>JAQFVV010006267.1:5848943-6338004 GCA_028023455.1 Epiperipatus broadwayi
CTTATATACATATATTTATTTATGCATTTATGATAATAATTAAAAAATACCAATTATTTAACTCTATACTTTTAGACAAATTCTTAATTAGTATTATCTATCAGCTGTTTTCATTGCCTTAAACAACGTTATCAAAAAAAGTATGAAGTGCTGTTTAAATATTAATATTTTTAGATTAGTTTTTGGAATTTAATATTCTTATAATAATTGATCTATGTGTATATTATATCTGAAAATTATAATTACAAATTAATATATATCTTTGCATTAACTTCTTGGTTTTCTTAAATTTTAATAATGTATATTAAAAAATGTATTTTTCTAAATTATTTTGAACATGTATCTATAAAAGTAATTCTTTTGTTTTTCTTTTTTTTAATCTGTTTACCATATTTTGATTATTTATTGTGCAAATGTATTTATTTGTAACATAATTTATATTAATAATGCTCATGTGTACGTATTAATCATTTATATATCAATATTGAATGATAATTGTTTTGTGGAGGTCATTTAATGTTCAAGTATTAAAATGACAGATTTTAGCTTCAATCCAGAATCCTGTAGCTCTTGATCTTGAGTCTACCACATGGTCACTGTATTAAAAATATATATATATTGACAGTAATGATTTATAAAAAAAAAATTACATAATTAAAATTCAATCTTAATATAAAATTAAATTTAATAAATAAATCCTGTAGTTTACAAATAGTTATCAAATAATGACAAAACTACTAATGATAATTAAATATTATCACTCAAGTCATAGTACTCTATTGCATATTTGCAAAAATACATTTTTTTTTGTAAATAATTATAAAATGTTTTGTTTTTTAGGCTGATCGTCTTGTGAAAATTTGGTATGAAAATAAAAAAGGTAAGTGTATTTATTTGTTTTTTTTCTTTAGAAGATAATTTATTTTTTTTTATTATAAATTTTAATAAACTAATAAGAATTTGTTTGTAAATTGTTAAATATGAATGTAAAATAAAATATCTCCTGATAGCAAAAATCTCTTTAGTGCCTATCCTAAAGATATACAATCAAAAAAATATTAACTCAACACTTGCAGGTGATGAAAATTTTAAACGTTTTTGTTTCATTTTTTCATCTTCTAACTAAGAATATCTAGTTATGAATTTACAGACTAATGGATGATTGGAGAATTAGTTATGTGACCATCTACCTGCAAAAAAAATTGTAATCATGCATGAAAATCTTTTAGCAAGTGAAAATTTTTTTTAATTCTACCTGAATGTGAATCCCAAATTTTAGGCACAAATGGCTGATATGATCCTAAGTGTATGTTTATATTTAGTGGTGGTAAATCTAATGGACATCACGTTAAAATAAATATTAGTTATTTAAATTATTGACTTGAAAAAATTGTCTATTATTATTTTTCAAATTACGGATAGGGTTATTGAAAAATAATAGAATATTAAAAATTATAAATAAGAATAAGTTAATGATATTGATTGTAGTACTTGTAAAATATAACTCAATTTTACAATTCAAAATATTGAGTCTCTCTTTTTGTTTATTTAATTCGGGATAGGGGACTTTTTTTTTGTAAAAGGCCATTTGGATATTTATAATCTCATTTTCCGGCCACACAAAATTATTGACTTAAAAATTAGCCTATTCATATTTGATCAAAAATGTAATTAATTTACATCTAATCATTAAGGGTGGGCAATCTTTTCAACTGGCAGGCCAATTTTGATTTTCTCCTTTTAAACAAGAGTCATAATTTTTTTGTGAATTAAAAATAAAATAACATCATTTTTATTAATGTCTGTTCCACATTTAATGACCATTTTTCCAATTTACCTTGTAGCCATTAATTCATGACATTTATATTGTCAAATTTCTTTTATATTCTGGACAGGTAAATCTACAGCAGTTAACACAGTCTTTTATAAACTCCCCTTCAGAAAATGGTTCAAATTTTCTGCTTTTTTTTTGCAATAACTTCTCACAGAATTTTATGATTTGTTTGTATTTTTTAAAAAACATGTCAGCTATTTGATAAAGTTCCTTTTCAAATTTTTTATTTTAATATTTATTTCTTTCCCAATAATTTTGCTATAGTCAGAATGTTTTGATAAATATTTTAATAATGTGTTTTTTATTAACTGAAATACTTTCCAGATATATCAGGCACATCGATTTATTATTTCTTTTTATAAAAAAAAACATGCTTTGGTCCATTTCTTTTCAAATGCTTGATTTTCTGTGTCAATTTTTTCTTATTTTATTCCCTGAAACACAAAGTAATAATAATAAAATGAAATAAAATTCAAGTTTTATGTTTGCTAGTTGTATGTTAATCTGCAAAAATTACTATAAAAATAAACAAAAATGCTCTCAGCATCATTTTTGAAATATTGTATCTCTGATAGAACGAAGTAGAATTATTATAAAGGTTGAAGAAAATAAAAGATATAGTTGAGAAAATAAATATTTTATTTTACTTAACTCTTAAATCAATATTTTCATTGTTCTAGGTGAGTATTTAAATAGAAGTTTTTTCAGATGTATTTTATATATGTTTGGAAAATTGGGGGGGGGGGGGGCGAATTGAGTGCTTGCAAGAACCCAATTTGGCTTACAGGCTGGAAATTGTTCACCCCTGATTTAACTGATAATCACTTTTAAAATTATATAATGTTGTATTTATGCTAACTTATATTACAGATAGTTTGTTTCATTTGCTTCATTATTTCTGGATGAGGCAATTTTCTATTATATAATAAGATTAACTTTGCATTGTTGAATACATAGGTATATACAGTATATGAACTGCATTAATATAAATATATATTGTATTGATATAAATTATTGTAAGTGAATGAGTAATTGTTCAAATGGCCCATAATGTTGGAAGCCAATTCCCATAATGGTATAAATTATTATTATGGATTATCATGCTCCATGAATTGTGCCAGCCAATTTGTAATGGTATTAATTAGAGTATAACCAATTATTGTTAGGGAAATAATAACCCATCAAGTTTGGATACCAATTCTGCAACATAATTAATAAACTGTTATCATCTCATGTCAAACTACATATTAGGATGTCAATTTCTGTAACAGTATAAAGATATTAAAATGATTATCTATTAATAAATAAATAGCTTTACACTTTCAAATATCAAATTTTTATAATGGTATAATATGTAAAATTAAATAAATAATTTTCTTGAGATCCAGTTGAGATATGAAATTGTATTAGCATGAGGTATCTATAAACTAATGTTTAAATAAACTAAGTTATAAAAGGTCAAATAGTGTTAAGTGCCAATTTATATTAGTTTAAACTAAAATAAATATATTAGCTTAATCAATTGGTATTTAGGAAAACAATAGTTTAACTTTTACTAATGATGGCTGCCTGCTTTGAATTGAGGTAGAACATGGAAGTTTTTTTTATGTAAGTGAATATTTTCCAAATCTTCTAGATTTTTTTTTTTCAAATAGCTTAATCACATATAAGTGTCTTGCTATTAATAATTAAAATGTAAATATGGAAGGAAAACTGTAAGAAAACCTTAGTTTACCTATTTTGCCATTTTGCTTAATCAATGTGTATTTTATGTAATAAAATTTTTTATTAGAAATATATATTATGTGCTCATATTATTACTGTTTTTATTTTTTTAATTATACATTCAAATAAATTTTTTAAAATATATATAGTATATTTTATCTCAAGTATTATCCCCATTTTTTTTATTTTTTATATATATAGTTCAGTTTTTTTCCAAAAGTGATTCAATTACAACTTCTAATTCCCAAGACACGAGATATTCCTTTATTTATATTGCTCATCCTCGTGCCGTTACAGGATTTTCTTGGAGACAGACTAGTAAATACATGCCAAAGTAAGTTCTATATATTTATTAGAGGTAAAATTATATTTAATGTAATATATATGTAGGATTAAATAATAGAGCTTTGCAGTTCTAATTAAATGTATTTATTATTCTATATAATTTTAAAAGTTATATTTTTTGAAATTGTAAAAATTATTTTGTATATATTCTTTTTGAGATAGTAATGTTATTTTTGAAACAAGGCAAATAAATGATTTAAATTTGACAGTAAAATCAAATTGAACCTTGGTAATATTTACAAATGAATTCTGATTTGTGAGATAAAGCAAGTATTGATAAAATGATATTGTTTTTTAGTTAGATTTAGTATTTTGAAACAGATTACTGGGTGTATAAAGCAAATAGAAAGAATAAAAATGGTTTCAAATTTACCACTGCTTTATATATTAATAATTTCAATAGAAGGAAATGTATTGTTGCATGTTAATTGCAAAGAATACAAATATGATTATCGACTAAAAAATATTGAACAGTATATTATTTCTCAGCCAGAAATCAGTATATGTTGATATTAATTATAATAACTAATTTCTTCTTTATACACATTAATTGTATGACAGATTGTGTAAGTATTCATGCGATGTTTTAGTGATTTAACATTAATGATATGATTGCTAGATGGTAAAATTTAGGTTATTGTCTTCTTTAAAAGTAATTTTGTTGCTTTTTCCAGCTGAATGACACATTGCTGATATCATTCAAGTATCTATAAGATATATATATATGTTCTGACTATTTATTATGCACATATCAAACTTATCTATGATGTTTGCAAAAACAACTTACATTTTTGCAATGTAA
This sequence comes from Epiperipatus broadwayi, assembly GCA_028023455.1. Lineage (NCBI taxonomy): Eukaryota > Metazoa > Onychophora > Udeonychophora > Euonychophora > Peripatidae > Epiperipatus > Epiperipatus broadwayi. The sequence goes on from JAQFVV010006267.1 coordinate 5,853,650, forward strand.
TAAAATTATGTCACTATACATACCATATTTCATTATACTTTTAGTGGTCTTTTATTACTTTCATACTAAATCACATATCTCTCTACATTACACCCATGTCTTATTGATCAACAAAGTAGCCTGATTCTAACTACATGATAATAAAAATATTTTTAAGTGCATATCATTTTCTATGTTTAGTAAATTTCATCTCACTTACATTATTTTGACAAGTTATGACATTTACATTCTTTGAACAGTGAATTTATTCCTTTGGTGTTTAGGTATTACTCTGATTTTAAAACATAAATAATTTTGCAATATAAAATTAATGATCGATATAATGAACAAGTTTTCCTAATATTGAATAAAATTTACAAAGATTGATTTTATTAAAAACTAATTACAATCTAAGAGTTCTCTTATCTTTCTATATTGCATTGCAAAACTTTATTACCATTTATATATAGAGAAAGAAGGAATTAATGATTCTTCAATTTTTTAAAAATTTTTTTTTTATTTATTGAAATAGAAATTAATGATTCTTTTTTTTTTTACTACTAATTACAGTCTTGGTTATATATTGTTATGTAAAAGTTTTTATTACTGTTAATATACTATTTAAATTTATATATTGGAAGGTGGGGGTGGTGTAAACACAAAATAAAATGTTTAATACAAAAGAGATTATTAAACCACTAAATATTACATGGTCACCATTTTTTATGTTTACAGAAGCTGTTGAAAAAGTGAAGTGATGCGATGCACTGTGGCTTCTTATTTTTTGGAGTCAGGAATCTCTCGGCCATTATGCCTAGAGAAACCTATTAACCACCTTATCTGCCCCTTTCTATTCCCCGTTCTAAGTTTTTTCCATATTTTTCTCTATCCTGCTCCATTCCATTTCTACAACATAATCTTTTCAACTCCATGGCCTTTATATGTAAATTCACCTTTTCCCAAAACCCAGCATAAAAACCAAGAACCCACTTTCTGTATAATCACTATGTTTATATTTATTCTTCTACAACATCATTATTTGTATCCTTTCTTCTTGTAGGCATTTACATTCAACTAACAGATGTCTAATATTGTCTATGTCTTCCTTACACAACTTGCAGACTAAATCACTCATATTTTTCCATTTATGTGTATATTCCCTCATTGCTAAAGATCTTATTCGAGCCTTAAATAGTAAACTACATACTCTCCATACTAGTTCTCCATTTTCCAATTCCCTATTTTTTATTAATGTATCTATTCTTCTATCCTATTCCTTGCCACTATAAAACACAATCATCCCATTTTTTGTATAATTATACTGACATAAATTCTTTATCCAAATCTTTTGCATACAGTACTACCTTTCTCACCCATCTTATTGCCTGTCCTTTACTCATAACCAATTAAATACTATTTTAGTTATTCTCTTATTATCCATAAATTGCAATCTACCAAAAAGTTTCATTTTGTTTTGTTTTTTTCATCTCATATATAAAAAACTCGACCATCCCATTTCTTCTTGAATTGCCTCTTTTGCTGTTCGCACCTCTGTATCTAATGCATGTCTTCCTACATATCTTTGTACTTTTTCTAAGTAATTTGACATGCCTTTACTAACACGTAGTGTGTCATTACCTTATGTTAATACTTATACTGCCACCCCCTTTCCATACAATTCTAGCTACATCAAGACAAACTGTCAATACAGTAGTGCCATCCAGTGCAAGATATAGTAATCAATGGATACAAGAAAGTTTGTGCATAAAAATCTTTTATCTAGTTTCTAGCTTAGATCTAGGTACAGTGCTTTCAGAGCCAAGACAGCTCACTGATGAAAAGCTCAAGCTAGAAAACAATCTAGGTACAGTGCTTTCAGAGCCAAGGCAGCTCACTGATGAAAAGCTGCAGCTAGAAAACAGTCTGGGGATATTGGATGAATAGGCACTAGATAGGGATTTTATGCACAAACCCTATATCTATTGATTATTATGGTTTGCACTGGATGGCACTACTGTATGGAGTTTGTCAAGCATAGAAAATATTAGGCATCTGTTAATTGAATGTAAATGTCTGAAAGCAGAAAGGATACAGATAATAAAGTTGTGAAAGAATAAATATAAGGAAAGTGATTATACAGACAGTGGGTTATTGATTTTTATTCTGAGTTTGGGAAAAGATAAGGTAGAGTTAGATATAAAGGCAATGGAGTTGATAAAGATTTTGTTGTAGAAATGGGATGGAGCAGGATATGGGAAAATTTAGAGTGAAGAATGGAAAGGGAAGATATAGTGGGCTAACAGTTTATCTGGGCATTATTGCTGAGAGATTCTGGATCCTGTATAAGAAGAAGTCACAGTGCATCACATCAACATCACATCACTGTTTAAAAGAATATATTCACAAATAACCTTTCAAATCTTTATAGATGATTGCCATTAAGGTATCCTTAATCCCATGGAAATAAAGGAACTTACACATTTTTGATAAAATATATATCAAAAAGCTTTTTGTTTTTATCAGTGCATTTTTCACTCATTATTATAACTATCCTGAGCCAGAAGTCAGACCAATCTCTCACACACACATACATTTACAACATGCACTTTTAGCCATATAGCACATGTTTTTCATATACACATTATTTTTTTAAGAAATACTTTAACTTCATATAATATTTATTTAAATATATTTCAAACCTCTATTCTATCACCCACTACTAAAACATATAATCAAAGACATGCAAAAAAAAATGAACAATCCCCAAGATGCACATTTTGCACTAGGCCAGCACTCATTAGTTGGTCCAAATCAGAATCTCTTATTCATATCTTCATTATTTTTCAGTATATATAGATAACAAATTACTATAATATTTGTTTTTATTAATATACATATATCAAATAATTTCAAATTTTGGATGAAGCAAATTAAATAATAAATCTGGATGAAATTAAATCATTTTGTTTTTTGCTAAGAGAAGAAGATATCCACCTGAATTAATAACAAACTATATATCTCAATTTTTAATTATTTGTATCTCCATATCAAATATTCATGCAATATGAAAATGAGAATTTTTATCTGGCTGAGATATACATTTTGATCACCAATAAGATAACTTCTTCATGAGATGTATAAAACTAATTTTTATTTTCCATACAATAAATTATTATTTGGTATATGGAAAATAAAAACTAATTAATTATTGAATATTTTATATATTGGAAATTCAAATAATCTTTGGAAAGTATTATGTAAAAGTTCTTAAGTGGATAGAATTTTTCTTAGCTAGACAAAACAAATCAGGTTATTGCAAATTAGATATAGTAGAATTCTCGTCTGAAGTGGTAAGTTAATTTTACACTAAAGTCTTATTCAATGATTTCTTAAGTTTTTTTTCTTTCTTTTTTTTTTTGTTATCAGAAATTTGAAAATTATAGAAAAAGATAATTCAAAACAAACTTATAATTTTGTAAGATTATATCTGCAATGTAAGAAGAGACTGAATGAAAGATCTTACTAGTATAAGAATGCATTGTTTTCTTCACTTTGGATTGTTTTCATTATATTGGCTAAATTTTTGGCTATTTCATTATGTTATTCACCTAACCTGTATTAATCTTATTAATTTTATACATCTAAATTATTTTGCAGATTATTGTTTTGATAACTTTAATATTTTTAGCTATTTTTAAATCAGATTATTTTTGTTTTTGATAGAGTGCATTTTTATTTAATTAAATAAGTCATTTTTATTACTTTTATTATACACTAATGAATATAAAGTTTTACATCACCATATTTTTAAAATGGAGGGAGTGGGTTTTTATAGCAAAAAAGTTATAATAATCTCTCAAAGTAAACTCTAAGTATATTGAGAAATAAGTAGAAAATTTTATCATGCATACAAATCTTTTTCTCTTCAATAGATTACAAAAAAGTAAAATATTCATGAAATTTAATAAATGATTTTGATAATATATATATATTAAAATACACTATATATATAAAATGTTTTTATAATGCCAGTTTTTAATTCAGAAATGTTTTATGGTAGTAGTAAATAGTTTGTTGCTTTGAGATCATATGATATCCAAGGATCCACAGGAAATAGCAGAAGTGAGCTAGCTGCCATTTATGGATCTTTAATTCTTGACCAAGTTTATTATTATATAATTGAGTGATGGCACACAATCACTGTTAATTTGTTTCTATTTTTTACTTTTTTTTTTTATATTTAAGTATTGGAATATTTTTTAATTTTTTTATTTTAAAATAATGACCTTTTTTATAATCTGGATTATAAAATAAAAATCTGACATAATGTATCATTTCATTATTGCAATATTATTGTTTAATTTATTTATTTATTATTATTGTTGTTGTTTTGTTTTTTTTACAGAGGTGCAATAGCCAATATGTTGATTACTTCATGTAAAGATAATATTTGTAGAATATGGTGTGAAACAATCCTCCCTGATGATGGTTTAGTTAATTTACAACAGTTCGACCCTGTTGCTGCCCAAAATCCTAAATTTCATACTCAGCGGCATAAACATAAATTTATACAAAGGCTTAAACATTTAAGGTATTTATTGCATATTTTTATATCTAGCTACATTTATTTAACTATTTATCTGAATTGTTAATGAAAATCATCAACAATCAATATTATCAAAAGATTAATTGTGATTTTGTTTTTATATAAGGAATTCCTTTTGATCATTACATTGTTAATTGATTCCAGACAAAATGCATGATTAATTCAAATTGTGAAAAGGAGACCAATAATGTTTAATTTGGAATTAAAACACAATGTCATTGCATATGCTTGTTGTGAAAAATAGGGATTGACTTAATTAATTTCTGGATCTCCACCCCAATATTTTTATTTTAAGTTAAATCTAAAAACTCCAATTGTGATTGAAGAAGTTGTTTTTTTTTTCTTTTAGCGCACAGTAAATAAAAGCATTAATATAAAAGAAAATTCTTATTTTTAACTTATTAGCATTTACACAATAAATAAAAATGTAAAACTATATTATTAAACTGATTGGACATTTATAGTTGATATATATATATATTACTAGATGTATATATCATATTTAGTATCAAAATTACTTCAAATTCACAACTAGCCAAGAAAATAAACTCTAAAACACTACCAATGGTTTCATTGCTACAGACTTCTCAAGTGTAAAGAACTACAAAATAACATATTTAAGATAAACACTACCCACAATTCCACTTCCCATACACTCTTAATATTAAAAGAACTTTTAAATAAATTAATTACTTCAGAATCATAAATTTTTAATAATAAAGATTCTTTAATTCTTTTTATTTCATTTCTCTCAAAGAAGACAACCTTAGCTTCATCAAAATTGATAGTGTGGCCTGTATCTTTTTCATGGATATACAAAGCAGAACTAAGATATTTATTTTTAACCCTACTTTTATATATCTTTATTTTTTCATTTAAGCCCAAACTACTCTGATCTATATATATATATATATTCTTATAAAAACAAGGAATAGTCCAGGAATAGTCCCCTTTTTATCAAAAGTTTTCTTTATTATTTTGTAGTGTTTTATACTTGAGAATTCTGCTTATAGCAGTGAAGCCATTGGTAGTGTTTTAGAGTTTATTTTTGTGGCTTGTCTGGTTGAATTGTGAATTTAGGGTAAGTTTCATTATTTATTGACTAGTTTAACTATGCTTTTAATGTTTATATATTTAGTATGTGTATATATGTGTGTGTATATAAGTGATTAAAAATATGAAATATTCTTTTAAATGAAAAGTGTTTGTCATTTTTGTTTTTGATTGAAATTTTTTTTTTTTTTTAAAAAAAGCTTACGAAAACTGTATTGTAAATGAACTTCACTTGATATATATAATTATACTTTAAATCAATTTCTCACATATAGTGTATATATATATCACTAGATATTTCTCCAGTGAGTTAATATGTATACTTCTTTATGTAAATATCTTATTTAATCATTAAAATCAGTCAACTTAGACAATCAACAATCTCAATCTGTTGTCAATAGCAACCTCTTTTTAAACACTAAAGATGGAATCCCATTTTTATTTATAGTTCAATAATTTAGATACTAAAGATTGCAACTTGACCATAGAGATTGAAATTATTGATGTAAAGAAATTTAAATAAACCTTCTTAAACAGGTTCTGACTGCAGACTAATAAATACTCATTTGTAACATTACAAACTGCAATTATTATTTCCAAATTGCACTCAAAGTGTTGCTTAAATAATAAATGTAATTATGTCATATTTAGTATGTATACATAAGAAATAGTGAAAAATAAGAAATCAGTAAGTACTGTTTAAAATTGTTTGACTTTTTTTTTTTTAAAAATAAACTTCACAAAATTATATTATAAACAAACTTTCTTATTAGTTAAAAAAATCTCTATACCATCCTCTCTTAAAAGCCTTACTTAGAACAAAATGAAAATTCTAAGAAAAGTTAATAAATTTGATATGCCAATATACTCAATATTTAACCAATTTCTTCCATATCTAAGAAACTGTAAGTGATATGCCAAAAAGATTAATGTGCCATATGGATTAGCCTGGTATTAATTAGTTGTATACTGAATTTTAAACAATTCTATTGAATTTTATATTTATTTTTAGAAATATATTTAACTTCACTCTTGATTTTCAAACAAAAGAGCTATTGCATTTAATTTTCTACATTAGGGTTCTATAAAATGTAAAAGTGGCTCTATGTCGTAACTCTTGACCTTAATGTAAGCACTTTATTCCTTGGAAAGTAAACAACATTGTTAATATACTTCTACAGTTGATTTTTTTTAATTAGTTTTTTTTTCAGGTAGAAGATATACTATTAGAATCACTCCTGATAATAGCCATAATGCTAATAGTTTTCAGTATTTAATAAATTTTAATTTTAGCATATAGCATCTGTAGACATATACTTAAACTGTTTTTGTCATTATTAAAATCATTATTTCAATTGTTTTTTACATTATTAATTATTCATTAAAATTTTTTTTTGTATTAAAGAAATATTGGTTATTTAATTGAAAATCATATTAGCCCATCGTTATAATTTTCTTCTAAAAATAAAATAAAATATTTTTAAGTTTCTTTACCTATTTTTTCCCCTTAGGTTAAATTTTCATAGGCATCGTAAACATCAACAGTCTCAAGATTACCCCGAGAGCCCAATTCCCACTCTTCCTAGCACAAATAGTATACATGATTTTCATAAATTTACAGTTCATGGTTCAACAGTTTCACCAGGATTCCATTACCATTTAGCTGCCAGTATTAATGCTGAAACAGGTAAATATAATGGTTTTTATTTATTAGAATTATAAATACTCTAATCTTTTTTATTTATTCCTCAAAATTCTTAGAAAAACTTAAATTGTGGTGTATGTATATACATTATATAAATATTGTAATGGGATGCAATATTCAAAAATGATTGAAACCACTTATACATACTTACATAATGTCATCATTTGTGTTTTCAAATATGTAACAGTATGCAGGAAACCATCTTCATGTATCTACTTATTGGTCTGACCTATATGTAATGAAATAAAAATAAAAATCATATCAAATGGCATTTAGGTCTGTGTGTGTATATGTGTATAATAAAATAGCAAAAATATTTTAACTATATACACTTCCTAGAGAGAAGAAACTTACCTTCAAGTGACATCTATCCATCACAACATGATCACAGAATGCAGTAGACACATTTGACTGATTTTAGCTCATGAAAATGTAAATTCAAAATGTTAATCAATCATGAGTGCACATATGTAGAAGAAGTATTAAATTGTGAACAAAAAGCTAAGACTGTATTTAAGTAAGAAAAATATTTCATTTACAATAGTATTTAATTATGAGAGAAGTTGGTCAATATATATAATATCAGATACATGTTTGATTGACTGATATATGTGTATATCAGAAATAATAAATATGCTTATTATTCAAAATGACTAAATGAAATGAAATTAAGGAGAACTAAAAAATTAAATAAATATATATTAAAGCTTTTTTCATCTTGACTGAGTACTAGTACTAGTTAAAAAAAGAAGTTTCTCTTGTTAAAAGTAAGAATATTTTTTTTAATAATTCATTACTTCAATCTTTGTTTTAATTGAATTGGTTTCCTGGTTATTTTTTTTTATAAAGACAGCAGTGAGATATTTCTAACAATAATTGTTGTCTCCAGTTAACTGTTAATTGCACAGGTAAATCTTTTGAGCTTTGAAATTGTCACTTGTCAAGTAGTTTTTGTTACACTTTTTTAAAGAGTAACACTTTTTAGGTCACTTGATAGTATAGTTGGCCGATGATTCAAAATGTTTTAGCCTATCATATTTATTGAGAGAACTTGCCCACTAACTTGAAAAACTGAAATACAATGCTATAAGTTGATAAAAGTTCTGATGTATTTAAAAGAATTCTTCCTATTTCTAGAACAACTTTTCTGTGATAATGTCAAATTCTTTCAATTTTAAGAACAAATCAAGAAGAGGATTATAATTTTATTGTTAAAATCAATTAACTTGACTCATCCTCTAATGATATGCACTATATATAGTAACTCTTGATCATAAAAAAAACATGTTCTCAAGTTGACATTAAAGAATTAAATCAGAATTAAATTTAAAGAATGGAAAAATATCTATATATTTTCATAAAGAAAAAAATCACTTTTTTTTTACATTAAAGTTAAAATACACAGACAAAACTCTTCATACAGTAGCGCCATTCTGTGTAAGCCAGAGTAATCAATGTATGCAGGAAAATTTGTGCATAAAATCTCTATCTAGTGCCTACTCATTCAGTATCCCTAGACTAATTTCTAGCTTGTGTCTTTCATCAGTGAGGAGCCTTGGATGGTGATCATGTGATGTTTAGTGGTTTAAAGTTAAAATAAATAAAAAAAAATTATAATTTCAATCGCTCTCATAAACGATATTCATTTTTAAAAATTTATATATTTTATATAATATGTATATCTTTAACAATGCTCAAACATAATAAATTTTATACTTTCTCTGTCCATAATATTGCTGCCATAATTACTATTAATAATCAATTCAATTCAATTGAACTCAATTGAAATAAACAACTAGCATTAAATAATTATTTTATTCTGTTTTTTGATCAATATTAGAACCTTTTCATGATTAACTTTTTACATGATCACACGATCATTATAATTACACATATATAACTAAAATACATTAACCATATAATGACATACTTATGTAATTTTTAATTACTTACAACATATATACATTTTATATACACTAACTATAAAAGAAAATAAACTAGTAATTGATTAATTATCCTTTCTTTATAATTTTATATATATTACTATTAATATAGTTTGCTTTCAATAACCAAAATAATTATATCATTACATCAATACCCTTCAAAAATAATTTCTAATATAAATTATCATTATTCTAACATAATTAATAAGTACACTCTTAACATAATCAATTTAAATTTTCCACTATTCCCTAATATCCATTTACCACGTAGTTTTGCCGGTCCTTTAACTAAATTCATACATTTCACTTTATATTCAGTCTCTAATGAACATATGGTCCTGAATTTATATTTTTCCTATCGACTGCTCTATTATATTCCCTCTCTCTTTCTTCTGCTGTTTTCCCAGTTTGACCTATACACATTTTATTACAACCCTACAAATAATTTTATACACTAATCTTATTTTATTTCCATTATTACTAATCCTATTTATATTCGATATTCATTTTTCTAATGATTTATTGTTTCTCCAAGTTATCTTAATATTCTGTAATTATTCTTTCCTTAAAATATTATATTATCTTTCAAATAAAGAATAACTATCCATTTACCATTATTATTTTTATTTTCCTCTTTCAATTTATAATTGATTCTTTTCTTATTCTTATTATCATTATTTCTAAAAATTCTTCTAACTTTCTTACTATATCCCATTTTTATATAATCATTTTCTACTTTTATTTTTATCTATTCTCATATCTATCTATCAACCTATTACTCCTATTATATAAAATAATTTAAATTTACTAATATCTGCAAATGAATAGTGTTACATTTTTTCTCCTTAGGAAAAAAAAAAAAAAGGAAAGATAGTGTATACTTAAGTTTAGCACTTATTTCCTTATTTTCATTCTTTTTATTATTATTTATATTTAGAATCACTATCACATTAAATTCATAATAATTCTAAAAGTATCCCTTTTTCAGTGGTAGTTTCCTAATTAAGATACTGGTCCATTTTGATATTCCAAGCCTTATTTCACACCCTATATATTCACATAGCATCATCGACTATTGCATATGTTGAGTCTGTTAAATCATCAGGAATATAGTTTAAATTAAGATTAAAGTAATCTTTCATTACTAGATATTATTTACATTTTTAACACTTACTAGTTTTCATTGATAAATAATTCTTGTAGATCATTATTCTTTTTTCCAAGCTTTAGTATGGTACATAGTTTGACATTATATATTTTGAAGATTTTCTTCTGTGGGAATTTACTTTATTCAGAATTGATAGATTTTCACTTTTCATATAATGTCTTGCTTATATATTTGATTTGCCTTCTGTGATTGAGCTTTGTTGGCAGTTACAGTTGATCTTTATTAAGAATTGTGTTTTTTTTTGGCAAATATGCCCTTGATTTACACTTACTGTTTTTTAATTCTCATGTTATTTTTATCTGTGGTTCTGTAAATATTGAGACTAAGTTCACAATCTTTGTAATTATATGGATAAAAACTTTTTTATTTTTACTGCCTTCATCTGCAAATTATAAATATTACACCCCAACTTTGTAATATTAATAGGTTTATATAAAAATACCTGAAATGACTTGCCTCTTAATTAAATAAACAAAAAAATCGATTGTTTAACTCTGATTAAAACTTCTGTTTTGTCATCAACAAATGACTATGTTGAATGTCCAATGACTGCATCCTCTCCTGAAAATTCATGAGTGTTTGGTATAATATTGTTAGTATACGTCTCTCAGAAGAATTTGGCAACATTTTGTGTTCTACAAAGATAATCAAAAGATGAAAGTAAGAATTTAAGCATCTAATAAATAAACAATCCATCAAAAAATCTATACGTTTTCCATGATATTGTCAACAAGAACTTCCAGTACACTTTGTATTTAATTGTCATATATTTTAAGACTTCATTATGTCATTTATAAAAAAAAATATTTTGGATGATTATTGTCATCAAATATTTGTTTGTAATTTTTTTTTAATGATGGATATATTCCCTAATGGGTTGTTATAGTTTTCTATAATCAGCAAGAAATATTTTATTTCCATGAAGAGTATTTTTATTTTCTATTGCAAGTAACTTTAGTTATATTTTTCAACTTGATCCTAGTTTTGCTTATAGAATATAACCAAATTATATAATTGTTGTTCTTTGAACAGTTCATCGTAACAGCCTTATTGCTATTACATATTTTTATAACTTTCACATTAACATGTTATTTTCCTTTCATTTTCATAACTAATAATTTATACACATCTACAACAAACTTACATAACGCATTGTTCTTATTTACTGATTCTCCATAAATTGCATAATTATCCATGAATGAGTCATTATTATTTTGCAACCATTTTTTTGATCAACTATATTCCTTTGAATATGCATTTGAGATTTTCAGCACCAAATGTTGATCTGTCATCAATCTCTGCATTAAACTGTACTTCTTTTATAGCTATATCATTGTTTTTACCATAAACCTGTTTCCAAATTGATGTTATCAATTTTTAAGTTTTTCTCTAGGACACCCATCTGTTTCAGAGTATTTTTACACCACCTACATAAATTTTAAATTTTTCTATAATATTCTTATTAAATTTAGTTGTCATGTTTGTCTTTTTTACTATGATATTTTCATTATTTGTAGAATATTCACATCTTTTCAGCATTTTGGGATTTAACAGTTTCAAAATCTTTGTCGAATATTTTTCCTCGTCTGTTTCATATGTTTTTGGTTTTTCTTAAACATTCTTATTTCTATAGTAATATTCCTTTGGCAGATTTCTTTATTTCCTGAATTGGATCTTTTAATTTTAGATTTCTCTTGGATCAGTTTTTGGGTTATTTTATTTCGAATCATTCACGCCCTATCTCACTATGATTTTTTATTATATATCTTCAGTGTCAATGATTTCAATATTTAAATTATTAAAATTTTGCTTTAGAGTTTGTTTTTACTTTTACCCCTTTTAGCTTAATATTGTTTTATTCACAATTCTTCAATCTGGATACATAATGATTGACTATGATTAATTACAATTTATATCATTTAGCTTTAAAATTTTTAGCAAATAATTAAAAAAAAAATCTTTATAGGTTTTGTTTTACTTCTAGGTGTAATAAAATGTTAGTATCATATTGGCCATCAAATATGTAATGGGATGCAGTATCTGAGAATGAATGAAATTGCTTTTATTTACTTGCAAAAAGCTACTCATTGATATTTTAAATATGTATTAGAATGCAGGATGCCCCCAAGATGCAACTTCACGTTGGTCTACTAAATATGTAATGAAATAAAACTAAAGAGCATATTAAATAGTTGTAGGTACGTGCCTGAATATATGTATAGTAAAACAACACAAATATTTCAATTATACGCATGTTGCTAAAGAGAAGAAAATAACCATTAAACCTGACTTGCACTTATTTATACATTCACCATGACCAGATTACAAAACTCAACGGAAATATTTAATTTCTTTCAGCTTTCTTGAAATGCAGATTTAAAATGTCAATTAATCAAAGCATACACATATACTGAAGGAATTTAAGAGTGGAAAACAAAAATTGTTATATTTCTTCTTACAGAGAAAAATCACTTTTTTTTTTATAGTTAAAGTAAAAAATACAATGCTTATTGCAATTATTATTAATTGCTCTTACAAGAAAAAAATTATCTATATATAAATTTACATTTCATTTTCCAAAAAAAAAAAATAATGATTTAAAGTTTACAATTTTTAGTTGAAATTTGTGTGCTATATTTCTGTCAATTTGCTACTGCTGTCATACAAATAAATTTAACTTTACTGATATTAATAAATGATATTTTGGATTATGGATACAATTTATATATCATAATAAAAAATTAGAATTAACATTATAAAATGTGAATATCATTATTAAATATATAAATAAATATTAGCTACAGGCACTTTATGGTATATCAATCTTCTCTAATATCATACTACTTACATATTAAAAAAAATATAAATGTTAAGATTTATTTCACCAAAATTTTAAAGTTTCTGATTATTTATTATTATTGTAGCTATGTTATTTATTTTCAAGAATATTTTTGAATTTTGAATATTTGACTTTATAAATGGTGGTTACTGCTACCACAGATTTTTTTTTTCTTTTGTTTTATAAGATTTAATATGTTTTTCTATCAGCAAGTGATGATAATAGTAACAAAACATAATGAAATATTTCTAAAAGTTGCAAATTTTGTAAGGCAGAAAATTTTGAATAAATGAAATATATATAAAAAAGGAAATCTCAGCCTAAAACCAGGACTTGTATGAATAAATATATTGTAATAGTATAGAATGAGAAAGGTTTTCAAAATCCCACAATTGGGTAGTCATTTGTAATGATAGAGAACATATTAACACTGAATTATGAAGAGATCAGAACTATCATCATCCCCACATTTAACCAAAATTAAATATAAAAGAAAAGAGCATGAGAGATCAGAGAATAAAACCATAAGTTCACCCAGCATTAGACAAAAGTAATCAATTCCTTCATCATCAAGAACAATCAACAACAGAAAAAAAAACAGCAGTCAACCTGGTGACTGGATTTGAAAGGGTCCACTATAGACAGGCTACTGATCTAACCACTGACAAACTTGCACAGACTTAAGTGCTAATCCATCACTCATAAAAAAATAATGCTGAGATACTACAACATGCTGATCATTAACAACAATGTCCTGGCCATATAGTTTTATTAAAATACTGGCTAACTATAAACATAATTTTTAACCATAAAATGTAGTGCCTGGACTTTAAAGATGATACTTTTACATTATCCAGGATTATTATCTGGATGTCAAAAACACCAACATAACTCCAATATCTATTTAACTAACTGCTATGCTCTAATTAGCTCAGAAATCAAGAACTCTGCAAACTATTACTATGAATAAGAGATAAATATAATTGTTTATTCTAAGTCACTTTAAATAATTCATAGGTTTACCCCAATATAATTAAATATCTTTATTAAGATAATTTAAAAATATTTGAAGTCTAATTATGGAAATCAAGTCACATACACAATCAATTCATGTAATAGAAAGCTGGAGGAATAAAGACATTAACCCTAGAATATTTTTTTAAAAATTAAAAAAAAAAATTGCCTTATAGTATGAAAATTTAAACATTCATTTTATTAAAAAAATAGTTTCATAAAAATTATAATTAACCAGTAGATTTCTATTTATTAAATTAGTTAACTTTTAATTCAGTAAGTTATTTCTTTAAATCACTAAAGTTGGATAACAACTTTTTTAAAGTCAAAGATAACAATCTTTAACTTAGCTTAATTAATTCTTTTGTTAAGTTTTTATTTTGTGTATGTGTATGGGGGGGGGGGAATAAATGAATGAAAAGAAAAACATGTTTAAAAAAAAATTTTTTTTAATTTAATAGTTAAATTTTGTAAAAAACTTTTCATAATTTTGAAGAGAAAAATTGAATGGATTAAAAAAAATATGTTTGACAAAAAATATTAAACTCATGAAATTATTCAAAATTATCAATTCTTGCTTTTATAAAATTATTATTATTTTTTTAATTATAAATGAAAATACTGTGTACACATAAAAATATCTTTAACCATGGTTTTAAATTTCTTTGAAGTCCTTCTTTGCATTTATAATTTTCCAGTTTCCATATTGGTTTTCTTCTTGAAGACTTCTATACCATGTACACGATTAATTTGTCCCATGCAATATTTCCAGATTAATGAATAGCAAAATTTTATCCATTTTTCCACAAAAATTTTCACCCAACATATAAAGAGACTCATGCTCTTGGTTGAAGACAAGGTTTTTTGCAGATTGCTATGGAGGTAACTTCTTTCATTTTTATAGAGAGGCAGGTTATATGGAGGAAGAATAATGTCTAGCTTTTAGCTAACTTAACACATGGTTTTCATTGTAGAAACCATTTTTATAAATAAACTCATAGTGTGCTAACAGTTTGGTTAAAACTTCAACAGTTTGTATAAGACTTCTGCTTTTTCTTCTTTGGCAGTTGTGACAGGAACTTCTTTTCTCCCATTGCCTTCTTCAGCAGCTGGATCAGGAGCATAACAGTTAAATAGGTGTTGGGGTTTTAGACATCAGACAATAATCCTGGATGGTGTAAAGGTATCATTTTTAAAGTTCAGATAATACTACATTTTAGGTTGTTTTTTTTTGGTTAGAAATTATGTTTATAGTAGCCTAGTACATTAATGGTCTTATATGGTCAGGGCATTATTTATGATCAGCATGTTTTAGTACTTCAGCATTATTATTTTTATTATGAGTGATGGATTAGCACTTAAGTCTGTATATCTAAATTATTGTTTATATAATCTACTCCAAAATTGTCATTGGCTAAATCAGTAGATGTCTATAGTGGATCCCTTTCAAATCCAGTCACCAGGTTGACTGATGATTTTTTTTTTTTTTGATTGTTGTTGATTATTCATGATGATGATTGATTTGAGTACTTTTGTTTAATGCTGAATGAACTTATAGTTTTATTCTTTGCTGATCTCTCATGCTCTTTCCTTTTACATTTTATTTTGATTATTAAATGTGGGGATGATGATGGTTTCCATCTCATAATTTCACTCTAATATGTTATGACCATTAGAAATTGATTACCCAATTGTGGGACACTGTAACCCATGTTTCATTCCATACTGTTACAAACGGTATAATTGCATAAGACTTATTGTTATCTTTTTTTTATTATTATTGATTGGGAAAAGGGGAAGCAATCCAACCCCCCTAAATAGCTAGTATAAAATGTTAAATAGCTCTTGACTTTTACCATAAATTTTCTGCCGTATAAAATAATATCAAAAGTTCATATCATTTAATGGATAACCTCATATTAAATTTTAAAGAATATCTAACTGACCTCCCATCTTATGAAAGTTGTATTTCAACCACTTCAATTTAGTCTTGGCCATCCTAATCTGAATCTAGATATAAAAATAATTTAAGGTGTATAATGTTTTATTTAATAGCATAATAAATTTATTTTTAAACAGTTATTTTAATACTAATACTTATAATAGGTTTAACACATTCATTTTTTTTTAGACATTCCATTAGTTCCACCACTCCATTCCAATGAAGATGGAGATCATGAGTCTTTTTTTGTTATGCATTGGTTAAATAATAAAGAAATGCACTTCACTATGGTTGCTGAGCAGCTTTTAGAAGAAGTTAGTAGAAAAGCATTTCTTGCTGAACAGCAATGGGTGGAAGACCATGAAAAGCTTGAATCTCTTAGTTCAGAAAATGTAGATTCTGAAGAACCAGAAGAAGAATTATCTAAAGATGATACTGGTGATGCCAGCACTAGTAAGATTTTTATTGCATTAACTGTATGTATAATATATAATAATAAGTTATTACTTATAGTTCATTTTATTCTCTTATAGTATGAATTTTAGTTTAAGCTATTATTATTATTAATGTAAAACAATCCTCTCATTCATTAATGGTAAGATGTAACTAAAATTAAAAATAATTCAGAATTTGATGTGAGATAAAAAAGAAAAAAGGACATCATATTTGTAGAATTTGTTTTTATATTCATTATGAAAGAATGCAACACTCTTCAATATAAAATATAGTTTCATATCCCTCGATAGTTATTCATTGATTTATAGGGAAAATTTATATTTAAATTTTGAAGAGTATCTAACAGGCATAACATCTCAATTACGAAATGAATAATTTATACCAACAAATGCTAAAAATAAAGTCTAATACCAATAGCAGTTTTGGTTATTTATTATAATGGATATTCTTATTACTATATATATATATGTCTATATAATACAATACAGAAATATTTCACATTAGTAGAACTTAATTTATTAATAAATATGCAAATGCATCATCTAATATAATTTAAATAAGAGTATCATTATTAAGTGGTAAAGTTATGAGATACTGCACATCTCCAAAAGCAATCTTATCATTTAGTGGAATTTAAGATTTCATATATTTAATATAATTTTAGTGTTCATTTTTAAAGCTTGATTTTATTTTGTGAGGATATTTTTAAAGATTGTTATCTAAACTCATTTTGAATTCTAAGTGTTTAGCTGCAGCCCCCCCCCCCCCAATTGTTTTTAACCAACCACATTCTTGTAATTTAATGTCTATATTTAAGTTTTACTAAATATAATAATTTCTAGCTTAATAATAAATGATTAATAATTACTTATATATTTATTAAAAAGGATATTATTGTGAATAAAAACATTTTTTTTGACTCTTGACATTATGTAAGCAAACTGAATACAGATGATGATTTCTTTTCTATAAAAGACATATATATTTATTAAAAGTTAACTTTCACTATTTCTTGTGTATGATTTTGAAAATTATTCTCATCTTTTGATGTAATTCACCAAAATTTCTCCAAACTATCATCTTTATTGGTATTTTATACAGAATCAAAAAATATTTTTCTCCTCTCAACAATTTCTCATCTTATTTAAAAAACTCAAATTTGATCTTCTATGAACATTAGTTTTCATATCTGGATTAGAGCATTACTATTCACTTTCACTTATTAGATGCCATCGAAAATAAAGTACTTTATCTAATTATTGATTTATCTTTCACTTTTTAGTCTATCATCATTACTTTGTTATCTTTTTTTTCTGTGAATTATCATAACTTCTGAACATGATTCTCAAAATTCTACTGCTTCTAACAGTAATTGCTTAGCTTGATGTATTTTTTTCAAGCATTTTTTGTTTGGAAACATCTCCACTACAGTTCATACTTCTAAATTCAATGTAACTTTTTCTTTTTTTAATTTTCATATAAAATCAGTTTTCTGCTTTGATATAATATTATTTAAAACAATATTAAGTAGATTAAATTTTAGTGCAAAAACACTATTTTTTGCTGCTTCTTTAATAGGATTATTCTTTGAATAATAGTTTATTCTTTTACAAGTTATTCATAGGAAAAAAATTAAAAGTTGAACTAATAATGGGTAGCTAATGTGACATTTTTAAAAATATACTATTAAAAATATCTTTTATAATTATTCAGTGTATTATATACTAAATGTGTTTAATAATAGTTGTAGGAGATTCTGAAGAATTAGGCAAATGGACTAAAATTTTATCCATTTCACGATATTTTACTAAAGACAAACTTTTAACTTTTTTAAGAAATCAGAGGTTTTTGCCATTGTTTAAAATTATAATAGAGGAATCAGTTCTTAGTTATTCCTTTTGCATCATACATTTGGATACATTTGATATTAGTATTGCTCAATTATAATGATAGTAACCTTTGTCTTCTCTGAATTTGTTGACAATATAAAAGTTTAAAATGTCATTAATAATTAAAGAGAATGTAATATTATGTTAAAAAAAAAAAAGTTTTCAAATCAATGGGAAATTAGGAAAATAATAAATATGCTGCCAATAGTGAATTAATTATGAAGCTGTTTAATTAAAACCTCCAAAGTGTTTTCAAGTTGTTAAATAATACCTACTATGAAGGATCAAAGTACTTTGTATAGCACAGAGATTTAAAAAAAAAAAAAAAAGTAGTATTTAAAACATACTATTTTATTTTATTAATAGAAAATAAATGATTTTTTTTTTTAATTTTTAACTGATTAAAATTTTAAATTGAATTATTGTAAGGATAATTTATTTTATATAAATGTGAAAATAACACATAACAGTTTTTCCCATTTTTGTTTTAATATAAAGAAGGCAATAAATCTCCAGTCTTGCACTTTTTATGAATTTACATGCACTCACCCATAAGCATCAGTTTACAAAGCATAAGTGAATAGAGCTTATTATTATAGAAGCCAATCTTTGCTCACCATACTGAAATCAGGGCTTTAATTGATTATGTTCTTAACATATAACTTGACAAATGAATTATACAAACATTCTACTTCATGGATATATATTTTTGGAGATTGTTTTGTATAACAGCACAGATAATAAATAAAAATACTACTTGAAGTGTTTGCAATACATGAAAATTCTGAGATAATAGTTGATAATGGATAGAATCTCATTTTTAACCATCTGTGATTAGAAATAAATATAAATTTTGAATTTACTGTAATTTGTTTTAATAAAATACTTTAGTAAGTGTTAGTCATTTAATAGTTTGAAATATTTTAATAATTATTTTTGCTTTAGTAAAATGATAACTATACAATAATTGCTAAAAAATTTAATTTAATTCAAACTATTTTTTTCATTTTGAGAAATATGTCAATTGTACTAGTTAGAATTAATCCAGTATTATCTGTGAAATTATTTTAAGTAGTTGGAATAAAAAGTCTTTATCACAAAATTCATTTATTACTATTTCTTGACAGTTCTCTTTTATAGTTTACAAGGCAAACCATGATGATGCATATTGCAAGATTTATATGGGTCATTTTTTAACACCTTGCTAAAAGATGTGCCAAATTTGAGAAAATAGATATTTAATTATCTGCTAATTGCAGGCAATTTTCTACTTACATAAAGTGATTTGCACCACTCTAGGCTTGCATAAATATATTATAGTGTATATAAAGTGAAAATTTTTTTGTAAAAAAATTGGACTTTAAGTGAGCATAAACCTTGTTATTTGCCTCATGTGCTATTAATATCTCTTGTTATATATTGTAGTGTTTAGGAATCATGGAATGCTTCCTTTACATAAGAAAATGTCAGTCCGTAAATCTGTAGGCGATATGCCATTTTATGTATTTATGTGTATGTGTCTATATATAGTCACACATGTTTAAACTTAAACCAATTTTTTTATTTTTTATCTAGCTCATTATGTAAAGCATAAAGCATTAGGTAAAAAACGTAAATTTGTCAAACGTATATCTCGTAAATTAAGTAAGCAGAAGTTGTCAGAAGAAGTAAGTGATGAATCATTAAACAGTCTAAATCGTTATAGACAAGCCCCTTCTTATGGCTCATCTATGTCCATTACTAGTCATAGTGAAGGTTCTGGGCAAAGTGGTTCACAACAAGTCCATCATTCTCAGGTAAACCTCTAGTGATAAATCTGAAAATATAAAATTATAAAATATAATTTTGTCTACAATTTGTAAAGTTTTATTTTATTTTAACTTTTTTTTTTTTTTAAAGTAACTATTGTTTTTAAATTTTAATAAAATCTTTGCTGGACAGTTAAATAATACTGATCAAAAATTATTAATTGCTGGATTAAAATTTATATTCTATTTATTTATTTATTTATTTTATTTTCTTTGTTAGTCATTTTTTAAATTCATTCTTTATTTTTTTAAATAGAATGAAAATACTTCTCTGGAACATAAAATTGAAGAACTTATTCGTAATTGGAATCATAGTTCTGATCTTTTATTTAGTATTCATCCATTGGATGGAAGTTTTTTAGTTTGGTAAGTTTAAAACTTTAGAGTATTAAAAATAAAAACTATTTTTTGTCTTGACTGTCTTATTTTTAATTTCTATAAATAAGTTAGGAATTGAACATTTTTCAAGGATCATATTTTTTTTGCTACAATGTTAATCTATTGCAGCATTTTTATAATATGTTCTTGTAAATATGTATAATATTATTAATTTATTAATACATCCTAAGAATATTTTATAAATATTGAAAAGTATATTCTTACTGGTTTCTGTAGTTTCTAACAGCCTAACTACTCCAGAAAAAAATGATTTTGTTGTTCAGAGAATAATGTTTGCCTGACAAACTATTCATTCCATGCATTATTGTAGTGATAGTAACCTATATTTATTTAAAATTTATTACTATAGAGTATAATAAAAATTTACTTTAATTATTTATTATAAATATTCTAGAAATGCATTGTAAACTTCAATATTATTTCTTAACTATTAATTTAAGTTACTTAAATGGTTTGTTTTTAATTATAATTTTTTATAAAATATAATAAGAGTGGTTTTTAAAACTATAAGACATTGATTTTTTTTAAATAGAAAGTCTCATTTATAAAAGTCATTTTTAATTTTTTCTTACTATGTTTGTTACATTTTTGAGTAGAAAAATTGTGTTTTGTTTTAACCTTTTTTTTTTTTTTCTTTCTTTCACACTAGTCATTTTTATTGATTTTTTTGTTATTTCATGTAATTAAATAAAATATATTTAAATGCATAATGTGTATATATTTTTGTACTTTTTTCAATATAAATTTATTAAATAATTTTTTTTACTTTAATTTTAAAAAATATTAATTTTAATAAGCTTTTAAAATTATTTAATAAAAATTTGTTTTTATTATTTTTAATCAGGTTAGTTGATTGGTTAGATGAATACATTCCCAGTTCTTTCCGACAAGCACAAGTTAGCTTTTCATCTCGCATTCCACATGCCTTGCCACTGGGTGATGCCATGTCTATGAGTAGCCACTTATCTTTATATTGTGTTCACAGTACGCTTAATTTCAAAGGGGTGTTACGTCTCGCTGAGAGACAGTCTATGGAGCAACTGGACAAGACTGACCCTCTGGATGAAGTTAAACCCAATGAGCCAAGCATCAATCCCTGTGTCTGCATGTTATCCAAACACTCCAATGGCACACTCAATTTATGGCAAGTCAGCTTCGGTGAGAATTCAAATTTCTCCACGGTGCTGAATGTGGCACATGATTCTCGTGTGTGTGGTCATAGATTTCGGACTAATGATATTGCTTGCCATCCAGTACTGCCACTTTTGCTAACTACTTCTCATCACAATCATCCAATACCTCCAGAAAGTAGGTCCACTTCAGAAGAAGAATCAAGTTCATCACCACCTACATCTCCATTACATGAAGGTGCAGTTTCACCTCATGGATTTTGTAGTGAGTTAATATTATGGAAAGTTGAACCTGTGGGCCCACTTTCTAAATCTGGTGGCGTGTATGAGCTTGCGCGTATCAATTCTCCTGAAATTTCTGCCTTTTCTAGTGTAGCTTGGTTACCTACTCTCTTACCCAGGTAAGATTTTATATACTTATGTTTTTGTTAAGGTGATGCATTTTATTATATATAATTATTGTATATATTAGTATTTATAAAATAAGTATATTTTTAGAAGAACAATTTGTTTGTGTTAGCATTACATTTTTTTATTGGTTTAATGAAAAAATAAATAAATAAATGTTTAAATCAAATTTTAGGATTTCTTAAATTATTTATGACATTGTTATAAGTTAGCATTCATAAGCCATTTTAAGCATAAATGTATATATGAATACATAAAAAAGAACGTATCTGAATGTCAGCATCAACAATCATTATTAATTCTTTGCAGAACAAAAATCTTTTCAATATTTTTCAATAAATTTACACATAAACACATATGTGTATATGAGGTTAACAATCAATAATCAGATGATTCAGTATTTTTGAAATTGTTGATATTATCAACTTGATTGGGGGAGTAGTTATTCCATGATTCTTGCATTTTTCACAGAGATTTTATCAAACTAAAAACAATGTGTAATACGTAAGGAATATCTAGAAAATAATTTTTATTATGATATTGAAATTATTTTTAAAAATTATTAAGATAAGAAAGAAGTTTTTGAACAATTAGAAGAAGAAAAAAAGCTCCTGCTAAATTTGGTTTTTAAATCTGTATCTGCTGGATCTTTCTCAAGAACAAGTCTTACCAAGAGTTTCTCTTCTAGCAAAACCGATAATGTAGAAAAAGCACAATTGATATTGATTAAATAATATTGCAATAGTCCCCCAACCCTTCCTTTTGAATCTATGACATTTGATTTGAAATAATGTCAGGATACTGAAATTATTGATAATATGAAGCATATTATAATGTGCGTTTTTAACATATATATATTGTAACGGGATGGAGTGGTAGGATGTGGAAGGAAAAAGGGAGGTTGATCATAGTCATGGGGTGATGGCAAAATCATCATCACTCCCAGTCTATTTAAAATGAAATATCAATAATTTACAAAATTATATATAAGTAAGATATATTTAAGGGAAGCATGAGATACAAATATGATTATAAATCCACCATACATCAACCAGCATTATCAATAAATATAAGTAATAATCAAAAGAAATACCAAAAGAAACCATTCGTCATCATGAATGATCCACAATAAAATATAATAAAATCAATAGTCAATCTGGTGACTGGATTGGAAATGGGTCTCCTGTAGACCAGGCTAACTATTGAGTCTTTGCCAGCATGGGCAATTATTTAAACATAACTTGGATATACCACTTAAGTGCCAATCCATTAGAACATATAACCAGAAAATCTAAACAATAATGCTGGGATATTAATCATGCTGATCATCATCAATGCTGTGGCCACTTAGTACCATTAATGTACTGGCCAACTATAAACTTATCTTCTAATAAAACTAAACTAAAATCCAAATGTAGTGCATGGGCTTTAAAGAGTATTCTCTTTTGCGCCAACAGGATGATGATTGATTATCCTGGATGCCCAAAAGCACTAAATACATATTCCCATTTATATATTTATCCTGTGCATGAATATAGCTCAGAGAACACAAGCTCTATTACTGTTATGGTGACAAGAAATGATTGAAACAATTTTTAACAATTGAATACAAGTTTATTAACAACAATAACAAAAAATTGAAATTAAGGTCTATAAAAATAAGACTACGCACATATAAGCTTTCTGATTTTGATTACTATCCAAAATTTCAAATTATCACATTGTAATTTACTGATTAATATACAAAATTTAAGTTACTATATGGTGGTTTACATATAACACGTATATATGCACACAGCCATGCATTTTATAATTACGGGAATATATTACAATTGACTTTTAATAATATAAAAAAAATGATTAAAATTTTACATACAAGTTATACTTGACTAGCATTAATATATATACACACATACATACATACTTGTGCTTGTAATTTCTGAACACATTTGTCTTGTTACAAATAAGCATTTTTAATTGTCACTTTTAAATGATATATAATACATAGGTTTACATATATGTTCTAATAGGTTTATTCAAAATGTGTCTATTAATCTATTAACACAAATTCAATTTTCTCAAAATAACCAATTTTTACCTAAATGGGTCTATCTGGTACTCATTGATATGTAGATATGCACACAGAGTGCAGTACATTTGAGAAATGAACATATTTGAGTGGTTATACAATAAATGATTAAAACTTTACATATATGAGGGTGCATGTATATATGCACACTGACCCCACCCACCCATGTATAGTTAATTTTATGACAGGTCATTTTTTGATTGTTGATTAATTAATTAATTATCAACATCTTTTTTTTTTTTTTGCTTTTTGATTTTAATTCAAACAAAATTATGCTTGCATTTAAGTTATATATTCTTTTTTTAATGTCATTTTTTATAAGAATTACCAAAACAATTTCTTTAAAAATATATATCAAATCGTCTTTCTTTTAGACATTTGACTCAAGCAAATTATTTACTTGTTTTGCTTTAAGTTATTAATTTATAATTTTAAAAGTCGTTTTAAGGAATATTAAAATAAAATAACTCATTGTATATACATGCAACATGTTTATCTGTGGTACCCTGCATGTATAGATAATCAGCAGCATAAGTACGCCAGTTTCTTCAAGCTTTCTCTTGGTAAGCTTGGTTTTTGGTCCTTCAGAAAAATATAATCCAGGTTTGTTGTCATCATTAGGAAAAAGTATTGAAATAATTTGTTGGCATACCATGAGCTTCCTTCTGTAGTCCAAGCAATTGTCAGCATTAGAAAGAGGTACAATTCATATGGTTTGTTAGCATGCCATGAGCTTCCTTCTGTCCAGAATTGGCAAGCTGTCTTCTAGAACATTTAGGCAGCTAGTTGATTCATTTGAAGTGACCCTTGCCTCATGAATCAAAACTTTGCAGTAAACTATGGGGCAGCTACTGGACTGGTATCTTCATAGGAGCTCTGTACAAGGTGCGATATACATGTTTTTACTTAGATAATAGAAATTTACAAATTAATTAAAAGATTTCAAAAATAGACATTTTTACAAGCATCAGAAAACATAATTATTTTTAAATTTTAAAATCAGAATAAAAATATTAATTTTTAATTATCAGATCTTTTTAAATATTTCACTTTATAATAAAATATTATTTTAAATCAGAGTTATTTAACCCTTTTCAGTCATTATTATTTCAAGAAATGTAGAAAAGTATCTATAAAAATTTATGTCTGTGTTTATCTCTACTTTTCCTTTATTTTATATATATATATGGGTACACATACTATATTATTGTGTGCTATGTAACCCAGCTGGTTACAATATAGTTGTGTGTAAACATCGATATATATGTGAAAATGTGTATAACACACAGATATATAGGTGCATGTACATCCTGTGTATAAACCTTAAACAAAAAATTTTAAATGTGGAAAACTAGAATTTCTATTTGATTAATTTCTAATATTTTTTATTTAGTTTTTTTTTTTTTTTAAATCACATGCATGGAAATTACTGATAAGGAGAGATGCTATAATTTAAGTAGTATCTAGTATCTATTCTCACACAGATTAGGTACTGAAAAATTATCTAAATATTTTTTAGAAATAAGTTTTTTCAAACTAAACATATCTTCCATAATTTTATCTTAGAAAACTCATTCATTATTATCAAATATTTTTTTGAGCATTATTTAATCACTAATTAGTTTATTTTGTTATGATAAACAAACATCAAAAACAAGTGGATATCTATTAATTATATGTTGGACTACTTCCATCATCTAATATTAAATATTGAATGTCTTCAGAAAAAAGTCAAACTTTATTTGAACTTCTAAGTATATTTAACTGTTAGTAATAGCACACAAGTTAATATATAACAACATTTCAAGTGATATTACTTTCTTTCATTGTATTCATGAAACTAAAGATTCTGGTTTGATTCCCATGCTAGTCCTGATACTGGTCAGACCAGCAATACCTGAAGAAAGGAGGAGGAGAATAATACTCAAAATGTTAATGTATACTAACCTGTGTGCTATTGCTAGCTGTTGAATGTATTTGGCAAGATTAAATAATATTTGACTTTTTTCTAAAGACATTCAATATATAATATTAGATGATGGAAATAATTCAACATATAATTATTAAAATGCCACTATCACAATCACAAATCTTCAGACAAATTATATGAATAATTACATTTACTGCAAAAAAGCAGCATGTCAAAGAAAATGAAACACACTGTATATTCTGCAGCTGTTTCTTGCATTAGTTATATTAATTTTATGGCCAGAGAAATATTAAATTTAAAAGTCAAACATGTCACATCATTTAACACATTTCATTAGAATCAAAGTTGACTTCTGGATCATCTATCTAGATTCAAAAAATCTTCATTCTATAAAAACGGAAAGAATCTGCTACGATCTTTCTATAGAATTTTGTCTTATTTTTGATTTATATATTAACCTGCCAACAAACATTTCATTTGTAGATTAAATTTGCATTAAAACTCTCCACTTCTAATATATTAGGATTACTAAATTTCTTAATTATTTTATTTAGATCCATAATATATTTTACATATGGACATACTATTTAGATAATTGTGTGAAATATTGGTATAAAATATTTAAAATATTCATTCGGAAAACTGTCATTAAATGAATTATACAAATGAAATGGAACCTATTGCAAAATGATTGTAAACTTTTTTTGAAGAGAGTATGTTGCCTGTATATATATTAAATAAAATTAGAAATTGAATGGCTTTATTGCTTTGGAATTCATAAAATGTTCAAATGCTAGAAGTGGTGGAATCGGGCTATGATGCACATATCTTAAAATGTCACTTTTATCACTACTCTCACAATGCAGGATATATATTTATTTGTAAACCTTTATGCACTATATGTAGAGAAATATATTTACAGATATGCAATCATTTATATTTGAAAAACATCTTTTATATAAAGACATTTCCATTTTCTCTTATGATTGTGCATCTGTACATACATTTCTTTTTATATGTCTGTATGGGGGAAGAGAGAGATTGCTTTTGAAACTGTTATTGTAAATTTACACATTCATTGGATTATATCATGTGAAATGATGGAATGATAATAGATTGCCTTAAAAAAATCATTTATGCTGAACTTGAACATGGTTTTTCTAAATGAGATAGACCTTTTTATATTATAAAGA
Organism: Epiperipatus broadwayi; assembly: GCA_028023455.1. NCBI lineage: Eukaryota > Metazoa > Onychophora > Udeonychophora > Euonychophora > Peripatidae > Epiperipatus > Epiperipatus broadwayi. The sequence continues at coordinate 5,881,201 of JAQFVV010006267.1, forward strand.
TTATCTCAATAACACTCTAAAGAAATTGTAATATTGACTGGGAAGTTGTGCTGAGAATAGAGTATGATGGAGAGTTTTAATTAAGAAAGATGTTGAAGTCTTTAAAAAATAAAGTTTGCTCTAGAAGAAATTAAAAGGCAGTATTATAAATCAAATAAACAGGCCCAAAATCCATCACATGATATATATTTCAGTATTTCTCAATCACTGATTCACAAAAAAATTTAACTAATCCATAGATTCATTTCTTCATTAGGAGAAAAGTCATGAAATTCAACAGCACAATAGATGATAAATTGCTTCGCACCAATCTACCTAGAATAACGGTCCCCTACATCCCTAAAATATCCAGCAAACTAACGAAAACCTTGAGCAACAAATTCAGCATAATATTCAGAACTCCACCCAACACTAATAGGTTGATCAATAACTCCAAAGACTACATTGATCCAGCGCTCACCCCACATGTGGTGTACTCCATTTCCTGCCCCCAAGCCGGATGCCACGCCACATATTATGGTGAAACGAAAGCCACAATTAACACCAGATTGGCTCAACATCGGTACACCTTCAACAGAGCCCAAACGAACAGCAGTACATCTTCTGCATTTTTTGAACATACTAAACAATCAGGGCACAATTTCATTCCCGCTAACCCCGTTATTTTATGCTCAGAACCAAACGACTACAGGAGAAAAATAAAGGAGGCATTCTACATTAACAGAGACATCCATGCAATCAACAGAAGAGACACGTGCTTCGACATCTCGAAAAATGGGCTACTAACAGTAACTCATTTGAATATTCTCATTTACATATATTAAGTACATTTTCACAAAGGCTATGATATGAGGACGGTTCTAAACTTCAGCAAATTTATTATTAACTATATATTTTTTCTCTAATAATTTACAATTAAGTATTTTTATTATTACAAATAAGGAGAAATTAAAACTATATTTATCATCTAGTTTTAACAAATTTGCAAATAACTATTGATTTAATTATTGAATTGAAACAGCAAATAAAGATCCCATTAAATTTTACATTTTTTATGTAATAATTAATTGTTGCATACTTAGTAAGTTAAAGTGGATAGTTGTCATGCTTTATAAAATAAAATAAATATAATTCTTTTTACAATGATATGAAGTTAAAATTAATTACAACCAGACCTTGAAAAATTATCTGATCTATCTTGTTTTTCATACATTGGTTTGTATAATCATCACAAAGATCTCATCTTTATTTGTTTATTCTTTATCCTTCTTTGTTTGTTTTTGTTTTTTCCATGGAATTATAATAATTACTTATGTTTATGAACGGCTCGTAATAATGCTTATATGTGTATTTTTGTGCTATCATCTCTTTTATATTCATGCATAAAGTAGAATTACCTACTCATTATATGCATTCATCCAAATATAATCTGAGATTATGTCCCCTGAAACCTTGTTGATTCAATGTTTGAATTTCAACTACTAGTTTTTACTTCATTAATGCATTCTTTTAAGTTTAAAAATTCTTGATGCAATAGTACGATATTCAGTCAGTATATAAAATTCAAAAGTAAAATTTAAATTTTTATTTTAATGCTATTGGTTCATATTGTGTGTGTGTGTGTGTGTGTATCTTAGTTTTAAAATAATTTCATAAACTAATGTCATAAAATATAAATATAAAAATTAATCAGGTTATTTTAATAAAATAGAATAATATGTATATGAATTGTCTATGACTAGTAAAGGAAAAATAAATTTTAAACTTTATTATGGTAACAATGTCATAAATAAATATTCAATAAAAGTAAAAAAAAATGAATATTTTAATTCTATTTTGCATGGTTTATATTATAATTTTGTTTTAGTTTTACCCTTGGCAATATTTCCAATTCTCCGAGTGCTTGTTTTGTGGCCTCTGATGGTTGTCGTTTGAGAATTTATCAAGCAGTAATTGACGCTCGAACTTTGTTAGCTGAAGTTAATACAGCAGAAAGAAGATGTCGCATGAAGGTAACTGATAGTTTAGTCAGTGAATGAGTAATTATAATATAAGAGTAATTGTGTAACTGTGTATGAATAGTGCATAGAGAATATATAATCAAGAAATTAAATCAGAAAAGGGTGGGGATTTTTTTTTTTTCAGATTAATTCTTCTCATTTTAATTAACATTTCAATAATCATAAAAGAGTGTAATCATGCAACCATTTGGTTCTTTTTGTATAAAAAAATAAAATTTAGTAGATATTAGCATTATGAATGTTAGTTTATAAATATGACATTATTTTATTCTTTCATTTCTAATAATAAATTATTTATATTTTTTTAATTTATATTGCCATTCCATGTACTTTCTTTATAACTTTTTGATCACTATTTCTTATGCTTTCTCTTAACTGTTAATAAAACAGCAAAACTCTCTATACGTATTGCCACTCAGTGCAAGCCAGAGTAATGAATGGATGCCAGAAGGTTTGTGCATAAAATCTCCATCTAGTGCCTACTCATCCAATATCCCCAGACTAGTTTCTGGCTTGTGGCCTTCGTCAGTGAGGTGACTTGGATCTGAGAGTATGGCACTTAGATCTTAGGATCTAATGCAACCCTCCAGCAGCCACTTTTTATCTCTACTTAACTACAAAACTATGTGACTTAAATTGAAAACACTGTAATATTTTCAATCCAAGATCATCAACATATATAGTCATATAGGTCTGAACTCAGCTCATTACCTATACATTTTGGTGTCTTTGGTTCTTTAATAACCATAGCCACCATTATCCTCTATAAGCTATATGACTATATAAGTTGATGAGCTTGGGATTGAAAATATTGTAATGTTTTCAATTTAAGTCTCATAGTTTTGTAGTTAAGTAGAGATAAAAAGTGGCTGCTGAAGGGTTACATTAGATCCTAAGATCTAGGTGCAGTGCTCTCAGATCCAAGACTCCTCACTGACAATGGGCACTAGATGGGGATTTTATGCTCAAGCCTCTGGCTTGCACTGAGTGGCAATACGTTTAGAGAGTTTTGCCTGTTTTTATAACTTTTTCTAAATTTTAGAACTCTATGATGCTCTCAATTTTTTGAATCTAGTTAGTGGAGTACTTTTCCTTTTCCCATATCTTTAGCAACTCTTTTATTAGAATGCCTAACAGACATTGGTTTTTAATAAATCTATGCTTTATACAGTGCTCAATTGCAAACTGCAAATTCAGAAAGAAAGAGAGAGAGAATACATATAAATGCATGTAATTGATTTACCTATTTTTATAACAATTATTACATTGTATGTTGTGTGTCTACATGTTAATACAATCAGTCAGAAAAACAGATTTCAGTACATTCCCAAGAAAAATATAAATTTATAATCTCTTAAGCCAATGTCCAACTATAAAAATTATAATATTTCCTCTCCCATTATACATTTATTTCAAGTGAAATTCACTACCATTAGGTGGCCAGAATTTTAAAACAGATAATCTCATTATATTAGCCTTAAGAAGTATTTATAAAGTCTATCATGTGAATTTAATTAAAACAGAAAACAACTCACAAATTAATATATTGTATTAATTTTAGTTAGTGTTATAATCTCAAACAATATCAATGTAGAAAACAATTTTTTTCCCAGTTACAGTTCTGAATTTACTAGTAATGATAATTTAAGATACAAAATATTATTACAGACATTTTTAAAAAACAAAGATAATATATAAGAGCTTACATGATAATATTTTTTCAAAAAACAAACTCTCAATAATTTCCAATTTATAATAGCAGTTAATTTCTATGGCCTAAAGATTAGAAAATGACCATTTTTAAACAAGATCTTAAAGAGTCTTTCATATTTTAGAAGTTTTCTATTTAAAATAATATAGAAGAGAAATGAATCTTTTAAGAATCATGAAATGGCAATTGAATAATCATTTTTTATAAAAGGCAAGGAACTTGATATCATTGCTATCATTAAATGGATGATGGAAACAGCACAGAATATATGAAAAAGTTATATTTATCTTTATTGATTTTTTTTTAAGCTTTTGATTATATTGGACAATCCAAAATATTGGAAATAACTTAGCAGTATATTATTCTTATTAAGACCATTTATGATTATTAAGAATCAATATCCAGTAAACTAGATGCTTATATATGATAGAATTGTTCGTGACAGAAAAGTCATTTTAGAGTTGTATATTTTACTATATCCATTTAGTCTCTATTTGAATATATTTTTCAATATTCTGATCTATCATTTAGTATTAGGGTTTAATGTCAAAAGATAGTAAAAAAATATTTGAAAGATGCTGTTATATAAAAAAATGATAAAGAAAATGAAATAGCTGGGTTACTTTTAAACATCATAAAAAACAAAGATTTTGTTAGTTTTTATAAAAGAATGGCAAATTAAATAATGATAGTGAGTGATTTTGTCTTTCTAAGGGCTAAAAGTTGCAGCAGTGAAAACCATGTCAATGAAACCTAGCACAGATCCATGATTGGTAAGTCTGTTCTTGGTTATCTATCTACAGTTTTCAAAAACAGATGGGTAAATAAAGACAACAATAGAGTTGTTTGTGGACTTGGTAGTTTTTCAAGTGTTAATGTTTGATTGTGAACATTAGAATGTACATGAAAATGAAAAGAAGTATCATGATCCTTTTAAACTGTGATGCTATAGAAGGCTGATTAGAATTCTCTGTATAGAAAAAGCGACTATTGGATCATTTATCAAAAAAATTAATCGTAATACTGATTGGAAGTTAAAACATGAAGACTAAAATCACTAATTGTTTCTTATATATGTGTGATGAATAAATATCTCTTATGAAAGTTTGTTAGCAAACATTATTATACAATCAGGATTATAATATGTGTGGTTTTTTTTAAATGTAGAATTATAATTGTCTATTATGATTGAAAACAATATTTTAAAAAAGGCATAAAAACAAAGAAAAGACTAGCTCTCATTGATAACGTTATGATAAAGAGTATTCAATTATAATATAAAGTGTAAGCTTGAAATGAAGAAAGATCCCAATAGAGATTTAGAATTTAATTTTTAAAGCATTAACATCCTTACATTAGTCTTATTTTTTTTATGTTATGTGAATGTTTTAAGATTTAATTTAATTTTTAGAAATTAGATTCTATTCTATTTTTTTTTATCTATTAAATGTTTATATATTGATTGACTTTTTATTAAAACAGCAGGACCGCAGTTTCTCCAGTTCTAGTTCTTTAGATGGTATGAGTGAACAGGTTCATGACATCCGTAAACTTTTTAAAATTGTCAGTGAGCAATCTACTGCTAGGCCTGGCTGTGTTATTGAACTTAGTGCTATCTCAGATGCCCAGCATGTAAGTTTAAATATTTAATTTTTATATAAGTATTTATGTTTTGTGTTGCCATTTGTTGGAAAATGAAATTTAATATTAACTAAAAGTTGACAGTTTTGATTTCTCAATGAAATTTTAAAGGAACCAAGCGGGGCAAATTTCTTATGTCTTGTCCTCACAGTTGTTGTTACTTATAAAAGTGTATGTGGTCTTTCTTTATTATCAGAGACATGATAATTTATGATTTAGATTTTTGGAGTTTTTTTTTATAGACTGATTGTATTTGCAAATGAGTATGTAATTGCTAATAGTGTGTGCTGTAGCAGTTGGTTGTTCTTGATAGTGTTTTGCAGAGGGATGTTACACTTTACATGACAAAATAATGCATTAATAAGCACAAATGTTGGATAACAAAAAAATATGACTTATTTCATAGATATTATAATGTCCTCAGTATTGTTTTACAAGTGAAAGGAGTGAAGATAAGCATTTTTGAATGTCTTTTCTAGATTGACATTTGATGAAGATTATATTTTTTGGCTTGCACAACTATATATTATATTCATATAAAGGAATATTATGCAAATTAATATAAGAACTATTTCATAATAAGTAAAATATTATAATATTTTAAGATATTAGAAGAAAAGCTGAAGAAATAATAATTTGAAAAGTAGTTGTGATCTTTATTATAGGGAATAAATATTAAAAATAGAAATGAATAAGATTTATTATCAAAAAAAAAGCTAGTAAAACAACATGAATATTAGACACATTAATCATTTAACATACTGGAAGTCAATCATATGCCTTAATAAGATTCCCTCAGAATTAAAAAAATAGAAATCTTTAAAGGATATATAGAACACACAACTTTTTAAAATTATTGTAGGAACTTTTAATTGTAAAATTTAAAAATGAAACTACATTAATTAATTTGGATGTACAAACAAAAGGAGGAGGGAGCAGAAATGAGAATTTTGTCGAGAATAAATTTTTTATTATTTTTTTTTTAAAAAAAAGAAATAGTCACGGAACCATTTAAATGAAAGTATAATAGAATCGGATTATATTTTTATTAACAAAAAATATATCAAGATTAATATGCTTATTAAATTCAACAAAGAAAATGAGTATTGATTTGTGAGAATTAAAATACATGTTAAGACAAAGCTTGATAAGTACCAGTTGATATTTTAGCTTTTAGAAATACACCAATGGATTTAAACTTCAACTTAAAATTTGTTTTAAAATTTTTAAATAATGTTTCAGATTGAATTACATGTAATAGAAAATTTGTGAAATTCTGTAAAATGGTATGAATGGAATTAATGATGATGCAAAAAATATGATTGCAAAATAGCGTGGAAAGCTATTGAAACAATAAATTTTTCAAAAATATACAATGTCTATTATTATAAAGTGTGTGGAGACATTCTATAAAGAGTGCATTTTTAATGAAGAATAGAGACATGCAGAATTACTCCAGAATATGGTGTGATCATTTTAGATATTTTGAATGAAACAGATTATTTAGAGAAAATAGAAGCAAAATTGTATGAAAATATAAAAGGATGTGCTATAACACCAGAAGAATGCAATAATAATATTAATATTTTAGAAAGTTGCAAAAGAAGATATTAGAAATTAATATAATGTATTTGCATGAATCTCATAAATCATTGATTTGTTCAATCTAAACACACAATTTTAGTTAAGCATCAATAATAACAGTATGTGGAATATCATAGAAATTCATAAAATTTTAAAAGCTTTTTAGAAAAAACATACATTGATAAAACGTTTTTCAATACTATATTTATATTCATTTTTTACTTAGTTCTAAACTGTGTTTTTTTTCCAAGACTTATTGAGATTATAAATTTGATCCAATTTATAGAAAGTGTAATCATGAAGAAGAATTCTTTTTACATTTATATAATGAATGTATATATTTTATCAAATTTCATTAGATGTATTTTTATTGTCTCAAATCAATTGCCACTGATTGCTTATCATTCACTTTTACTGTTTCCCCGAAATTAAGACCTGTTCTCAAATTAATTTTTGCTTAGGGCTTATTTTCAAATATCTTATATTTTCATATACCAAAATATACATTTATTCAATTACAAAAATCTTTATTTATTCATATACAAAAATCTACATTTATTCAATATTAGTAATTTCAACAACACATTCAATATGAGAATATTAAAAGTTATTTATGTCTGTTAAATTAGTAATATTTAAAATAATATATGAAACATTAAGCTGGCTTGATTAATTAGTGAACTAAGATCGATGTTAATATTAAGGATCAGCCTTTTTGGATATCAATGTTGATTTACAATATATGCAGTTGGAGGTCAGATGAAAGAGGAACTCTTAGACTAAATAAATGAGCATTCATAAATGAAAAATAAAATTGTATTTGCAAATTTATTAAAATGTTTAGTTATGAATTTGTCTGCAAAGTAATTCTGAGTAACATTTATTCAAATATAAAAATCTACATTTATATCTATTTATATATTTGCCATGTGTTTCAGTATGCTGACAATCTTTATTAGAGCTTTTATTTGGGGTAAGGCTTATATTATCAGCATCCTGAAAAATAATGCTATGCTTATTTTCTAGTTAGGTTTTATTTTGGAGGAAACACATTAATATACTCAATAAAAAAATAATTTATTGTCTAAAATTTTTATGATAATTTAGATGCTATTTTGTTTTTCAAAACCTCTTATAATTTGTAGTAGAAACTACACTATAATGATAGTAAAGACATTCCCATCAGTTTACTGTTACTAAACTTATTGTTATATATTGTGTGATTTAACAGGAGTTTGAACCATAAATTCTTTTTTAATGAAAGAATAGTGCTGTTTACATGAATTAATAGTCTTATAGATTGTGTAGGTGTTATCCAGTTAATTCAGCATACGTGTAACAGTTTTAATGTTTATCACCATATTATTTCTTTAAATAATAATTTTAATGTAAAATAAATTCTTAACATATTAGTACATATATATTTTTTAACTATAATACCATCTTCAAAATTTCCAATGTTTTAATATTTTTATAACTTTTATATTGTTTTGCCCAACCAAGAGTTCCTATTTTCTTATAGAGAAGATGTTCGTTCATCAACGGCTCTGTCTTTTCTGTTTCCCTTTTTTCTTTCTTCAGTTATTTAAGTTTGTGTATGGTCTAGTTGTCATGCACTTGTTATGTTTTTAGTCATCTCTCTATACGGACTGTGGCAATGGAATTGTGTGTTTGTGCAGCCACATTTCTTTCCTTTAACTACACACAGAATTTCTGACTCCAATCCCCCCCCTTCTTTAATCCAAACTCTTGAGAATTAAGAAAGCAATGACAGGAACTGGCTCATAGATAGGCAGTCTTTAATTGTAATTTTAGTTCAAGGAAGTCCTTAGTTACATTCTTTGTTTGAGACAGTACAATCGCTAATGATTTGGTTTGGAACTGGATTTGAGGCAGGATTTTCAGCTGAAAAAGATTGTATATTTAGGCAGCCCTATTTGAGAATTTCTCTGCCTATTATGAAAATAGAAGAGGTGAGGAAATTGGGTTTATAAATAGATTCTCTCACACAGTCTGGCTAGATTATCATGCCTAGAAACTTATTCATTACAGTGATTGAAATAATTATAATAACATCAGTAATAATGGTAAAGCGGAAGATAGTGATAGTATTATAAATAAGACTTATAAATTTAAATTTTACCTTAAATATAGCTACATGGAATGTGTGAGCTTTACTTGATATAAATTCTTCAATACCAGAATGCAGGATAAAGAACTATTAAGTTTTAAGATCAGTATAGCTGCTTTTAGTAAATCTTGTCTTTCAGAAGATGAAATTTTTATATAATAAGTGGATGACCTTAAGATTTTTGGAATGGCAGATCAATCAATGAAAAAATAATGCAAAGTGTTAGTTTTGCTGTAAAATCTACTTTAGTATTTTTTATTGTTGGAATTCCTCATTGTATCAATGAAAGGCTATTGGTGGTATGACGGTATTTTATTAATGCTTTTATTTAAACTTTGCTAGATAGGTATTATTACAACAATTTCATTAAAAGATCATTTTTTTCTTATTGGAAACTTTAATGAATGTATTGCTACAAATAATAGACTTTGGCCAAAAGTTGTTAAGAAATAACAATATTGATGCTGTAAATTCAGATGGTCTGTTGTTATTGAATCTTTGCACAACACTTGGATTGAATATCACAAATATGCAACATAGATTGTATCCATGCTCAAAATAATGGCTTTTAATAGATTATATTATAGTTAATCAGAGAGACATTTATATTAAGTGATCACAGACAAATGAAGATTGTTGGATGGATCATAAATTAGTATGCTCCAAGATTAAAATGATAGATGCATTAAAAAGATCTTATTGCAATCTTTTTCACAAGAAAATTGATATTTGATCTTTAGTAGTATCTACTTTGCATACTAAATTTTAACATCTATTAAATACTAAAATTGGTAATTTGTACCTTTAAGAATGTCATATTACTGAAGCATGGAATTCTTTTAAGGAGAATATTATGACAATTCTATTCTTATGTTCACTAAAAAGAATAATCATGACAAGTTTTCTGACAATCATCTTATTATTAATAATTTGATTAAAAAGAACTGTAGCATTTTCTGCATATAGAAATTTATGATAAATATAAACATCTGAAAGCAGAAATTCACTATCAAGAATGCTTAAAAATGATTCATGGATTAAAACTGCAAAGAAGGTACAAGCATTTTTTTTTAATATACTGAGAGCAACATGTATATGAACCTGGTAAACATTATCACAATCCTATTAAATCCAGCAATGGCACTGTCTCATATTATGACTTATGACAATGATATTTTTATCAGTGGGAAAAAGGATTTTGGACATCTTTTCAATAGTGATATAAGATTTGAGATGGTGACTTTTAATGATATATCCATTTTCTTTGTTCATTTAAATTTAGACAAAAATATCTAGCTTAGTGAAGTCAAAACTTCTCTTTGTAATCTTAAAATTAAAAAGGCTTCAAGTCCTGATGAAATGCCTGGAGAAGTTTTAAAATATGGTTGTGATATGTTAGCTTCAAAAATATTGGATTTTTTTACAAATGTAAGGACCCATGAAGTTATGCTGCCTGATCTTAAGAATGCTTCTATTGTTCCAATCTTTATAAATAAAAGGAATAGATAATATTGCAGTAATTATTGTGGAATATCATTATTATCCACTACAGCAAAGATATGACTAAAGATTTTGTTGAATAAATTGCTTCCAGATATTGATGAATGTTTATCAGAGATTTAGTATGGTTTTAAAGAATCAAGAAGAATTATAGACATGGTTTATTAATTTGTTCAAGGCATTTGATTCAGTTAATTAAACATGTTTATAGCAATGTTTAAAATTTATTAATTGTCCATCAAAATTTATTAATATTATACAGCTTCTACGTGATGGAATAAAAGTATTTTTATTACTAAATCTGTGCCATTTGAAATGAAAACTGGTGTTAAACAATGATATTTGCTCCAACATTATTTTCAATTTTTATAACAGTTGTTTTTGGAACTATTTTTAGATGACTTAATGAAACAAAGATCAAGATGTAAACAAATTTGATAGTGGAATTTTTAATTTGAATCAGTTAAAAACAAGAACTTCAATTTTTTGAATTATGGATTTACAGTATGTTAATTATTGCACTGCTTTTAAAGCCAATTCAAAAAATGATTTACAGAATATACTTAATGTTTTGAATGTAACATTTAAAGTTTTTAGTTTATTAAGTAATGTTAAAAAAACTTAAATTCTTTATCAGCTGATGATAGAAAATAAATCTCAGCAACTTTTAACTTGGTGATTGTCATCTATTGAGAATGTAAACCTACTTAAATGTCTTGATAGTTTTATAAGTAGAAAGTTGGATTTATATGTTGAGGCACAACATAATCTAATGTGCTTTTGCTATTTTTAACAAGTTAAAAGATAAAGTATTTCATTGCAAAAGGAAAAATAAAGAAGTTTGCTACATAATGTGAAGAAAAATGATAGGTGAGAAATATTGCAATAATTTCTGAGAGATCATCCTGCATTAGATTATTAATGATTAAATATAATGTGGTGTTTTTTTGTTTATTAAATATTATATCACAATTTTATACTTGAAGTATTTAATTAGAAGTAAATGTTACTCTAGTTTAGTTATATTTTTATCATTATTATTATTATGATCAGTATTTATTATTGATAAGTTTTGTGCATTGATCAACCGAAAAGCAGATTTATTAATTTTAAAATCTTCTGGAAATGGGCACTGTATTCAAACAATAATTAGAAAAATACTATTAATTATTGTCCATGGTACTTTATCATTGTTTATTAATATTAAATTAATTAAGTAAAACTATATTTACAGATATTATTTCATTTTTAGGACTGGCAAAATACTCAATTGCTCCACATATTTCAAGAACAAATGATTACGGGTGAAAAATCTACTGATTATGATTTGAAAGGCGATATTAGTATGGGAGCCATGGTTGATCTTCGATATATCACTGAATTTGAAGAACACTTTTATTTAGTAGTATTAGAAAAATCTGAAGAAGAAACCATGTTGCACATGTGGGAAATTATTCTTGCATCTCAGCCACATTCACCTCAAGCATGTAAGTATTTTCCAAATTTAAACTTTTTTTAACATTTATTTTTGAGAAAGATTATACATCTATATCCCATTTAGCTTTGCACCTTTATGCAAGGATATACCATAGTGATCATCATCAATTTGTACCTACTATTTTGATTTACAATCGATTGGTTGTTTTCTCTTAGCGTGTTGAAACCATTTGAGGGCGTAATTTCTATCCAAATGCACAGAAATATGCCGTTTAAGTGGCCATGCCGCTATATAATGTTCTATTCCAATGGTTAAGCGTAGAAATAGTCCGTTTATTTGTCTGCAGTGCATATTTCTATGCTACAGCACAGAAATAAGATGTTTATTCTGCCGCAGAAGACGCCGGTACTTATGGTGAACTTTGTGTCATGCAATTTATACGAACAATTCCATTTTAAATTTAGCTACGGTATCTATTTCTATGCTACAGCACAAAAATAGGGCTTATTATTCTGTTGCAGACAATCCCATTATTAACATTCCAGATACAGGTATTTACAGCCCAGAAGTAGGATATTTATTCTGCCATAGCTACGGTGACCTATGTGTTACGCAGTTTATATGAACAATCCCATTTTAAATTTAGCTATGGTATCTATTTCTATGCTATAGCACAAAAATAGGGCTTATTATTTTGCCGCAGACAATCCCATTATTAACATTCCAGATACAGGTATTTACAGTACAGAAGTAGGATGTTTATTCTGCCGCAGCTACAGTGAACTAGGTGTTACGCAGTTTATATGAACAATCCCATTTTAAATTTTGCTATGGTATTTTGTGAGGGTGTCTATAATTGAGACTGTCAAAAGTTTTCAAATTCACATGCCCAAGTCATTTTCCAAATCCAATGATGTAGTATGAGGTAATAAAAATTGTGGAAACTTTGCCCTGCTTCTCTAGACAAGAGTGATACTTTTTTATTCTTATTAAAATTACAAATTATATTTGCTTGGCCACGATGTTGTTTTGGGGAAATTATTTATTTTTATTTTGTTAAAATTAGCAATTTTATTTGCGTGGCCACGATGTTTTTGTTTTGGAGAAATTATTTATTTTTCTTCGTATTAAAATTTGATCTGTGTTGCCACGAGATTGTTTTTATTTGTTTTTATTCTTGTTAAAATTACAAATTTCATTTTAGAAAAATAAAAATCAAAAAAAAAAAAAGGTTTATCCAATTTATTTTTTATTTCTTTCAGATAAATTTCATTATTTATGATTTTATTGTAAATCAAAAACTATACTATAAAGTTGAAAAAAAAAAAAGAACAATGACCTGGTAACATTATAATTCTGTTTGTTTACATAGAAATTATGCCCTCAAGCCATTTCAACACGCTTAGAGAAAACAACCATATAATCGTTTTTTACTGTAAGGATTGTAAAAAAATAATATTTTTTTTTTAAAAAATATCATTTTTTAAGATTGATGACATCATAGGATAGTCATTTTATCTCATCCAAAAGAAAAATGGCAACATTATTGCAAAAAAAATGTATAATATTACAGTGTGGTGTTTTGATAATAAAATTAAAATACAATTAATATATAGTACTTTATTTAAATTTCATCCAGTATCCTTGCAAAACAATAAAATATTCTCTAATGATATATCCAAAGTAAAGTTTAATGATAATAAAAGTGAAAAAAAAGCCTCACTGTATAAAATACATAATCAAAAGCCTGTTTTGATGGCATACAACAATCAAATTTATTAATATTATATTTTAAAATGTGTACATTAGCTTCAAAACTGTATATTCATTCACTTTTATGGTTTAAAACTCTTAGTAATGGTATTTTGCTTGTGACAAAAATTATTCTCATTGTAATTGTAAAATTTAATTATTGAAATTACAGGTTATTTTGAGGGGAAAAAATGTTGCCATGCATTGTGCAATTAATAATCAACTTTAAATGATCAAAGTTACTAAATATAAATGTAAAACATCATTTACTATACAGCATTTGCTTAATTTTAAATCATAATAAAAGTGGGGGGGGGGGGTGATTTCATGAATTATGCAATTAATAATCAACTTTGTATGATCAAAAGTTAATAAATATAAGTTAAAAATAATATTTACTTTCTAGATTTTAAATCATAATCTTGTAATTTGTTTCAGATATATCCAAGACACTTGTGACATTATCACAAATTTAAAAAATTGTTATACTGAAAAAAAAAATGCAAATTTTATTCAGCAGAAAACTAAAAATAAATTTTGATTGTATATATTAATACTTAATTTTAAATTGTATATTGTATACATATTAGCTAAAATATTCAAACAAGCAATTTTAAATTAAAACTTTTATGAACATTAATTTTAAATGTATTTTTACTTTAAAAAAAAAGGAGAGAAATAATTTTATGCATTATACATTTAGTAATAAATTTTGTTTGATGAAAATCATTACAATGCACTACAAATAAATTGCAAAAGTTTAATGTATTATTCGAAAAATTGCTAGGTCATTTCAAGAAAATGGCTGCCACGCATAATAAAATGATATCTCATGCCTTAAAAAAAAAGACCATAACTAGTACATTTGTATATAAAGTCTTATTTATTTAGCTCTGCATAGTGCCTACTGTAAAAAAGTTTTAAATATTGAATACAGTATATGAACACGATATGCGTTAGACTTTTTTTTTCTTTTTTGATATGTAAAAATTTTTATTTTTGAAGTTTACTGTGTGATTAGATTTTGATAATGTACAGTTCTATAATTTAGCTCTCCTTACTCTATTGATAGATAATAAGTCTTTATGGTCATAACAGTACATTTAAATAAGATATTATTAAATATTGGTTTTTTAATTCTAAACAATTTCATATAAATATTATAAAACTATGAATTTAAAAAAAAAAAATGAAACTTTGGTATGGGTTTTTTTTCCAGCACACTGATGAATAATCTTGTGTAAGAATACAAAAAATTGTCAGCTATGAACTTACTCTCCCTTTCTCAGTCCTTTTTTCTGTACATTTGCACAGTGAAACCACATGTTTTTAACTAGCAGTATTGGGGAAAAAAATTATAGTTTAAAGTTATATATTCTTTTAACTAGAATCATATCAGCAACTAATACCACTGAATATCAAATCACTTCTTCAATCTATGGATCAACTTCAAAAATTAATGCAGCATTTTATTGACACTTTGGATTGTCATCTAATAAGAATTTTATGATCTTGATATTGAAGAGTTTTTGCAATCACAAGTAGAAGAATTAACTAACGTGAAATTAATGCAACTGTATGAAGACAAGAACATCAACAAGCCTATAGTAAAGAACCTGAATATCAAAAAACTGAAGGAACTAATTTCTTATCATGGGGCCAAGAACAGCCCTTTTGTAAAATTTGATCACAACTTAGAATGTTTCATCAAATCTAAAAATGCCTTAAGTCAATGAATGATACCCCATAATATGTTGTATAAAAAGAAAATCAAAGAAGCAATAATCTAAACTTTTTCTCTAGAGATCTTAAGCCAAAAAAACCCAAGATCATCAAAGGATTTAAATGACAATGATAAACTTTAGAATGAGCAACTGGTGATTCAGAAAACTGGATGACGGTGAGTGCTGAATGGATGGATTAGAAGAAAGAACAATTTAAGCTAAATGTTTTTTCTTCTTTTTGCATAGATTTAAATTACATTATGTTTATGTGCATACTTGCACAATTCACACAGCATAATTTACACATGCATATATAGTACATTGGGATTTTTTTTAAATTACTATATATACTAGGTTAAATTGTTTGTTAATACAATATTCATAATTTATAGTATAATTTTTATTCACAGGAAGAAGTTAAATTTTTTCCCATAGAAAACTATTATAATTTCTTGTTTTTTATACAATCTTCTTGCTTTATAATGAGTTTTGGGGAACCAATTGTCCTCACTAAGCAGGATAAAGGTGTATGTGTATATTTTTTTAAAATTATATTTTAATTATATTATTCATAATTTTCAGAATTAAAAGTATATTAGTAATTTGAGTCGTGATTTATTTATATCAGGGTATTTGGCGCCATATTGAATTTTTAAAAAAACTGACTTGAGACTCAATTTTCACAATAACTTCAGTTTTAATAATGTTAGAGCAAAAATGCTATATATTGAAGAAAATAGAAAAACTAATGAAAACCATAAGGCTAAGACAAATAGTAATTACCATTTAAAAAAGTAAGGAAAAAAATAAATTTCAACATCCAAAATAATTATTACTTTATTGTTTGTTCATAATTTCCAATTTTATCATTAATTAAGTTTAAAATTACATCTTCATTGATAATTTTTTTGTATTCCTCACAAAATTCTAATTCAAAACATATATAATACTTCTTACCTGAGATAAACCATAGCTTCAGAATCTACAAAAATAGTTATGTTAGAATTCTTCATTTTTATCTTGTATCCTAAAAGTTAAAAAATCTCAAGGCATCTATAAGAAAAAGATTCATCCTAATAAAAGATACAAAATAAATCATTTCCAGAAGGTGGATATGCATTTGTCATCATAGCAATTGGCTTCTTGTCTATCCAAAACTTGAAATTAAAGACTACTGTCTGTATTAATGATAAAATGTGTACACTAGTGATGTTTTTATTTTTTGTGCACACCAGTGATGCTATCTTATACTTATTGTCTCTTTGCTAGCTATAGACTTGGAAAATAATGGGATGAAAGATGTGGAAAAACTACTGACTCCACAGCATGAGTATCAAGGCATAGGCAAGAATCAGGATTTGATTTTTTGCTTGCATACAATTCCATGTGGTATACATAACCTTTGTGGCTATCACCACACATACCCCTTGAAATCTTTCATTGGTTTTAAGAGTTTATATGTTCACATGATACCATGCCCAATAAATTTTGTGATTGCTTTATCAACTGCAACTTTTCTGTACATCTGATAGTCAGTCTTAAAAATTTATATTGCCCTTAATTTTATATATAAAAATCATTACTTGCTATATAAACACAGACATACAATTGCAAACACAAACTCACTAATACAAATATAAACACACTAATAAATTATTAAACCTTTTGAGAATCATTGTGACTATAAAATAAGTTGCCTCAAACTTGAATCAGAGCCCCAAAATTATATTATACTATAACGATCGAAATGAAAGTGAAGATTGAATCTAACCGCAAAAACAATATCTGCAACTACCAGGGCGCCATCTAGGCATTTGAGCCTAGAAAAATTTATAAAGTAGGCAGATACGCGCTGTTAAGATTCCACTTTATTTAAATATTCCGATCGTTAGCCCAAGTCACTAGCTCAGTGGAGACGCAGAGATAAAATCTATATCTTAATTTATATCTTAAATATCAATAAATAAAAGCCACTGCCAGAAATTAACACATAAAAATATTTATTTACGCACATATAAAATAACATTTAAATTTTGAGGAATAAATTCAACATTTTAGATTTTTCTATTAATCTTTTAATTTTACATTTAACTAAGTTTCAATGAGTTTAATATTTTATTTAGATAGTCAAGTATGAATAGACTACACAGATCTGCATTTGAAAAGAAAATATTCTTCCCTGATTTAACCTTAGGCAACAAATTTCGCAATCAACTGGCGCCAATCCATCTGATACATTCATGTATTCAATGTAGCATGATACGACAACACAAAATACTATACTGTCAGGAATGGACATCTGATCAGTAAGTAGATTAGAGAAGACATTGTCTCTCCACCAACAGGAATGTGACATCTGTTGGCGAGTAGAACAATAAACATAAAACTCCATAGGAATGGATCGGTCCTTTCTTACAAATCCATCCATAGGCAAACAGAGGGTGTGTGGCGTAGATCTATAATCCTGCCCATAGCAGATCTCATACTACATCTACTATTACACAAATATATCCAATCCATTGAACCAATTCAACTACGAAATGAATAACCTAAGATTACCCTCCCTTAATATAACTTTACAAAACTATATAGCCATTTACGCCCGACTTAAATTTAACATTTAAATACGTTCGCACAGATTATTTTTATACAATTTGTTTTTAAAATGTTGAGTATAGATCGGCTGCACAGATTCCACGGTCAAAAACATCCAAATTAAACACAATCGATCAAAATACAAAATCATCGATAACGTCAATTGCAAAAGGGAATACACAAGGCCCCATGGCATTCATCGTAAGATGCCCACATTAACATCGTTGACTTCTATATTCTAATCGACTGTGGAAACCAAACATAATCAACCGCTAACAATCTATGAAGTCTATACCCAACCTAAATTTCATCATTTAAAATTTAAACAACAAATAATTTATACAATAAGAGAAAAAAAAAATGGAAATGATTTTATCAATTGGAAAACATATAAAATTAAACATTATTAATTGATTTTAAACTTAAAAGTCAGATAGAAGTTCATAAGCTTGAACGAAAGTTCTTAGTTATTTTTAAATTTAGAGTTCATGTCAATATAGCTTACAGTAGAAGAGTCCAGGTTCCTGTTTTTAATTCCCATGACGCTCCATTGGAAGATAATGTTCTGGAGGTAGCATTAGCTGGTTCCATTCTTGTATCACAGTCTTTTCATTTTATATTTTTTTTAAAACAAACAAAAAAAAATGAGAGAGAACGGCAAGTGCGTCTTACCGTTCTCATCAAATCAAGTCCGAAAAAACTGTCTGGAACTCAATATTTCTCTTTTTATAGTAAATCTCCAGATTGAATGAACAAAGACGTCACTAATCCAAATTTTCGTTCGGGTCCGGGCTGAGGCTTGGTGCTTCCATTGGTCAAGCTAAAATCTCTTTATTCTCTTATCTAATTTACTCTCTGACTTTTTAATTAGACAGCTTTTGGATAATTAATAAACAATCATTTCCATTTACAGATTACAGGAATTAATTAATACCTGTTTTTATTTTTACTTACGTTATTTCTTTTTTAAACTATTTTTATTCAAATACCTTTTTTTATTTATTAAAAAAAAATATTTTTAAAGTTTAGCATCTGTGCAATATATATTTAACAAACATTTTAATTTTAGGTTAGTTTTTTTCTTTTAATAACTATTTTTATATGGAATTAAAAGTTTTTATTTCAATTTAATGTAACGACATATTTATATATCGTTACAATACATAAATCACTACTCTCATTATATTTGAATATTAATGTAATTTATATACTAGACAGACACACTAATACAAATGCAAACACATTAATTAATTATACATTTATCAAATAATAAAAAAATTTAAAAAGAATTAATAATAAAAAAATTTTTTTTTTAACAGTAATGAAGAAATTGAAATTGAATATTAACATTATGTTTATTTTCAGGATAAAGGCCTTGAAAATGTAAATTATTGGGAAATCTTGAATTCATTTTATTAAGCACTCTGACCAATAATAAAATTCTGCCTTTGTCTTCTTCGTGTTATCCAGTAAACTGAGCAGAAAAAAAAATTAAATGAACCTATTAATAAAAATCCAAATTTTGTCCAATTTTAACATGACAGTATTTATTAATATGGCATCCTTCTGGTTTTCTTGCAATTTTAAAAAGAAAACAAAAGAAATTTTAATTTTAATGAATCAGCAGCAGTATGCATCAATCATGCTACTGTCTGTGATGAAATAACATTATTTATATGGGGTTAATTCCAGGTCACACACACAAAAAAGAAACTGATCAAATTTGAAGAAAAATGAAGGCATTAATAAGGATACAATGAGATTTACTATATATTAATAAATGTACATTACTTTAAACTTGAAAATCTCATTCTAATCATCTAATTTAATAGTCAAGCAAAACAATTTTAATAATTGTCAGTATTTTAAAACAATCCTGGCCTTAACATTTACCCTTTTAAATAGCAGAGTATTGAAGAATTGTTCCTGTTCAAATTCATGCACTTTTTCAAAATTATAATAAAAACTGACAAATCTTTTTTGAATTTGAAGACACTGCATGAAAAGTTGTATTTATCCAGCTATTGTAATTTAATGAATTGTAACTAGGTTTGGTGAATACACCGAATATTAGAATTATAAAAATCATTAAAATTTCTTAGATGCAAACTGGATTTAAGTATTCATCTATTTTTATTATTATATTTAGCGCTTGTTTTTTTTTTTTTTTAGTCCATAGCTTTTTAACATTTTTTTTTTTTTATCACTTGTAGTAAGTGATTATAATTATTGCATATTGAGCGTAATTTATTAACAAGATTATGAAAATTATATATATATTTATAGATACAAAAGAGGAGCCATTCAGCTACACTCCAGATACCAACTTAGTTCAAGATAGTGATGACTCTGCCCCCAGTAGTAGAAGCAACACACCTGAACCGGCCTCTGCTTCTGTTTTTCATTCCAGCAGCCAGTTGTCTATCACAACAGTTAAAGTTTGCACTCAAGCTCTTAAACTCCCTTTTGCAGTGTTCGTTGTTCATGCTGTTCCAGCAGCTGGTCATCTTAGTAGTAGTTCAATTTACCCAGCATGCTTTGCACCTTATTTGATAGCCACTGCCTGCTCTGATGGCAGTGTCCGGTTCTGGAAATGTCAGGTTACTGTGAAAGTAAGTGATTCTTCAGTCGACACCATTTCACATAGGTCATATGAATGGACAGAATGGGAAATGATGGATGGCAAAAATAGCTCTAGTATTATTCAAATTCCAGGTAATAAATCAAAGTATTATTTAAAGTTAGATTTCTTAAAATGAATTCTTTGCTAAGAGAAAATTACTGATATAATTAATTTTATTTTATTAGAAAATGTTCTATGTTTATGGATATTTTTAAAATGAAATTTTAATATTTCATGTTGTGCACCATGATTTTTCAGTTATTGAAGAGTTTTGTATTGTTTGTGTAGCTTTAAGAAGTTCATAGATTGTTTTTATTTAAAAAAAGAAAAAATATAAATAAAGAAAATTTATTTTTAAATTATTTTAATTATTATTTTTATTTATTTAAAGTAATTTTAAAAAAGTTTACAATTGTGTGTATATATATATATTTTAGGTCGCCCATTATCAGTTAGTTGCGCTTACAATGGTCGTATTGCTTGTGCTTACAAATCCGGAGATCCTCATAGAAAAATATCGATTGATAATCCTGAAACCAAATTTGTAAATTTATGTGTGGGTATATATGAATGTGAATCAACCGGTGGTTCTGAATGGATTCTAGAAGATGTTATTGAACTACATAATATTACTTTATCATCTAACCAACCTGAAGTAGATCTTAGTTATTTATTTGAAAAGGGGAAAATGGCAAAAACTAGAAAATCCGTAGAAGACTTTAATCGTTTATTAAGTACAGAAAATGGAAATACTGTTGAACTTACACAACCAAATATACATCTTATTTCAGTTCCTAGTTTTAGTACTCTATATAGTTTAAAAAAATCAATTTCTGAAAAAGGTAATCAGTGTATATTAACTCAAAAACATATAGTTCTCTTGGATTGGGTATCAACAGAAGATGGATCTCATGTTTTGACTGTTGGAGTTGGTGCTAAAATTTTTATGTATGGAGCAGTATCTAGTTGTATAGTTCAAGCTAGTGGGAAAGTTGTAAAAGATTCGAGTCCAGGAAATTGGCTTTTGATGAAAAAAACACCTTCAATGGCTCAGTCATATTGTTTAGGAATGGAAGACCTTCGATGGATGAAACTTCGTAATATTGAATTGCAGTCAGCTGATGGATTACCACCATTAGCAATGCAAATGTCTTGGGTTCGAGATGGTATTCTGATGATTGGTCTAGAAAATGAATTGCATGTATACTCACAATGGAAAGCATCAGAGTCAGATTTTCAGGAGCCTAAAAGATCAGATGATAGTGAAACATCAGATCGTCGAAATCTTACTGATCAAGATTTATTTGCTTATGGAAAAAGTTCTTCAATTCCAGTTCCAGCTTTATCACGTGATCCATCTCATTTTAAATTAACTGATTTAAAAAAGAAAAAAGATTCTATTAAAAAGGCTATCAAGAGTGAAAGTCAAACAAGTCTGAATGGCAATCTTGATCTGGGTTTGTTTGAAATTGCTAAAATGGCATCTCCAGTTTTACCCCAGTATCACCCTAAGCAGTTGATGGAGTTACTTAATTTTGGTAAAGTTCATCGAGTGAAAGCTATTCTAGCTCACCTAGTACGCTGCATTGCCAGCAGTGATAATTCTGTTAGCACTGATGACAATGATGACAACTGGGGAAGAGCAAAGTGGTCTCGGTCAAGAACGTTGTCAATTGCAGGACCTTCTCCTGAACCAGTCACTATGTTAGAAGAAGTGCAATTGGATTATGCAGAATTAACTTCTATACCCCCTTTACCCATTTTTGCTTTATTGGCCGCTGACAAAGACATTAGTAATTTACCTGACTCACCATTTAATAAAAAGGATGATAGTCACCAGGACTACAGCAGCCTCTTCAACGCTGAAGTTGAATCAGAAACTCTGGATATAACGTTTGATGAAGAACCAAGGAGTCCGCGTGATCGAAGGCGATCAATAATTATGGAAAAGAGAAACTTAAATTACTTTGGTCTACGTCAAGCAAGAAAGTTGACCCAGCTGCTGACTCATCAACATCTGCCTGGATTATCCAGTTTAGATCAGATGCACCTGCTGGCCCTGGCTGATACTGTTGCATCCTGTAACACTGATTTTGCTGATAAATTTAGTCATGAAGCTTCAAAATCAGGTAATGAAAATTGGAAATTACATATTTATATATATTATTTGAAAATTTTAACACAACTTATAATTGTCTAATTATTAATAATTAATTAATTTATATATATCAAGTTTTGTATGCACTTGTATAATGAGTATTTAAATAGTTTTCATAGAGATATTCTAGAATTTTAATTTATTCTAGTAGCTTATTTTACTTTTTTTTTCACTGAAAGAAATATGAAGTACACATTAAACATTATAAGTTTGCTTGTGATCATAAATATGAAGATCTCTCAACAATTACATTTATATAATATATACCCATTAATCTTATTACTGTGAAATATAGAACACAATGGTAATCTGTTAAGTTAAATATGAAACTAATATTAGTTATATAATAGATAATTGTTTTTCTCAGGAAATATTTTACAAATTATTGTTTCATATTTAAATAGGTTCAGTTTGGTGCTTTGTTGTAGAGTTATGTATACATATAGATTGAGAAAATCAGCTAATAGAGACAATTTTTAGCAGAATTTTTAAAAATTATTCTCATGATGGTTTCCTATCATTCTCTCAACTTGTTATTTGTGTTTCACATATTTTCACACCTGATATATATTTTTATTATTTATAGTTTCCAGTTATTTTTTAAAAAGAAGTTAGGAAGATAAGATTTTCAGTTCTTAACAAGCATAATTGCTATTATGCATAAAAATAAAAATATGAATAGGATTATTTTTGTTATATCATTATTGTAAAATTGGACTAATACTGATAAAAAGTATAATGAAAAATAAAAGTTTTTTTTTTTTTTTTGGATTGAATATTTTAGCTCACACCCACATAAAGTTTTTGGGTAATAGTGCAAAACAGGAATAGGTAAACTTTTTTAGTAGTGGACCAATTCAAACTTATCTGATGTAGATGATGTAGTTATTAGGGAATCAAAATATCATAAAAATGATATAAAATTATTTATTTTAACATTATTTCAATATATATTAATTGGATATATTGGCTTACTATTTTGTTTTACAATAAAATACTTGTTAGTCAAGTGCTTGAAAATGCACAATCTTCCATATTAATTTTTCTTATTTACTAGTCATAAATATCCTAATAAAAAAATCAAATGTAAAATAATAGTTATTTGACTTTTAGTTTTGATTATTGCCAACCATGAGAGTTATCACGTTTTCAATATATTGTATAAGCACCTGCACAGCAACTCTTCTAATTAATATATTTGAAGTTCTGAGTGTTCGGATCTAAAATAGCCTTCATCTAACTATGTAGGCTTAATAATTTACTGTCAAAGATAAATAAACAGTTGAAACATTTTATCAAAAAACTTCATGCATAATCATAACTGGAATGATGTCATTGTGAATTTAAGTTTTATCTATAAGAATTATAAGAAATACCTTTTTTTTAATAATATAAGATTTTTTTTTTAATAAAAATAAATAAACACATTCTTTTGAAGATTTGTTTTGCTATACACATTTTGAAAATTTATGCAACTTGAATGATGGGATTTCAAGATCAAGAGTTAGCGCACAGATTGAAGGTTTTCATTCCTGATGCATAAGAATATATTTATTTTTTTGATTATAATATATTAATATGAAATAGTTTAATCTAGTTATAACAAATTATTATTTATTATTATAAGAAAAAGCTAAAAAAAAATTTATTCTTACTCTGTCAAATTGTAATTTTAAAAATGCTTTTGTTTTCTATTTTTTTAACTTGTTATTTATAATATTACACTATTTTTATAAAAGAGAGCAAAATGGATTAAGCTAAAAATATGTCAACAATAGTAGAGTCATAATATCTGCTATATTTTCTTCCAAACTGCCCTTATATATATCATACATGGCATGCAATATTTCACATTTCAGTGGTAAACTTTGAATATAATAGAATTTGTATTGCTTATTAAAGTGCATGTGTACACTACTTTTTAACACCACGTATCTACAACACAGATGCTTTTGTATGTGTGTAGAACATAAATTAAGATTACAGTATGAACAAAATTAAAAACTATGATTGTAGTTATTAATAATAAATTGAGGTGACAATAATTACTATGTGAGTGTTTATTCAATCATATCTCAAAAATAATAATAAAAATATTTATTGTATTGCATCTTTATTTTTTTTAAGTAAAGTAAATAGTGAAATTCTGATTTTCATTATAATTAAATATGCTTTCCAATATCATTTTTCTTCAATAACTCTTTTTTCTTTATATTCTCGAAACATAATGGTTTTATTATAAGCCAATAAACATCACATGATCACCATTTATCCATTGACTACTCTAGTTTGCAGTGAGTGGCAATACATATAATGTGTTTTGCCTGTTTTTTTGTTTCATTATCAGGGATTATATCTTCTCTAGTTGTTTTGATATTTTTAAGTCTGTATCAACTTTACAAATATTAAATTTTATAAAACTTTCATTACTCTTAAAAACATTTTGTTATATGAAATATTAAAATTAAATTCAGAAAGGATTAATAAAGTGAAACCTTCAACATAAACTGAAGAAACGTTATTAATAACTTTATTGCCTACAGTGTTCTCATATGGTTTTCCAAGACGGAAAAATGGTTGCTTTCATATCATAAAATTTATTAAAAAAATTTTTTCTATAGCATGTAACTGAAGTAGTGTATATTGATAGAGTGTATATCACAACTTCATTATATATATTGTAATGGCATGAAGAAATGCGGGGTGATGGCACTCATTATTATTAATCCCAGTTATTGAACTAATTTAGATTTATAAATAATATGAGCAATGAGAGATCAGCACAGAAATAAGTTCATCAGCATTCCACTAAAGTAATAATTGTTTATCATCACAAATGATCAATAATAAAACTCAATAGTCAATCTTGTGACTGGATTTGAAATGGGTCTACTATAGACCAGGCTAATTATTTAGTCCATGCCAGCTTGGGACAGATTATTTAAACAATAATTTAGATGCACAAAGTTAAGTGCTAATCCATCAAAATATATAACAATAAAAATAATGCTGGGATACTAAAACATGCTGATCATCATCAATGCTCTGGCCACTTAGTACCATTAAAGTACTGGCCAACTATAAACTTAATTTCTAGATAAATAATTAAAGTGAATTGTAGTGCATGGACTTTAAAGGATATTCCCTTTGCGCTATCTAGCATCATCATCATTTGGATGTCCATAACACAAAACATAAACCTTTTATATAACATATCGTTGTGCACGAATCCAGCTCAATGAACAAAAACTGATACTATGATCAAGAGATATAATACAAATAGTCTAAAAATATTTTCGGATTAAATAAATTCACTGGAATAATTTAAATAATGAAATATAAATTTATTAATAACAAAATGTAATGAAGATCAGTATGCTATAATATAAATTCAGCATTCTGATTTTGATTAATACAAAAAGAAATAAGCTAACACATTGGGAATTGCCAATATCTCAATAAGTTTGCATAAAGCATGTACATATCAGTACACAAACATGCCTGTATAAATAAAAAAAAATTACATATCAGAATTGTGATAAACTAATAATAAAATTCATTTTTATAATACATAATTAATCACTGATTTTAATATATATCTGATTACCGGACACTCAACTTCATAAGCACAGACATACTGTATAAACTGAAATTACATATCAGAATTGTGATAAACTAATAATAAAATTTAATTCATTTTTTAATACATAAGTACACATATATGTATGTATTTACAAAATATAGATAATCCGAATTGAAGCTATTAATTAGGTTTTTATTTTATTTTTATAAAGTTTTTCTTTAAATATATATATTATAATGGTCCAAAGGAAAGTGAAGATCGAATCTTACCATATCTTCACTACAAGGGCGCCATCTAGGCATTTGAACCTAGAAAATTTATAAAGTAGGCAGATACGCGCTGTTAAGATTCCACTTTATTTAAATATTTAGACCATTAGCCCAATGTCACTAGCTCATGGAGACCAGAGATTATAAATAACTTTTTTAATTCGTATCTTAAATATATATATATAAAAAATAAAAGCCACTGCCAGTAATTAACACACAAACATTTATTTACGCACATATAAATTTTGAATCATTTTAAATTTTGAGGAATAATATTTATTATTTTAGATTTTAATATTCTTTTAATTTAACTTATTATTTTAAAATTTTAAATCATCTACACAGATGAAATTTATATTTATTTTAAGATTGTCGAGTATGAATAAACTACATAGATCTGTATTTGAAAAGAAAATATTTTATCCCTTATTTAACCGTAGGCCAAAAGTTCGCAGTTAAACCAACGTCAATCCATCTGATATATTGATGTATTCAATGTAATACGAATCCGACAGCACAACTATAGGTTAAGAGAAGAAATTGACTCTCGTCCAGATAGGAATACTACATCTATCTCACGAGAAGAGCAATAAAAAAAAAACTCCATAGGAAGGGACAGCGGTCATTTTTGCCGACTTACGATCGCATTCCATAGGCAAACGGGGTGTGCAGCGTATAAAGCGATTCTGCCCGTAGCGAATCTCGTACTACATCTACTAATTACACCAATATATCCAATCCATTGACCCAATTCAACTACGGAACGAATAACCTAAGATTACCCTCCCCTAATATAACTTTACAATTCTATATAGCCATTCACGCCCGACTTAAATTTAACATATAAATTTGCACAGATGAATTTTATATAAGTTTGTTTTTTAATGTTGAGCATAGATCGACTACATGGATTACACACTCAAAAACATTTCAAAATAAACATAAATGATCAAAATATAAAGTCATTGATGTAATTGCAGAGGAATTTCACAAGAAACCCAAGTGGCATTCTTCATAAGATGCCGCATTGACACTAATAACTAAAAAGACATCCGAATAAATACATTTTAGATATTCACCGTAAGATATTATTTACCGAATGTCTATATATTTTAATCATATATGAAAACAAAAACGTAATTAAACGTGAATGAATCCATGCAAGCGTCCATGCCCAACTTAAATGTAATGCATTTAATAATTTCTGCAATAAATATTAATAAGAAATGAAAATGGAAATGATTTTAGCAAACTTAACTATATAAAATTTAACATTAATTATCAATTTGAAGTCAGACAAGATTTCATTTTTTGAAATTTAGGTTCTGAATACTAAAAGCTTGAATGAAAGTTCTTAATTATTTTTGAATTTTATAATAGTTCATATCTTACAGAAGGAGAATCACGGTTCCTGGTGCCAATTCCCATGACATCTCTATTTGAAGTACGGCCTGTTGTTCTGGAGTAGGCCTAAGTTGGATCAATCCTGGTATTACAGTAATTTTATTTGAAATAAGTGAGAGTGACAAGTGCGTCTTATTGCTCTTCTCACAAAAATCAAGCTGGAACTGTTTTAATTTTAATTGTTTTCCTTTTATAATGATCCTCTGGATTCAACGAACAAAAGACATCACTGTTCCATTTTTTCATTATAGTCTGAGTCTTTATTGCTGCTTCTATATTGGACAAGCTAATTCTTTTCATTCTCTTATCTATATCTGACTTTTCCTATAAGAGCTCCAAGGGCTAGTTTGCTTTTCAATTAATTTATAAAACAATCATTTCCATTTACAGAAACATTTTATCTTTTTCTTGTACTTTTTTCTAAAAAAGTACTTTTAAATACCTTTTTTTTATTTAACAAAGAAATAATTTTAAAGTTTTGCATCTGTGCTAATATATATACGTATACACAT
This sequence comes from Epiperipatus broadwayi, assembly GCA_028023455.1. Taxonomy (NCBI): domain Eukaryota; kingdom Metazoa; phylum Onychophora; class Udeonychophora; order Euonychophora; family Peripatidae; genus Epiperipatus; species Epiperipatus broadwayi. The sequence continues at coordinate 5,909,847 of JAQFVV010006267.1, forward strand.
TTAACAACTCTTTAATTTTTTTAGCTTTTATTTCCGAACGTATTTTTATTTGCGAAAATAAAATTTTTATTTTAAATTAATGTAATGGCATATTTATATATCGTTACAATATATATTACTTTTTCAACAGTCCATAAAAGTTTTTTTTTTTAGGTTACTCTTGATTAATTTATAAATGTCTTAAATTTTCCAGCAAGTTTTTTTGTTTTCCAATCTAGAAAGATTTTTGGAGTTTACTTTGTTTTTCAAAATAAAATTGTTTTTAAATCAATCCTTAATTCAAGTAAAAATTATTTACTTGTTTTACTTTTAAATTAGACATTTTAACTGTAATTTTTACTATATTGTTTTCCTTTTGATAAATAAAACTGGAAATGGTCATTTATTTATTTTTTCATTAATGTAATAATTTAGTCAAAAATTATTTATCTTTAAAACCAGTTGATATCTATAAGTATTTTATATACATGACTCAGCACCTTTGTCTTTGCTTCTTTGCATATTGGTAAAATAGCTTGGTAATCTTTTGATAAGCTAGTCTCTTCTAAAACCATAGACTGGCTTATTATCATTTTTGGGAAAGGTATAATCTGCTGTTGGTCTGCAGTGAATAACTTTCAGCCTCTATGCTGTCTTATACACACATATGGGCTAAGAACCACACAGAAGCTGGGTCTTGCTTCCATATGAATTCAAACTACCAGTGTGAACTAGCAGTGGCTGGACACAGTGTCTTTTGCCTTCAGTTATAATCTTCATACTCTTCATAATCTTCTTACTGTCATATTCTGTAAAAGTTTTAAAAAATCTTTTCCTAACCTTTTTTATAGTCAGGGTAGAATTTTTTTTTTTTTAAAAAAACAGTAATTAAAAGTATGTTTTCTTTATTTTGATTTTAATGACTTTTCACTTCACCTTAATCCTTTCAAAAACAATTTTGTAAGATTTTTATCAAAATGTTATACAAACTTTAGTTTAAAAAATTTGCTAATCAAAATATACATTCAAAGATCAGCGTTTCAAGCTAATTGTGCATGTGTCTTCTGCGAGTGTTAAATAATAAATGAATACTTCACTCTACAATACAAGATATAGTATTTATGCAGGAATAAAAGGAATCCTCTTATTCCTACAACTCAAATTCTTTTATATGAGCAAATCTGAAGTACTGTTGAATAAAGCGTGAGAGTAGAATTCTCACTTTAAATTACTATCTACGATGTTGTGATGAATGACGTCATGAAATTGTCTAGAATTTGAGTTGTAGGAATAAGAGGATTCCTTTTATTCCTGCATAAATACTATATCTTGTATTGTAGAGTGAAGTATTCATTTATTATTTAACACTCGCAGAAGACGCATGCACAATTAGCTTGAAAGGCTGATCTTTGAATGTATACAATTGTATGCATAACGTTATATAAAAATAAATGCTTATTTACTTATAATCAAAATAGTGGAATTTTGTAATTATCGATATATCTATTGTAACATAAAAACATTTTGGTTTTAACTTCAGAATTAAAAAACATTAGACCTTTTTAAATGTTTGATTTAAACTACTGTTTATAATAATTTTATATTCAAAAATTATTTAATCCTTACCTGTTATTCCAGTGTAATATAGAAAATATCTACAAAATTTTTTTGCTTGTGTTTATTTTTACTTTTCCATTCAACTTTATATATATGCACACACACTACTGTGTTGCTGTATGCTCTGAGACGCACAATATATATTTTTTTTATTATTATTATTTTTTGTGTAAAACTTTATTTTGAAAGATAAGTCAATAATAAAAATATTCACATTATTTTAGAATATTTTTAGCTTTTCACAGGAATAGAACTGTTAATATTATCTGAAATTAATTACTTTTTTTCTAGAATACGTTTATGTATTGTCTGTGGTATATTTTATAATAGTTTTTTTTTTTTGTTGTTTTACAATTGTTTGTTTTACACAATACAGTTAATTGCCTAATTATCTTTATTAAAGTATTGTTTTATTATGGTAAAAGTTTAATTATAGTTGACAAAAAAAAAAGAGGAATTTATTATATATTTCTAGAGAGTAAAGTTATTAATATGTTAACATAATTGCTATACTGCAAAAAATTTATTTTTGTTTCTGATTATTTATAATGCTAACATTAAGTTAATAATATTAAACTGGAGCTCTTATCTTTTGTAATAATTTTTATTTTACTATTATTTATTTTACAATTATTTTTTAAAATGTATATTATTTTATTAATTAATATTTTTGGTTTCAGATCTTATTTTATAATATTTCCTTTCTTCCTCCTACAAACTATATAATTTTTAAACATTTTTTAGATTACTATTATTATTTAAATTTATTGCTATAATTTTTTTAAAAATTTAAAGTAATAATTTAAAAGTAATAGTATTAATAAAATTAATCATTTGTCTTTGCTTAGAGAATAGTAGTTATATTCTCAGATAAGAAAATTAATTATAGAATTAAAAGTTGAAAATATATCCCAGGTATATTATACATTCAAAAATTACTTTGCTGCTAGAAATGAAAAGGACAAAGAGCCTGTGATGCTGGATAGAAAGATTATGGAAAAAATAATAAAAGTACAAGAAATATCTCCCTATAATTAAGTGAAAGAAAAATTAACAAATATAGGTGCTGAAAGGTATGTGTTTTAATGTGAAAAGTTTGATTTCCAAACTCAAGAAATATATAATATGAAGTAGATATGAAGTAGACACTGTCTTGAAACCAAAAGAAAAAATGTTTCAATTGTAAAAATACTATACTATTGGTAATTAGAGTGAAACCTTAGGAGAAATCTTTCAGTCATTTAAATGTATTAGCTAATTAATAGATTAAACTACATATAACATAGTAATCATTGAAGCAAAATACTGAAATCAACATTGTAATGTTAAATGAACAATATATATATATATATTGGTAATTCGTAAAAAACAACCAAAATTTGCTTGGAAAAGAGAAAAAAGAAAAAGGTGAATAGGACAATATGGAATATTATATATTGTAATGATCCGGACGTGTGGACTTACGTAAACTGCACTATAGGGCGCCATCTAGGTATTTGAACCTAGAAAAATTTATAAAGTAGGCAGATACGTAAGTCAAAAAAAAAAAAAAAAAATTATTTTTTTTTTTTTTTAAATTTTGATTCCGGTCGTTAGCCCATGTCACTAGCTCAGTGGAATAGCAGAGATTAAATAATATAATATCTTATCTAATTAGATTTCAACATTAAAAAATAAATAAAATAAGCCACTGCCAGTAATTAACATACAAACATTTATTTATGCACATATATATAAGATTTAAAATTATTTTAGTATTAGTTTTACATTTTAACATTTAACCTACATTTTTAACTTTGATTTTTGACTTTAATTTACATTTAATTACTATTATATTCTAATTTTACATTTTAATTAAGTTCGCACATATAAATTTATGAAAGCTTGTTTATAATGTTGAATATAGATCGGTTACATAGATTTCACGGTCAAAAACATTTCAAAAGAAACATAAACGATCAAAATACAAAATTATTGATTACTGACAATTGCGGAGGGAAATTTATATGTAACCCAATAGTATTCACCATAAGATACTTGCATTGTCACCAATAACTTAAAAGACATCCGAATAAATACATTTTAGATACTCACCGTAAGGTATCATTATTTATCGAATGTCTATATATTTTGATCAAATATGAAAACCCAAAACATACTTAACCGATAACCAATCCATGCAAGCGTCTATAAACAACTTAAATTTAATGCATTTTTATTTAGGGTCAAGTATGAATAGACCACATAGATTTACTTTTGAAAATAAACATTCTATCCCTATTTAACCTTAGGTTAAAATTCGTAGTCAAACCGGCATCAATTCATCTGATATATCGATGTATTCAATGTAATAAAATACGGCAGCACAAAAAGTTAAGAGAAGAAATTGCTTCTCATGAGATAGGAATATTACATCTATCTGCAAAGAAGAGCAATAAAACAAAAAACTCCATAGAAAGGAACTGCGGTATCCGACTTATAATTCCTTCCATAGGCAAACGGAAGTGTGCGGCGTATGAAGCGATTCTGCCCGTAGCAAATCAATATTACATCTACTAATCACACCAATATATCCAATCCATTGACCCAATTTAACCACGAAACAAATAACCTAAGATTACCCTCCCCTAATATAACTTTACAAATCTATACAGCCATTCACGCCCGACTTAAGTTTAACATTTATATAATTAATTTAACGAAAAACAAAAAAATCATGATAAAAACTTAAAGAATAAAAAAATAAATAAATGGAAATGATTTTACATAAATAAGAAAAAAAAAAACATCAAATAACACTATTAATAAAGAATTTAGTTTGGTCAGATAGGATTCTATTGCATTATTTACTAAAAAGTTTTAAAATTTAGAGTTCTTATTGTTTCAAGTGAATATAAAGTTCTTACGATTTTTAAAACGTCCAACTTTATCCGTTGCTTGCCATGAACGTAAATTCCCACGCCGTCCTAAAGAGGTTAATATTCTGAAAGCCGATTTATTTATCCATCCGGAGATTTTTGTTTTAACTGGTCCTCAATGTAGAAAAACGATAGTTCATTTCTCTTTCTTTACTAGCAAAACTGAAGGGATTGAACGTGCGTCCTTCAATCTCTTCTCCCGCACCTCCGCACTAACATCTATCTGTCACATCGTAATAATCATAATAACTCACTAACTAATAATTTCCAAACTTGTCCTTTTATATTACTTTGAAAGATTGACTTAACATTACGTCATCGATGTGATGATCCTTTTCGTTGAGGTCCGATTTCCCAATGGATTTATTTCATTTGCTAAAAGTTTCTATTGTTTCCCTATCTGACCTTTTTTTTTACATTTAAATGCCCAAGGCTGGTTTACATTTGACTAATTAAATTTATCATTTCCATTTCTGATTAATTAACCTGTTTTCCAAATCAAAGATATATTTAAAGATAAATTTAAAGATATAATTTTATTTCCAAATCTTTTTAAAATTTAGTTTTAAAATACTTTTTCTTTAATTAAAGTTTTATTTTAATAATTTTTCATTATCTGTGCGATTTAATATATATAAGAGTTTAAGATGATATTTAATTTCAATTTTTAATTCTTAAAGAAAATTTTTAAACGCGAACTTTTTAATTTACTTTGATGTTTAATAAAAATTAAAAAAAAAAACAATGTAACGAACGTCTGTGCTCGTTACAATATATTCTTAGTATAATAAACTGGACATCATAGAAAATTTTAGGTTCGAAAAGATAATGGCCATTCTATCTTTTCCAAAGACTTTATCATGTGGTTGAAGTGTTAGTATTCATTCATTTTATATTTAAAATCCAAAGCGCATGTGCCACAGTTTAATTCTGTTTAAATATTATTGTTTATAAAAAACACCGCGCTATATAAAATAATTGACTTATTTACATATATCTTGGAAGTAAAATCACTATTTGCTAAAAGAAGAGAAAATACAAGCATGTTTACAAGCTATGGATAAAATTTGTTATAGAACAAATTAACAACTGAACTCCTTCATATTTACTAATATATTATTCAGATATGAAATATGACTGCTGACAAAAAAATAAATGAAGAGAATTTGGTTTGAAAGTTTATTCTAAGGAAAATAATTGAGAATTTTCTGGATGCAAAAAGTTATAATTGTTTGGTCTCATTTATTGAATGAAAAGTGATTGAAATTAAAAACTTTTAATTTTTGGTTCTACAGAAGGCACAAATAAAAAGATGTGACTCCTAAAAAGTATGGATAGTTGTCATAATAATGTAGAGCTAATTTGCATTTACTCAGCTTTCTTGCTGTGGAGAGAGAAATCAGGAAAGAATTGAAGAAAACATTACATATCTCTGAATATTGAATTCTAAATTTTTTAATATAGTGTATTTGGGGAAACCAGAAAAATTTGATTAAAATAAAGAGTCAGATCTGATTTATATAAATACAGTATGGAGATGTCACATGTAAGTCAAAGAAAGTAAGTTTATTAGAGAATATGGATTAGGAATAAAAAATAGGAGAGAAGAAAGATTGATAATTTTTTAAAGGCAAATTTATATGAAGAAAATTCTAGATACTAGATACAGATTTCACTTAAATTATTGTATAAATTTAGAATAACTTTAAAAACAGTTCTTAAAAATTTGTTACTATGCTAGAAATATACTTGTTTCCAATATACCATTTAAATGGTTTGTTAAGATATTAGCAGAGCTTTTCAAGATAGAACATTGTCATTAATTATGAAAAAGTTGTGATAATGGTAAAAGTTCTAGAAAAAAAAAAAATAAGACTTTATTATTAAGAGAAAAATATGCTGATAAAAAATAAAAACTGTTACTTGGGAATTGATGATTTAGGGGAAAATTTTGTTTGATTTATTAAAACAGAAAATAAAGATTTGATGTTGATTTGATACATGATAAATAGTGCAAATTTTAATAAATATTGCTGTAGTTACTATTATTGGTATGTATATATTTTCGAAATTTTTTCTTTTTTTATATTTTAGATGCTTTGGATGATTGTGGATTACGATATTTACTTGCCATGAAACATCATGTTTGTCTACAAAGATCTTTACCATTACATCAGCGGGCTCATCTGCAGCATCAGGGCTTAAGTTATGCTAATATTGCATGGGCGTTTCACTCAGAATCAGAAGAAGAGCTTCTTTCTACTATCCCATGTATGCAAAGGGGTAGTCCTAAGTGGTCAGAATTAAAAGAATTAGGAGTTGCATGGTGGGTGCGTAATGGCACTATTCTAAAAACTTGTATGGAAAAGGTATGCAATTCTCTATTTCCAGATATTTCTTATAATTAATTGGGAGGGGGGGGGGATAAATTTATTTTATACTTTTATAAAAATATTCTGCTTTGTAATTTCTTTTAATGTTGCTGTATTTATTTGTAACTGATTATAATCTCCCTTTTTGTTGTTATCTTTATGCATTTGATTTACTTTAACAACAATAAATATATGCAACGAGTATATAGCAAAATTTTAATGATTAGTTTGCTTAGCTAACTTTTGACTATTATGAGTTTAATCCTAAAATTAAAAGCTAAGCCATAATTGAAATTATTGTATTAAAAATTTTTTAGTGGACAAATAAAACATCACTGAAATTGGAGTTGAGTCACTACTACTATGGATTTTTAATTATCTAAATGTAAATAATCATCGAGAATAAAAAAATTAGAAACACAGTCTGACATTGCATTTTTAATAATTTCTTATATGTAATAGTCATTAAATAATGAATTACAGTGACAAATTAAGTCAAAAATCTGTAGAAACTTAATTTTTTAAGTTATTTTTAGAATATCTGAATTGTATCTATATTTTAAAATTTTCGGATTTTATGTTTTTAAATTTGTTATGACATTGCTGCACTTGATGTCTTTATTTGTCAAAAATAATAATTATTTTTTCAATTCTTTTAAAAAGATTAATTTTTTTTGTTGTTGTTAAATTAGAGATAAGTTAATAGATTGAGTAATGTTAAAACCAACATGGAAATTTCAAAACAGGCAATACTCATTATACATATGCCGTACACAGCAAACTAGAGTAATCAATGGATGTCAGAAGGCTTGTGCATAAAATCGCCATCTAATGCCTACTCATCCAAATATCCCAGATTAGTTTCTGGCTTGTGGCCTTCATCAGTGAGGAGCCTTGAATCTGAGAGCACTGCACCTAGATCTTAGGATCTAATGCAACCCTCCAGCAACCACCTTTTATCTCCATTTAACTACAAAACTATGAGTCTTAAGCTGAAAACACCTTAATGTTTTTGAAGAGCTCATTGAAGTTAACTAGTTTCACTCTGTCAACATTTTTGTAGGTTCTTGACCCACCCTAATGGTTAGACTCTATGGTTTTTTTGAGTGACCTATAAGATATGAAAGGTATCTGTATACATCGGTTTCATTCCGCATGGTGATCCACCTCAGCATAAGTGTAATGGTAGTCCTTCATATGAGTAGTCCAGGATAAGATATTTTCTCTATCCCGGACCTAATGGAAGTTGCTAGTTAAGGAAAAGACTCCTTTTTAAGTTTTTCTGACCTTTTATATTTGCAATCTATTTTTAGACTTCTCTGCGAATCTATTTTCTTTTGTTTTTTTTATCAGCATACAAAATAATAATCTTGTACATTCTTTCTTCAATTTAAGTTATAAAGTCTTTTTTTTTAAACATAATTCCGCCAACTTTAATCGGAGTTAGAAAGATTTTATTAATTGAAATCTTCGTGTCTTTTATTCTTTCCAATTTTAACTTTTATTTTTAACTTTCATTGTAGTTTTAAAAAAATAAATTACACTAATAAAAAAAAAAAAAATCTAAAAATGTGCCTTTTTAGAAGATCGTTAAATTTCCTTTTTTTTTTAGCTTTTACCAAATGCCAATATATTTGTACCATATATAAATAAATGGTACAATATATATATGTATTGAAAACTATATTTTTATATGAAGTATAGAAAAAGATATATCTTGAATTCTCTTATATTTCAGAAAGTATTAATGTTTAACAACATTTTTTTTTGTATTACATAAGAATATATGTTTGTATTTAGTACCTAATCAGTGGAGATTGAGGTGTAATCACTTATTTAATTATGAAGTTAATGTGAACTGAAAATCTACTGCTTAAAGCATAATTGGATTATATGCTTATATTTTAAATATCTATTTGTCGTATATATTTTTGATTTTATATCAAATTATTAACAAATTTTAATTTAACTTAAAATGAACAAACATGTCTGATTATTATTCAATTATGCAATACGAATTCATTGATTAATAGCATTCGAGAGGGAAAAGATGAACTGACTATACCACATAAATTATTTGAGATAACCATAGAATAATTTGGAAATCAAATTTCAGAATTGATGAGTATGATTATATTCTATATCATTTTCTTTGTATTGAATTCAATGGCTATTATCTAATTAGGTATAAAGTTGGTATGTTAATAGATTATTAAATGTGATATTATTGAATATTTAATGAATAATTAGAAGTTGTAACTATTTCATTAATTACAAGTAATAATCATATTAAAATAGAAATTTTATCATTATTGATTTTGTAATAAGATATAAAATAATATTTATTGAAGATCAATGAAGGAAATCATAGTCAAATATTTGCATGTTTTATTTAAATTATTATTGATCACATAATTCAATACTAGTGCTATAAACACAAAGATGAAGAAAGATGATTACATTGATAAAATCAACGCTCAAATTGGCAAACTAAAATTTCAAAGGGTGCTGAATTTTAATAATAAGTTAAACAGAGAAAAATTCATAACATCCATTCTGTGAGCGCACTGTAACAAGGTGTTCTCATAGTCTGACTATTATAAATTATACCCCTCGGGTTCAATACCCCATAGATGTTTGCCAATGCAAAAACACATAAGCCACACACCCATTAAGATTAATGCTAGATTTTGGTGGAGTCCACTATTCAAGATTGCCAAGCTGGTAAACAGATGGGTAATCGAAACTTTAGGCTTTGGTAAATATGCGATAAAATCATAGTTTGATTTAGACTCAAGAATCAACAATATAGAATTGAACCCAGACACAAGGCTGACGTCAATAGACATAAAGGAGCAGTACGGATTCATCGAAATTGTCAAAGAAGAACTGTCACACTGGAACATAGAACAGACGTGAATTGCTTTCATAGTTGAGTTTTTGAATTGGCTTGACAAGAACATGATGGCAAACATTTAATGGACAGTGATACCACCTGAAGGACGGATGAAAGTGGGCCTACCAATTAGCGGATTCCAGCATTATGATAAACTACTATGAAGAGCACATTTTGCCAAATTATGAGAATACTGCACAATTCAAAATTTATACCAGATATGTGGACTATTTGTTTGTGGCTGCTAAGGCAGAAGTCATCAATGAAATCAAAGCAAATTACAAAACAGGTCACTTTTAACATTGAATGGGAAGACACTAACAAACAACGCAAAAACACACACCTGACTTATAAGATGATAGTCAAACCATTTGAAGTAAGAGGTCACATTCAACCCAATTCTAACACAACTATCAACCATAAATTAGCAGGTCTTACATTTTTTCTCCACAGAAACCAGCAACTGTGCAAGGTCGAAGCCGATAAAAAATTAAATTTAGCATACAGAGAGGATTTATTAAATATAGGTTTTAAACAGGGCATCGTCAACAGGAGGGTCATATGGCTTCAAAATAAAATGACCAACAACAAACTCAACATGGATAAACAGAGACTATTATTGCCATACATACTGTACATGCACAAAAAATTTTGTTCAATTTTCAATAGAAGCTTTCAGTTGTGCTTTCACATCTCTAATCAATAACACAAAAGACTGATTAATTCTCGCTCAAACTCCACAAGCGGTCTACAACATCGTATGCTCTGACAAAAATTGTAAAGCCTTACATTATGGGGAGACCAAAGCAGCACTGGAAATTAGATTATCTCAACATAAATATTTGTATACTAAGGCACAATCCGATCCAGCTCACAATTCCATTTTCGCACAGCACCAAAAGCTTGCAAGATATCCATGCGAACCGCCAATAATCAGCTTAGTCTGCAGAGAGCAAAATGATTTGAGAAGAAAAATAAAAGAGGCCTACTTTATCGCAGTAGACAGCAACGCCATTAACAGAAAGGAAACGTGTTATTCTATATCCAGGAAATGGAATACTTGGACTTTGCACAGATTCGCATAACATTAAACAATCAGTTACTTTACAAAGAGCTATGATTACAAGAGCCATGTCTTTCGAAAGCACTCAGCCCAAGGTTTAAGAAGATATTAAATATTAGCTTTGTGTTTATGTGTTTATAACACTAGTATTGAATTACAGAATATTAACCAAACGCAAAGTTTAAAATTAAGTTTGTATTACAGTATTGATTGGATAGTATTGTATTAAGTTCATAGTTAGCCAATAATTACTTATAAAGCTGATAGTAATATATTCTATTATGCTACGAATCAAAATAGTTTGCTTTGATTATATTTATTGTTAGTTGATGTAGATTATAAATCCAGTTTAAATATTAAATTTTAATATCCATGTTTGGTTATTGTAAATAGTAATTTTTATTATATGTTTTGATTATTATAACATAGAGTTTTAATAATGTAGCTACATGAAATTAAAAATAAATTGATATGATTAGTTATTATAATTGAATATCCAATAGAAATCTACTGTTTCTGTTATATATAGGTATGATTGGACATTATAGATTTAAGATTATCTAATACCTTCATAGATATTACATCATTATTGAATATTCATTTTATTATAACTAGCTTAATTAGTAAGAGTAAAATCAATATAAAAATATAGCATGGCTGAATTAATATAATTTATTATTTTATTTAATTGGGATTTAAAATTAATTATTGGATTGTATATTTATTTAATATAGATATTGTAAACTTATAGGACATATTAAAGTAGTCATCTCAATCATTCATGAACTATTTTATTTAGATATAAACAATGCTTGATTAATTAGATATATTAGAGTTTAGCTGTTTAATGATTTATTATTGGTTTCATTCAATTATAAATGAAATCTATTTTAAGCATATATCCTATGGTTTTGAGACAATGATATTTGATTTAATTGCTTTATTTTAATCTATTTTAAATAAAGTTTATATTTAGAGTATTTGAAACGATAATTTTGTTTGTTTTCTATTTATTCAAAATGCTATTTGAATTCATGATGCTATAATAAAGATTGTCATTGTTTTGTTTTGATATAGTTAACAGTTGGATATGTGATTAGATAAAAGATTATTTTAATTGCTGAATGATTATTTATTGATTAGCATTTGTTGTTTAGCTTAGTATATTATATTTATTCTGTTATGAATGATACTATTATTTACAGACATATAAAATTTAGGATCATTTTTCTTTAATTTACAAATGATGTTCAACTTCCAGGCTCATTTTTATTCTGTTACATAGAGTGACCAACAACTGGCTATAGTTTTATTCAGGCTATATTAGAGTTCCCAGTGCACATTTTTCATTTGTTACAAATGGCACCACAATTTGCAGGGCATAATTAAACAGGATCATTTTATCATGGCCCTGTCATATCCAATCTGTTACAAATACCATCTAAACCAGTGGAGCTATAACAGAGGTTAGCTTACTCACATATTTAATCTGTTTCAATATATACATATTTCCATATGTATGTTTCTATATATATGTACATACATACATGTAATTACAAAAATCACATGTGTGAAAATGTAAATTTTTTAAATCTATTATGAAATTTTGTTACATTTGAAAAATATATTTTATAAATATTTTCTAATCTATTTTGAAAATTTATTGCTTGTTAGTATCTATGAAAGTTTGTCTAAGGACATATGCTATATCTTTTTTTTTTAATACCTTCTTTAAAAAAAGAAATATAAACTAATAAAATTCTAGGGGATTTGAACTCAAGACTTTCACATTCCCTTTAGTCATGCATTCCATCTTATAGAACTGATACACATGATCACATTCATGCAAAAAAGATAATGCTGAACCAGCACTCATCATTTGGCCCTGATCATCATCTTCCACATACATATATATTCGGTGCTCAGTTTATATTAAGATAGCACATCCTCAAACTTTAATGGACAGGCTTCAATCTTTTCCACTCACCCACTCTTCAGTCATCCATATCATTGAAAATCTGATGATGGGGTGTTCAAATCCCTTGTTCACCAATTTTTGTTCTATCATATCCATATTGACCATAAGTCAATATGATCGCTTGTATGTAAGATCTTAAGTCCATTTAAATACACAGAAGAGGGATGGGCAGAATACAGGCTAAATATGTAATATTTAAATATATGTATAATATTTATATTTTAAGCTAGATATAATTGGAGGGGATTTGAACCCAGACTACACATGTATTTAAATATTACAGATTCAGTCTGTATTCTGCATATCCCTTTTTTGGGTATTAATTGGGTTTAAGGTCCTACATATGAGTACTCAGATTGACTTACGGTCAACAAGGGTATGATACAACAAAAATTTGCACAAGATTTTCAATGATATGGATGACTGAAGAGTGGGAGAGTGAAATTTGAAGCCTGTTCATTAAAGTTTGAGGATTTGCTATTTTAATATAAACTGAGCACTGATTATATATATGTATGGAAGATGATGATCTGGACCAACTGATGAGTGCTTGATTCAGCACGATATATGTATATCAGAGATCATTTATCATTTTTTGCATGTATGTGATCATGTAAATTGGTTGTATAACACTGAGTGCATGACTAAAGGGAATGTGAAAGTCTGGATTCAAATCTTCTCTAATTACATCTAATTTAAAATATAAATACTATACACGAATTTAAATATTGCATATTCAGCTTGTATTTTGCTCATCCCTAAGCTGTGTATTTAAATGGGCTTAAAATCTTACAGTCAGATTGACTTACAGTATGACACAACAAAAATTGGCAAACAAGGGCTTTGAACAGCTATCATCAGATTATTAATGTTATGGATGTCTGAAGAGTGTGAGAGTGGAGAAAATTGAAGCCTGTTCATTAAAATTTGAGGATTTGCTATCTTAATATAAACCGAGCACTGATTAGGTATATGTGCAGAAGATGATGATCCAGACTAACTGATGAGTGCTGGTTCAGCATGAGATATATATATTGGAAATCATTTATCTTTTTCACAAGAATATGATCATGTGTAACAGTTGTATAACATGGAATGCATGAATAAAGGGAATGTGAAAGTCTGAGTTCAAATCCTCTCTAATTATATCTAGCTTAAAATATAAATACTATTATATTACTAATAAAATTTTATATAATGACCAAATTAAAAAAAAAAAAGGCAATAATTGATTTTAACTATCCAGCGTCAATTGTTGAGTATTTGTTTAATTTAGCTAACAGGTAAGATATTGATAGAAAAATAATTAAATCTTTACCACCTAATATTTAGAAAACTCAATAATTTATTCTTCATTGGGATATTTGGTTAAATTTAGATAACAGATAAAACATGGATAGAAAAATAATAAAGTCTTTATCATATCACATCTAATAATATATCATCATTTCAAACTTTCAGGCATTTACCATCCAGTATTTTGAAAACTCTAATTCTTTCTTCACTGTGGTGGACTGTTTAAAGATTAATTAATCTTCCAAATATGGGAGATATAAAGAGTAAGGAATGAAATTTATTTTTTTTTGGAAAATTTACTTAAATATGAGAATATAATCTGAAAATTTACAAATATCAGTATTAGTTGTCTCTATAGATATATTATAAAATTGCATTTAAAACATTTACCCAATTAAAATTATATTTTTTGTACCTGTGCATGTTCTTATTCATTTTCAATTTAAATTTGTATCCATAATATGTCTTGATATTCTTGGATTTTTATATTTTGAAGATTCTGCTATTTTTTTGAAAAATATAAATGCCAGCTAAGAGATGTTACTGCTGATTTGAGAAACATTTTCCTTAGTCCAGTAGTTAATAATGATAAAAAATATACTAAGAAATCGGAAAGTATATTTGTTTTTACTGAAGCAAATTAATCACTCTATACTGGAATTAATTATAAGTTAATTTGTAATGATGCTGATAATATTATTATTTATGTTTATCTACAAATATGTTTTTTTTTAGGTTGCTAAAGCTGCCTTTCAGGCTCATAATGATCCTTTGGATGCTGCTCTCTTTTACTTAGCAATGAAGAAAAAGAATATTTTGTGGGGTCTCTTTCGGTATGATATTTTATTTATTAAGTAAATATTTTAATTAACAGAAAATTATTCTATTTATTATTCAATATACACCCTGTATATTTCTTAAAGCAAAAAATTTTATCTTTGAATTTCTATTAAAATATTGTTGGCTTTATAAAGTAGTTTATATATAAATATGAATATACAAGTTCATAAAAATGCCTTGTCTATGTTTATGACTATTTAAATGCAAATAAGACATAACTAAGGATTTTCAAATAAGCATAGAATATTTTTCAGACAGATAGCCATTAACTAACATGATTAACATACAATTACTAATTAGTAAATATATATATAGATTTTCTTACCTAGAAAGTAAAAGAAAAAATCTTTACCTTTCAGTAGTTGACTATCCTAAGTATTTCTCTGTAATGGATAACTGCAGAGACTTTTATCTTACAATGAACTATTCAATTTTTTTTAATCTTTTATATATATATGTGTGTGTGTGAGATAGTGTGGATAGTTGAAGGGTACTTGGAAATCTGAGTTCAAATCCTCTATACTTACAATTAAGCTCCCAGGTTTGTGAAGAGTGCCTGGTTTTCAAATATATATATATAGTAATAAGCAATTATCCTGCCATGCCTGCAATCTGGGATTTGAATTACAGATTGAGTAAAACTAGAAAACTTTTTTAGATATTTAATTCATATTTAGTCCAATTAATTATGTATTATTGATCAGTAAAAATCCCAAATTTAATCTAGGTTGGTAAAGTAACTTAATATACTAATTTAAAAAATATGATTGTAAAATGATGCAATCTTCACTATTGCTTTGAGATATTTAAACTCTTTCTCTGAAGCTGTAAATTTACTTTAATTAGTGCACATGGAAATATTCTGAAATGCCAAATTACAACTTTTTTTTTTTTTCAATAAAACTCCTTTTTTTTGATCAGGATATTTTTTTATAGTAGATCATTTAGTATTTTTAATGAACAGAATGTAATAAGATTATTCTGCAAATATGTCTTATTTTTAATACGAGGCCTAAATAACTACATGAGATATGTGATTTGTCAATCTTTTTCCATTAATATATTACTGAAAACAGATATCTTTTTTTTTTTAATTGAACATGTGTCCATCTCAGTATTTTCTTAGATATATCTCTATTTTGCAAAAATCAAATTAGTTTAAATTTAGCATATGTAGCAGTATTTCATACTGCTTGTAATCTAAATGGAATTAAATTTTCTTTATATTTTGAAAATCATTGCTTTTTTTTTTTTTCAAATTTTTAGTCAAATATTTTAATACTTCCTGATCTAATGCTTACAACAATAAAAATGACAATTTATTTCATTATAACTGATTGTAAGAAAGTAATCAATTGATTCCATTTAGAAGTTTTTCCAAACAAAAGTATTTTTATTCCCCTATGTTTGCGATGTTATCTATTTTATTATTTTTTTTTATACAAATATTTTAATAGTTATTGTAAATAATGCTTCTAATAAAAAAAAAGAAATCAAATTTGAATGATAATTATATAAAACAAATATTTTCTTAGAAATGGTATGAGATACCATTTGTAGCATTTACATTACAAAACTAAGATTAATAGAAATTCTAGGATGGAAAGTGTTATTACATTCCATTTTATATTTACAACATGATTGTTTTACAGATGTGTAACAAATAA
This sequence comes from Epiperipatus broadwayi, assembly GCA_028023455.1. Classification (NCBI taxonomy): domain Eukaryota; kingdom Metazoa; phylum Onychophora; class Udeonychophora; order Euonychophora; family Peripatidae; genus Epiperipatus; species Epiperipatus broadwayi. The sequence continues at coordinate 5,926,473 of JAQFVV010006267.1, forward strand.
ATAATAATAACAACAACAACACAAATTATGTGTGTGTGTATATATATATTAATTGCAATTGTATTTTTAATCATTATGAAATTATTTACAAATTATGAAATATTTGTTACATTAAATCACTGGATACTATAACATATAGATTTTAAAATTATTTATATATATTTTAACCTGTAGATCAGTCAAAGATGATAGGATGAAATCTTTTTTTCAAAATGATTTTTCTGAATCTCGATGGCGTAAAGCTGCTCTTAAAAATGCCTTTGCTTTATTAAGTAAACAACGTTTTGAACATGCAACAGCATTTTTTCTTCTTGGTGGTTCATTAAAAGATGCTATTAAGGTAGGAAATATTTATTTTTACTATGCTCTAAAACTGAATTGTTGAAACCAATTAATGTTAAGTCAAATTCTTTATCTTATTTTTTTAATTAAATAAATTATTAAAGCAACAAGTATATTGTTATGCTTTATGAATGGTCTTTTTTTTTTTTTATCTAGTTGTACTATTACCAAATTGTTATTATAAATGAGAGAATGTAAAATAAAGCAAAAAATTAAATATTATGGTGTTTGTGGCTTACTAGCTATAAATTTAATCAATTTTGTTTATTAAATTGAAATTTTTTATCCAAAATAAGATATTTTATTATATATATATATATAATGATATATAGATATTAGTAAATCATGTTTTATATTAAATATTTTATCATTAATATTCCATCAGCAGCAGCTACTCATAAATGAATATAATGATTCTAACTTTTTTAAAAAAGGATGATAATTAAAAGACAAATGTTAAGAAATTAAAGATGAGTTCTAGGATGAATGCGCAAAGCAGTTATAATTAACTCACAAATCACATTTTCTTGCTCTCATATTCTATCCTTAGCCATATTCTTCTAATGAAAGAAATTAATGTTGCTTTTTTTTAAATTTGGTTCAAATTAAAAACTTATCATCAAACAAAATCTGTATCACATCTCTATGCCTAATTCATGAAACTTCTTAAGAACTGTTACAAAGACTGTTGTCATAAAAATGAAAAAAAAAAATTGAATTAGTATTCATCTAAGTTTAGGAATATTTTTATTTCGAATGTTTCGTATTTTCCATCATTAGGTGGAAGGTATATAAATAAATTTCAATGGATAATCATTTGATCTGAAAGGTTTCCAAAAATTTGTTTAATTAACTGAGTCAAATTGATGAAAATAATATATAGAATTTTATCTTTATTCAGATTTTTAGCAACTGCTTTCACAAAACACCATGTCTGAAACTATTTTAATAATCCTTTATCTGTTACTGAAACCAATCTATTCAATAAAATCCTTGAAAATATTTTTTGCTATAGTGGATAACAGTAATACTCTATGATACTCTTTATCTTATTCTAGCAACATATATTGTAAGTTTGAATAAATAGTGGACACAAAATGGTATAATGCTATAGTGTATCTCTCCCCAGTCCTATGGTTGGCCTTTCCTTTTATCAATGAGAACTAAGATTCAGAACTGGAATTAATGCATTTATTTATTTAGGAGCCACTTTTTACTTTTTTATACTATTCAAGTTTTATAAATTGAAGTAGTAGAAGCAAAATATCAAATAGAATAACTTCATGGAATTATATATTATTAAAAACTTTATATACGTCATTCATTTTTAAAGTTACGAGGAATTTTTAACTTTATTAAACTGGATATCTTTGAATCTAAATGGTTAGATAGGGTAGATCTGTTCCTAAAAATTATTATCTGAATTATTGCATATTTAAAGGTGATCATAAAATTCTTCCACTTGCTCATAATATCATCATTATCATACAAAAGAATGCCTTCCATTGATTTCACAAATTAACCATTAAGCATCATATCATCACCATCTCTTATACTAGCACACAATTGTTTATAAACATGGCAAAACTCTCCATACAGTAGTGCCACCCTGTGCCAACCAGAGTAATCAATGGATGCCAGAAGGCTTGTGCATAAAATCCCTATCTTATGCCTACTCATCCAATATCCCCAGATTAGTTTCTGGCTTGTGACCTTCGTCAGTAAGGAGCTTTGGATCTGAGAGCACTGCACCTAGATCTTAGGATCTAATGCAACTCTCCAGCAACCACTTTTTATCTCTACTTAACTATAAAACTATGAGAATCAAATTGAAAACTCAATAATATTTTCAATCTAAGCTCAATAGCTTATATAGTCATATGGGTCTGAACTCAGTTCAGCATCTATACATTTTGGTGTCTTTGGCTCTTTAACATCCATAGCCACCACTATCCTATTAAGCTGGATTGGTGTTAAACCATTAAGCATCACATGATCACCATCTCTTATACTAGCACACAATTGTTTATAAACAAGGCAAAACTATCTATTTTCAAATTTATCTAAAAAGATTTAGTAACCATGATCAGCAAGTAATTGTATCCATTGCAGATTTAATTTACCAACCATTTTTAATTCTTTTTGTCTGTCATTAATTCAACTTTTCATTTTAAATCTATCTTGCTTATTAAGGTGTTCAATTTATTTATTTTTTTTTAAAATCAAAAATACCACTTTTTTTAAAAATTAAATCATTAATGTAATTATTTTCAAAGAACATCCGTATTGAGAGAATTTTTTTTGCCTCAGTAATATAACAAATATAAGCAGTTTTTGTGTTTAGTAGATATTGAAATTTATCATAAACTGATATTTATGAAAAAATGATCATAATTTTGTTTAATTAAAATGTTTTATTTTTTCATGCAATTATCATTTATAATGTTGGAGCATAACAATTTATAACTTGTTGAACAATCTGCATCTGTAAGTGCTTATATGTATTAACTTAATTCTAATTCTATATTATAATTTATAAGATGCCATGGTTGGAGTGTTGATATATCCAAATTTTTATATAGCTATTATTTTCCTTGCATAAACATAGTTTTCATGATAATCAATCCATAAATTATATAAAAAATCAACTAGAGTTGACAGGATTTATATTATTAAGTCAAATAATTTTGAGTTAATGTTTACTGCTCCTTCTAAATAATATATTAAAGTCTCCAAGAAAAAAAAAAAGATCTTTTAATGGTTTTAATATTAAAACATTTTCAACAAAAAAATTAAAGCTTGGGTTTTTTTTTTTGTTTTTTTTTTTTGAACATTTTTAATGTAAATGTTGGAGCATAAGCACTGATAAAATGCACCCAGATATAATACTATTATATTATTATTTCATGCTATTTTTAATATCATTAGTCTTTCATTTATACATTCAGTAATACCAAGAATAGAATATATTAAATTAGATCTCACTATTAATTCAAAATATCGTGCTTTTTTTTTTTTCACGCAATAATCTTTTTTTTTTAAAAAATTATAGTCACCTATCTGCTTATTTAAGCTTTTTCTAGAAGACTAGCTTTAAGCCAATAAACATCACATGATCACCATTGCTCGCAGATCCAAGGCACTTCACTGACGAAGGCCACAAACCAGAAACTAGTCTGGGGATATTGACTGAATAGGCACTAGATGGGGATTTTATGCACAAACCTTCTGGCATCCATTGATTACTCTAGGTTGCTGTATGTGGCAATACATATGGCGAGTTTCGTCTGTTTTAAGACTAGCTTTACTAAGAACATCTCATCAAATTTGAATTAGCTACAAGCTCTGACTTACATTCAGATCTTGATCAATTCATGTCAAGTAAAATTCATATATTCTTTATTCAAATATTTAGAAAAACAACAATATATCTTTATTGCTATCACTATTTCTTGCTATATCATCATCATTGTTTCAATTATTTTAACTATTTTAATGAACAACTCTTTAGGCATGGCATTATAACTAGAATCTTCAAGAAAGGCTGCTTTTGGATCAAAGTTTCTAAATGCTTTTATATTTTTGATAAACCAGGCCATTTCTTATTCATGGTAAGCAAGGAAACTCCCTAAATAGAGCTATCCAAACATAGTCATTTTTTAAATGAAACTTCCATTTCTTACTTAATTTCAAAATAACCCATTATTGATCATACTATCTTATATAAGGTTACAGCTAAAGAAGTTTAATAAACTTGTCTTCATTGTTGTTTTTTCAGTGATGTCTTTTTTTAAAAAAATGGAAATGTTTGCAATCCAAATTGGTGTGATTGTAATTAGAGGATAGAAATGTTATTGCATAAATGTGAAATCCCATTATCACAGTTGGTACATTCTATTATTGTACCATCTTCAATCATTTAAGTCACTTAAGGGAATGAATATTATGAATTTTCCACAATAATACACACATAATATATATATCTTCAAAACTTATAACTTAAAAGTTGCGTTATTATGATTCTTCAATAGCATTTTAAGTATGCTTTCAGAAAATCAAATTTATTTCTAGAAATATTATTGTTCAGACATCAGTTATCTTAATTTATATAGTATTAGTATGTGTTTCTTAAACCATATATATATATTGTAACCTCAACTTTTTCGGCGCAATCTTTCACTTATTTAACCTCAATAAACTCTCATTTATTTCAAGTAGCTAGTCAATTGAATTTTATACTAACTTTAGGATCAAATATACCCGGGGCGCCAAATTGCAGCTATAAATTGTAATGCTCACCAGAAATCATCATCATTAGCCATATTTAGGACTATAGAAGATACTGGAAAAAGTAACTAAATTGTCTCTCAAAAAAAAAAAATAATAACAATAATATTGATAAAACCATTCAATCTATGTGGTCTTAATTTCAAACCTAGCATTAGTCATGCAAATATTTCATGATAAATTTATTATAAAATTCATAATAATGAGACAACTTTCTTCCACAACTTTATTATAAATATCTGATCTCGAGTGGTAACTACGGAAAATATTACGTACATTTCTCATTTATAGATGACTGGAAATAAATCAGTAATTAATGCAGAGAACTCTTAATCTATGTTCATAATATAAAATTATTATTTATTTTAATACTAGATAAAATTATCACAAATAAATCCTCCCCATTTAATTCCATTACTTTATTTTTAGTTCTCAGCATCTTTCACTTTCAAGAGCCACAATTATATAACACGCAATGTCTGTGTTATGTTCTCTAATCTGAGAATCCCTAATCTTATTTCTCTAACATACATATAGATCTTTCGATCAACTATCAATTCATGATCCCTATTTTTATAATAGTATAATAATTTTATTATAGTATGCTACTTGACTTCCCAACTAGCTCTTAGATTAATAATTGAACTGCTCTTTCTCAAGGTCTAGATCTGTCAAGAAGTGCCCTTATAAGCGATTACATTGTAATGGATATGATCCCAAATATCTAAAGTCAAATTTTAATACGAGTTTACTAGTGGGGAATCACTCTAAACACCGAGAGCAGGAAAGGGATTTTATGTCTGCTCCCAATATTCACAACATTACAATGAACCAAAAGATTAAATTTATTAAACTTAACTATTCACTGTCATTTTTATTCTATTAGATCTCATCTATTGACCCAATTTTAATTAATAATTTTAAACCTATCATATTTTGCTAAATTAAACTATGGAAGTAAACCATGGACATTAATCAGATAAGTCAATCAAAATTTACTTATGAAAGTAAAGTACGGAAATAAATCATAAAGGCAGATTATGCAAATTAATTATGAAATAAATCATGTGAAAATGAAGTTTATAAAAGTGACTTATATAAAATGATTTATGTTAATCGAATATAGAAATATTCGATAAAATCAATACTGTAAATCAATCATGGAAATAAATTATCAATATAAAATTAACTATGTGAATCGAATATGAAAACAATATAATAATGACTACTGCAAATCGATCTTGGAAATAAATTATCAATATAAAAATGAATAATTAGATCTAAATATGAACTAATATTACTTTAAATATAGGTGCTGAATATAGATTCTGGAGATATTTGAAACATCAAAACACAAAACACAATGTAATCTTATAACAATAGTAAAATTTTACTACATTAACAATAATGTTAAGTCAAAATAAAAACACACTATATGATTCAGATCTATTAAAGACTATGGTTCGGAATACATGTTTAAAGTAACTACTTTTCTGGATGACTTATTTATTGTTTTGACCCATTTATTTATCAAATAAATAATTAACAATAATAACAAACACAAACGTTCACACACGGAATCAGAATTCCGTATATTTTAGCTTTAAGAAAACCTATATCTTGAAAGAGAAGAAAACCTATAAAGTTCTATTTCCCCCCTTTTATTGTAAACATTGTCCATTGGACTATTCCAAATAATATATTTGTTTCAATTATTCCAACCAACAATGCTAAATAGTCATAAATTTCTAAATCATTTTATTAAGCAATAACTTTAACATTTCCAATGAAGAAGGATGATACGTTATAAAAAATCCCCTACTGATCTTGCAAACGGGTTTAAATTCAAAACCCACACTTTTACATTCATGCCTGTCAGATCTTTACGTTTTTGATAAGTCAGTATGTCCATTCAGCTTGATGACCTCAATTTATCATCATTCACAAAAAAATCAACACAGATCGGTTTATTAATTAAAATCTTTGTCATTCCTCATCATACATATACATCTGACTGAATCCTTATCCTTTCTGGGCCACTTTTATTCCGTCCCACATAAGAAAACTATTTTCATATCCCACATCACCATGCAGTATTTATAACGCGCACACAGCAGCGTCTTGGTAAGGGAAATTAAAAAAAAACGACAACAACTCCTAACTTGAACTGTTTGCTTGAGCCAGAGGGAGATCTTTTCTTAAGATCTAGAGTCGTGTAAAGTGCTCTTGTCTAGACACCTACTCTCTATATTGGCATGCAAAACATTTTCTACTATTAAACAATATCTTTATTAATAATTCCCTATCTCAACAAAATAAATGGAGTGAAACTCAGTCATCTCCGATTGCCATGGTAAATAAATCATGAGACAGCTATTTTCCATCTATTGGGTGGTAGGATAACTTTACATTAGTAATGACAAGCATTTATAGCTTTATATATGCCCACACATACATTGATTACAGCCTAGATAAATGACAAAGACTAACCAGATCCCGAATCAAAACATATATGAATTATTTCAATTTTAAACAGTCAAGCCAACAACATACTTAATATTTATATTAATAACAGATCATCAACACTTATAGCATAATTATGGGTTTTTACGACCATCCACTAACTCTTCACATTTAATATTAAGCACGAATTAAAATTTTGTTAAGAATATAAAAAAAATATTTATATCATTTCTCTCTTTTCTTTTAAATTTAAATTTACATGAGCATCTATACTTAAATGGTATCAAAATCATTTTCCCTTCTTTCCTTTAAACATTTTAAACATAAATAAAAAAAATTATTAAATTAAGATAATCCAGTGATTAGACGTATGACATATTATATAAACAAAATGAAATATAAAAAGACAAATGACATATTATATAAAGGAAATAAAATAAAGAATAAATATCAACATTACAATAGTCTCTTTCCAATGTCTTTTCCTTCAACTGTCCATCAATTAATTAATGTATTCAGTTCATTTTATTTTGATATAACTATATAGATGCACATCAGACAGTTATTTTTAATCAAATGTGTATAAAAACGCACAGATAGTCATTTGAATCAAGATAGATAAAAACGTAGATAGTTATTTTAAATCAAGATTTAGCTACAGGATAATTAATAAATTTTAAAAGAGTTCTGTTGATTACCTTCCATTTGATGAGTTTCTTCTTTGGTTTGAATTGATTTGTTTCTTTTCTTTTTCCTTTCCATTTTAGATGCTCAAATTATAGACAACAAGCAGTTTCTGATTACTAAACATGAATTAACTTTTTAAACATTATACAGAAGTTTGCTGCAGTTCTTCAAATGAATTTTAACCAGCCAAATAATTATTATAATATGAATTGGTTTTTTAATTTTAAAAAGTTTGATAGTTCTCTCCTTCAATGAGCCAAAGGGCTAAGTTGTGGTATTCAGTATAAAATGTCTTATTAAAAGTCGATTCATTCATAATTGACATGAGGAAAAGAAACGTGCACCACTTATATATGAATTAGAAATTCATATTTTGGTATACTATAAAACTTAAACACATTATTAAATTCTGAGAAAGAAAATTTAAAAAAAAAAAACTTTCAGAGATAGATTAACTTGAGTCAGCTCGTCGTTCTCAATTAGCAAAAGTTCCCCCATTCACTTTTCCCAGCCACTTTTATAGGGTGAAAGAGAAAAAAAAAAAACACATGTTAATCCCCCCTCCCCACATGTGGTTTTTCTTCAAGTCTAATTAAAAAACTTCCACTCAGAATGAACAACTGACTCTTTACTAGTTGTTAATTTTGACAACTTTTTTTTCCTCATCTTAAAGCATATCTCTTTAGTTAACACATTAGCGATTAATTTATGGAAAAGTAGTCAAAGAAGATCTAATCAAAAACATAAGCTTACTAACACTTTTTTGCTCAAACAAAAGTTACATTCATTCTCTCTTTTTTTTTTTTTTTACTTATGTAAATAATTTCTTATTTAGATTTACATTTTAAATAATATAGAAAATTATGTCAATTTCCATAAAGGAAAGAAAAAAAAATCAAACCCATATATTTGTATTACACACACATACATGTGCAGAACATGAAACAGAAAACTGATTATTCAGATTATATGAACATAAAATATCCATCATAATTTCTTATAATTACAACCATAAAATCAATTATAATTTCTGATAATCATAAATATGAAATATCCATTATAATTTCCTATAACTTTAAACTTATTCTCTAGAAAGAAACTGTTAACTAAAGCCACTGACAATCAATTCAATTTTAATTCTCATCAACTTTTTTTAGTAATAAATATCAAAATTCATAAGACTTTATCTCAGTCATATAAATATTTATTTCTCAATTATTATATTGGTAAATTATTATAGCAGCATACAAAAAAGAATCAATCATCCCCCCTGCATTAAATAATGCTAACTACATTTTATACAAACACAAACTGTCTCTATATATGTTACTTTTGAGCTCTATAGCTATTGATTTCTCAAATAAAACTTTTAACTTTTCTTACATCAAAAAAAAATTTTTTTTCCCACAATTATTTCCTTTTATTACATTTGGTTTATAGATGGAATAAACCAAAAGGCTACAATATGTATATATATATTATGGTATTAAACTGTATATTATTTGAAGCTAGATTTATTTAAATTGCTGACTTAAATTGTCAAAATTGAATTAGAAGTCAATAAAATCATGTCTTGGATTTAAAAATTTTATACTAAAATTTTATTTATATTTTAAACTCAATTTTGATAACACTGTTAGGTTTGCATTTTTATACATTAGGATGATTTTCAAAGTAACTTTATAATAATTTTATTTAGGGATTAATTACAAAGGTGTTAGAATGTGTTACCATAAATCAAAATTTGATGTCCAAGTCAAACATTATGAATTAAAGTGAAACAACTACATTTTTGCTTGCAAAAAAAAGTCTATATATTAGAGATATAACTACTGTTCGCATGCAACTCAAATAATTTTCTTTTAATATTAAAACGAATATTATTAAGGAAGAAACTTGTACTAAGAAAATATTTAAGAAATGTTTTTTCACACAAACGAGTGAGCATATACCAAATCTTTATAATAGTGCTAATGTAATCTAAATAGATGTGAACATTACTTAATTTTTAGATAAATGTTTGTCTGAAGAGTTATGATGTTTTAAGAAAAATTCACATTTTATTTATAAATTTCAAATGCATTTAATTGTCAATAATGAAACACAAGTTAGTATAGAATACAGTGTTTCAAGTGGTATTTTTTCCTCTCTTTTTCAAGTATTGCTATTCTTATCAATGACTGCTAGTATTGAGATTGAACCAGTAACATTTAGATTCATAATTATTAAATTTAAGGATAATGATCTAAGGAACTAGACTATTTTTCTAAAAGCAACAATTTTTCTATTTTTTTAAAAAAGGGTTAATGAATGATTTTCAAACAGTATTGAACATTACATTGTGTTAGCTTATAGGGTTATTTTTCATTGTCATGTGAACAGTTTCTTATTTATATAAGTGTCTTTTCTCCCCACATTTTTTTTTAAATCGATTTTACCATTATTCATCTAATATCTCATGAATTTTATTTATAGTTATATTTTCTTAAAAAACTGCAGTAATAAATAGTAGTCTTTTTGTTCTTCATTAAAAAAATTCCATTGAATTGGAATAAAACATCACAGATAAATTTTCTCTTATTATTTCTTTTTATTTATTAATATTTTTTAGTAATTATTTTTTGTTTTATCACATGATTCAAGTTTTTTTTCTTGTTATAATTATAGACGTGTCTGTATGAATTATTATTTGTAAACACATCTGATGCAGCTAATTTATAATTTTAAGATAAACTTTAATATTTTTATAGGTTTGCTTAAATCAGTTGCAAGATATTCAGTTGGCCATGGTCCTTATTCGTATGTATGAAAGTGATTCAAAATCAGAAGTATTTAACCAACTTCTTTATCAAGAAATTTTAGGTTGTGATCTTGATGGTTCTAATTATAAAGTTTCTAAAGCTCACCCAGATCCTTTTTTGCGAAGTATGACATATTGGCTACTCAAAGATTATTCAAGCGCCTTAAGTACTCTTTTACAAACTAACATTGGTAGAGAACACCCTCAGTATTGTGAAGAAAAGAATGGTGATGATTATTCTGCAAATCCAAGTGTTTTTAATTTTTATAATTATTTAAGAACTCATCCATTAATTGTTCGCCAACATTTGACCTTAGCTCAGGACAAAAATAAAGCTATGCTAATTACAATTCCTGGTGATAAAGAAGGAACTATCACTGATAAAATCACTGCCAAGGAAAGGCGTTTGTTTTTTACCACCTCACAAGCTCATTTTCGTTCAGGATCACCCTTATTGGCTTTAGAAGTACTTACAAAATTGCCTAATGTTATTCATTATGTTGAAGAAGATAATGAAACCAGCCCTGGAGGAGCTTTAACAGCTTTGAAAGCAATAGAAACTAAATCTGAAAATATTGACTGGGGTCAGCCCTTGTTAAGTAATGGCCCAGATTCTACTCAGTCACTCTCAGGTTATTCTGATCATGTGTTTGACTGGAGTCAACCCGCATCATATCAACTTCCAGAAGAACCCTTGGATTTAAAATTTAGTGATTCTGAATCAGATGGTGAAGATAAAGAACAATCAACAATATCAGAAAATATTCAAGATGTTTCCAAATCACCGCCAAAACTTAACGGATTACTTCATAGTGAAAGTTTACATGACAATCATAAATCAAAGTTAGATATCATGGCCCAACAAGTAAAATTTATTGCTTGTTTAAAAATCATCATGGAAGAATTAAGCACTTTAGCTACAGGTTTTGAAGTTGATGGAGGTCAACTTCGTTATCAGCTTTACATTTGGTTAGAACAAGAAATTGAATCATTAAGGATTCTTTGTAATTATGGATCTGATTTTCATAAAGGTATGTCTGATACTGTTTCATATTGTTCTTTTCCATTTTCTTCTATTTATATATATTATATGGTATGATTTTCATAAAACTTGATTTTAATTATAATTTGATTAAAATATAACTCAAGTCTAATATTAGTATAATAATGCCATTATTATTTTTTTATTAATGTGTTTATTTTATATATGATTTACAAATTTGGTTGCAATTTTATCGAGTCCCCCCCCCCCATTTACAGAAAGTTTGTTTATATATGTAAAGAAAAAACTTTGAATAAACTCCTCAATATTCAAAATACCAATATATAACAATAAACAGTAGCTTTAGCAAGTTTACAAATGTCAGACATTCTGAGTAGCATTTTACAGTCGAAATTTTTTTAAAATTTTAAACTGTAAAATGTTTATCAGGATAGCATATATACTGTAAGCTGGCTATAGGTATTATATATTATTATATATATATATTTTGAATATTGTAGAATTTATTCCAGAGTTTTTTAATTTATTATAATTATTTTTTCTGATTGTATATATATAAGGTAAAACTATAATTATTATTGCTTAAGAACTTTGGTATAATTTTTATTTAAATCTTTATCCACCCTGACATATATTTCAGAAATGCCACAAATGAAAATTTTTAAATAGAATTCTATTTTTTTTATATAGAAACATTTTGCATCAAAAGAAAATTATTTTATATGAAAAATAAGTCTAATTAGTGATTGCCTGAACTTTTGTGATGATGGTATTTTAGTTGTATTTGTATGTTGGACTATTTCTATTGTCTAACATTAAGTATTAAATGTCTTTAGAAAAAAAAAATTATTTTAAATTTTCCAGTTACTTATAATGTATCATAAAATATCATTTTGAGTATTAATATTCTCCTTTCATCTTTTAAATCTTGCTGACCTGACCAGTGATAGTATTAGTATGGAATTGAACCTGGATTTTTAAATTCTTGAATATTGAATTTTAAAGTAATACTCTAATCAACCAAGCAATTCTGCCAAAGGCAACAGTCAGTAGAAATTTCATATATTTTATCTATGAGGTTCCTCCTGATTTCTCTACTTTTTTCTAAAAGCAGAGTTAATAGTGACTGCCAGATATTATGTATAGTCACATTAGGTTGACTTATGGGGTCATTTGTCATTGTCACATGAGCAGCTTTTTTGAATTTCATTCTTTGTAACTTTACTCTTTATCCAAAATTTTTGAATTTTTCCAATCAAACACGTTTATTGGTACATATTTCTGCTATATCACGTTCGTGGTTTATAGTGGTGACGCAGCTCTGTGGTGGCGCATCATTGAAATTTTGTGTTTTTTTTAAAATGATATAAAAACTACTAGCATGACGTCAACATTACAGCATTTGCTTCATTTTTAAATTTTCATTTGTATGACATATATTATGTTGAAATCCAAAAAAAATTGAATTTTTTATGAATATTTTTATTTCTACCTTTATTTAATTTTTTTATATTTTTTGCCAAGTTTACTATTTTTCATGGAGAAGATAAATGCAAAAATTTTTAAATGGCCAAAAAGCTTACAAAAATGGATTAAAAATGTGCCAATAATCTTGCATGTCAAGGCTTTCAAAATGTAATTAGAATATCGGCTCATAAGTATTAAAAATTTTTATTTTTAATTTGAATAGTAAATTTTTTAAAAATATTTGATAAATTTATGTTGGTGTTTGTATTGATGTCTATGTAGTATATAATTAAACATTTGTATTCAAATACAACAAAAGTAGTTTATATAATTTTGAATAGTAAATTTTTTAAAATTATTTGATAAATAGTATGTTTATGTTTGTATTATAAATTATATACATTTATGCTCTTTATTATATGTATTAAATTTAAACATTTATATTCAAATACAACAGAAGTAGTTTATGTGATTTTGGAACTCTGATCTAAGTTTAGACAATCTTATTTTCAAGTCATAATGATTCTCAAAAAGTTGAATAATTTATTACTATGTTTATATTTATATTACTGTGTTTGGAATTACAGGTTTGTGTTTATATAACAAGTAATGTCTATATATATAAAATTAAGGTATTATAGAGCAGTACAATGTAAATTTTAGGACTGATTATCAAATACAGTATACAGAAATTTTGTGGTTGATAAAGCAATCACAAAATTTACTGGGCATAGTACCATGTGAAAATGTAAGCACTTATAACCAACAAAGAAAGATTTCAAATGGTGTGGGTGTGGAGATAACCACAATAGTTATGTATATACCACATGAAATTGCATGCATACAAAGAATCAAATTCTTATTTTTGCCTATGCCTTGGTACTCATGCTGTGGGGTCAGTAGTTTTGCCACATCTTGCATCACATTATTTTCAATTCTATAGCTAGCAAATGAGCTATATGCAAATAAATTATATCTCTGGAACAATCAATATAACAAGATAGCATAACTGGTGTGCATAAAGAATATAAACATCACTGATGTACACAAAAAATATAAAATGAAGGGATGAAACTCATTTTATCAGTAATACAGACGTTAACCTACAATTTCTAGTTTTAGATAGACAAGAAGCCAGTTGCTATGGTGATAAATGCATATCCATCTTCTGTAAATGATTTGTTTTGTATTTTTTATTAGGATGAACCTGTTTTTTACAGATGCCTTTGAGATTTGTCACCTTTGGGGTATAAGATAAAAATGAAGAATTCATGTGCGAATACTTTTGGAGATTCTGAAGCTATGGACTATCTCAGGTAAGAAGTATTATATATGGTTTGAAAGATAATTTTGTGAGGAATACAAAGAAATATCAATGAAGATGTAATTTAAACTTAGTTAATGATGAATTAGAAATTATGAACAAACAATAAAGTAATAATTATGTCGGATGTTGAAATTTTTTTTTCTTTATTTTTTTTTAAATGGTTATCACTATTTGTCTTAGTCTTATTGTTTTCCTTAGTTTTTCTAGTTTCTATCAATATAAAGCTTTTTGCTCTAACATTAAGAAAACCAAAGTTATTGTGAAAATTGTGACTCGAGTCAGTTTTTAAAAATTCAATATGGCATCAAGGATAGCGAACTAGTTATACAAATCTGTCTTTTTTTTCTGATCATAAGCTGTTACTTTGCAATGAAACAACTGGTCTCACCAATATACATCCTTTCACATTCACATGATATTTCATAGATACAGTTTTATTTTTTAGCATTTCAAATTTAGGCTTTGTAGATGTTTGAATTCCTCATAAGATAGTATGGCTTTGGAAAGCTGTTCTGGGTTTATATTGGTTGTAGATTTTTTTTAGTTTGTCTTCTATTCCTGATTGTATGGATACACTGCAGTACCAATAATTTTTTCCTTTTGATGGATAACCATTCATGAGAATTTGTTCTATGTAGTTCTTTTTCCAAATCATTAGTTTCTAAGCAAACTTTTTTTATTTTGTTCCATAGTGATAGTATAATTCCATGTTTGTGTTTCTTGTATGATGGGATGTATATGCTAAGTATTTTCCTGTATATGTGAGTTATCTGTATATTTGATTTTGCCATGGGGAGTTTTGTCACAAGAATTTTAAGAATGTCAATTTTTGTTTTTAATCGAAGGGATATGTTGTAGATGTGTATCCAGAATATTTGTAATATTGCTTCATGATGTGACCATATAACAAATGTGTCATCAATATAGCTAAGCCATGGAATAGCATTTGTAACTCTGGTTTTAAGTTCTTCCATCTAAATATTGGTAATCAGGACTGACTGTGGTGAGTCCATAGTCATCCCTTGATTTTTTTGGAAGAATTACATGTATTGAAAGTATGTTATTGTTATGCAGAATGTTAATTGTGTCATTATATTATCAATAGGAAGAGTTGTTCTGGTTTATAGCTATTATCAACATTTAATCTATTCCTTACAATACATAATGTTTCATCACATGATACATTTGTGAATAAACTTACCAATATGCTAGTTCTTTCAATTTTCATATTCTTGATTAATTCTATAAATTGCTTAGAATCTCTGACAAAAGAAGAACTTTGAGAAGAAATCTTAATAAGTTTTGGCAAGGTGAATTTCTAGAAAGTAATAATAGGTTCTTATGGATTTAAGATAGACCATAAAGATGAGGACTTCTTGCTGAAATATGATGATAATTTACTTTTTCTGTATTCACATAAAGCTTCCTGAATACTGCTTATAACTTTGTTTCTGTACTCAGTATCAAATATTTTGCCACTCTTTTGTGCCCTGTGAGGAGCTATTATATTTTGTTATCATTATCAGCTATATCCATTACAACTGTAGCATTGCCTTTGTCAGTAGGGAGAATGATTATAGTTTTATCTACTTTGAATGATTTAATTCCCTTTTCTCTCATCATATGCAATGTTTGACTTCAATTTCTATTGCCTCTCAAATGTTCTTTTTATTCTCCAGTGTAACTTTGCTGCTTCTTCTAAAGGCAATTTTTGACTGACTTTCTCATTGGCAGACTTTGGCTTGTACTGAGTGGCACTACTCTATGGAGAATTTTTTTTTCATATGTCAATGTATTGACCGGGAGGCGAACCCAGGCCAGCTACTTGGAAGACAGCTATGGAGAGTTTTGCCTGTTTTAATAACAGTTATGAGTAAGCATAAGAAATGATGATCACGTGATGTTTAGTGGTTTTACATTCAACAAGTTTGTATAAACCCAATGTTTCAAATTGTAATATTCTTTTTTTTTTCAGGTGTTATTAGTTTGTCCAGTGATAGTATTAGCATAGAAATTGGACCTGGAATTTTAGATTTTTGAATAATCAATTTTAAGGTAAAGCTTTAACCAACTGAACCATTCTATCAAAGATAACATTCGCTAGAAATTTAATATATGGGTTTTTTTTTGATATCTCAACGTTTTCCTAAGAGCAAGATTAATTAGTGGATTCCATACATTATATATAGAACATTAGGTTGATTTATGAGGTTATTTGTCATTATCATGTAGTTAAATTTTAAGTCCACAGTTTTTGATACTTGTTAATCTTTAAACAACAAATCAATAAAATAAGCTTGTAATTAATTAATTCAAAACATTTTTTTCATTTAATATTTTGCACATATTTATATTTTCACTTATCAGCCCAAACTCAAGTAATACACATCATCCTAGATTATTTTCTTAATTTTTTCAATAAATACTATTTTCATCACCTTTATGTATTTTTTATCTTTCTATTTTCAATTATATCTTTAAAACTTTCATTCTTTTCTCTTTTTCAAATTGTCGTCTTTTGTGAACTTTATGTAACAATAATGAAAAAAAAAATTAGGCCTGTTTTTTAAAATTACTTTGACTTTTTTTTATCATTATTTTGATGAAAATAGTGATTAAAAAATATGCCAAATATTTAAAAGCACTAACCTGCTCTGTACTCTCCTTGACAAAATTTCAAATAATGAAAAAAGTATTTTCTAATATTCTATTCATTTTTATTTTCTTCTTAAATTGTAAATCAATATTTCTTATTGACCATGTTGCTGGTCTATTTAAACAATTGCATCAATACATCAATCAGACTTGTGACTTGTTTTTACTTAAATTATGTTTATTAGAATTGGAGATTTAATTCTGGTTTCAAACTTGAAAACAATATATAAATTTACAGTTTAAAAAATATATTACTAAAAAAAAGTTTGAAAATGATATGCCAAGATTATTACTAATTGAGTTTAATTGTTCTTTTAAAATTTTTTGATACCTTTTTGTAAGTTGATATAGCATTAGCTTATTTTAATAGATAAATCTCTTATTACTAAAAGACTTTAAGCTATCATCTTTCTTATATTACAAAAAATGAGAATAAATACAAATGTAAAGGTAAACCATGGAGATGTAATTAGAGGAAATTTGAACCCAGACTTTCAAGCTCTCTTCAGTCATCCACTGTATCTTATACAACTGATACTCATGACCACATACATATGGAAAAGATTAATGATCTCCAATATACCTATTTCATGCTGAATCAGCACACATCTAGATTAAGTATATATAGTATACTTGTATTTAAAATAATACAGATTGAGCCTGTATTCTGCCCATCGCCCTTTTATGTATTTTAAAATGGTTTTAAGGCCCTATATTTGAGGAGTCAGATTAACTTACAGTCAACATGAGTATGACAACAAAATTGGCAAACAAAAGATTTAAACATATCATTATCAGATTTTTTAATGATATGGAAGGCTGAAAAGTTGGAGGGAGAGAAGATTGAAGCCTGTCCATTAAAGTTTGAAGATTTTCTGTCTTAATATAAATCAAACACTGATTATATCTATATATGTGTGTGAGAGATGATGATCCGGACCAACTGATGAGTGCTGGTTCACACGAAATACATATATTGGAGATCATTTATCTTTTCCATATGTATGTGGCCATGTGTATTGGTTGTATAAGATAGAGTGGATGACTGAAGGGTGCTTGAAAATCTGGCTTCAATTCACCTGTAATTACATCTAGCTTAAGTATATATACTATACTTGTATTTAAAATAATACAGATTCAGCCTGTGTTATGCTCATCCCTCTTTTGTGTATTTGAAAATGGTCTTAAGGTTCTACATATGAGAAGTCAGATTGACTTACAGTCAACATGGGTATGACAACAAAATTGGAAAACAAGGAATTTAAATATGTCATCATCAGATTTTCAATGATATGGAAAGCTGAAAAGTTGGAGAGGGGAGAATATGTGAAGCCTGTCCATTAATGTTTGAAAATTTGCTATCTTAATATAAACTGAGCACTGATTATCTGTATTTTTATATTGGACTATTTCCATCATCTAATATGTGTGTTGAATGTCTTTAGAAAAGTTTAATTTTTAGTTAAATATTCCAAATGCATTCAACTGTTAGTAATATCACAGCAAACAGGTTAGTATATGAACCAACTGTTAATAATATCACAGCAAACAAATGTTAATAATATCACAGCAAACAGGTTAGTATATGCACTAACTGTTAGTAATATCACAGCAAACAGGTTAGTATACGCACAACGTTTCGAGAGGTATTTTTCTCCCCTCTTCTTCAGGTGTTGCTGGCCTGACCAGTGACAGTACTAGCATGGGATTCGAACCTGGGTCCTTAGATTCTTGATTATTGAAATTTAAGGTAACGCTCTAACCAACTGGCTCAGTTGGTTAGAGCGTTACCTTAAATTTCAATAATCAAGAATCTAAGGACCCAGGTTCGAATCCCATGCTAGTACTGTCACTCAGTTGATTAGAGCGTTACCTTAAATTTCAATAATCAAGAATCTAAGGACCCAGGTTCGAATCCCATGCTAGTACTGTCACTGGTCAGGCCAGCAACACCTGAAGAAGAGGGGAGAAAAATACCTCTCGAAACGTTGTGCGTATACTAACCTGTTTGCTGTGATATTACTAACAGTTAGTGCATATACTAACCTGTTTGCTGTGATATTATTAACATTTGTTTGCTGTGATATTATTAACAGTTGGTTCATATACTAACCTGTTTGCTGTGATATTACTAACAGTTGAATGCATTTGGAATATTTAACTAAAAATTAAACTTTTCTAAAGACATTCAACACACATATTAGATGATGGAAATAGTCCAATATAAAAATACAGCTAGAACACCATCATCACAAACCTTCAGAAAAACACTGAGCACTGATTATATATGTGTGTGAGAGAGATAATGATTTGAATCAACTGATGAGTGCTGATTCAACACCAAATATGTATATTGTAGATCATTTATCTTTTTCGTATGTATGTTGCCATGGGTAGCAGTTGCATAGTGCTTGAAAGTTTGGATTTAAATCCTCTAATTACATCTAGCTGAAGTATATGTATACTATACTTGTATTTAAAATATATACACAAGAAATAAATTAAGGAAGTGATATATATTGGAAAAAAGTTAACTGAACATTAATTCAAAGAAAAATTTTGGGGTATTAAGTAATCTACAAAAATCATCAAATTTATTAAGTTTGGACAAAAATGTTGTCTACTTGAACCAAATTATAATTGAGCAAACTTATATTGTATATAAATAGTTTTAATAGAGCACAAAACGTATTTCTTTTTTTAAAAAAATAACAATTCTGTTGAATGTGACTCTTTATTATTCATGAATTATTTGAGGTAAGTCTATCCTATACATATATATATATGATGATATTTATATATAATATGCATATTAAACAGGAGATTGGAACAGGAACAGTACTGGCATTGTTAAACAAAACATTTTGGCAAATGTTTCTTAAAAAAATAGCTTGTGATGATAGACATTCATAGAAATGTATTCAGTGAGAATTTATTCTGCAGTGGTCTAATAATTATTTTAAAATATTAATATATGTATTGTAATGGGATTTTACCGATTTATAAAATTTGAAGTAAAGTTTGTGACCAGCTTTACCGATTTATTATTTTCTATATTTTTTTATATAATTACAAGTTATTATTAGCTCATATTAGTTTTTAATTATTTGACTTTTAAGATCCCATTACTCATTTTAAATTATTAGCTCATATTAGTCTTTAATTATTTGACTTTAAGACCCAGTTACTCAAGCAGAGAAGTAAATATGATCAGTATTTACATTTTAACCATAACCCTGGACAGACCGAGATTTAATAGAAATATTAAAACACTGGTTGCTTTTCCAGACCGAGGTACTCTCCATGGCTGCAAGAAGTGGGATACATCTCAAGAGGATATTTATAATGGGTTTATATCCTACGGTCACCGTCCAGCCTTAAACTGGAGCCCATATAACGACATTAACATGCTTCAAGTGCTTGATCCATGACTAGCTATTAAAACATGAGATCAGCATAACACAGAATATCTAAATATGATTATTTATTTACTCATAGGTAAATTGAAAGAGGGAGACATGTAAACAACATCAATAATTTACAACATATTTATTAATAAAACACAAGGAATATTTGAAACATTTAAATAAAAATATGAATACTATTTCAAACTACAATATTCTAAAATCAATCACATGCTTATTTATATATAGTTAAAAATTAACAATTAGAAATGATATTTAAAAGTTCTAGCTAGAAATAAATTTTAACAGTTCACACTGGAAATAAAAAGTTTTATCAATGATGTCTAAACATATTTACCTAGGTTTTAATTCAGTATTTGGGTGATCATCCCTGTCTTCTGATCCTGTAAGATTTATAGAGGGCTTCTATTTTATTATAGCTGGTCACTTTTTTCTGGCTCAGCTTACTACTGCAAGGTCTGGTTCCATAGATTTGGTGTGGCAAGTAAAATATCGGCAAAGGCAAGTCAGAGATAATATTACTGCGTCTGGCTAATGGTATTCAGGAGTTGGGCAGTGGAAAAGAACAAACATTCAACTTTTGGTCTAGCAATACATTTTTCTATCTATACAACTGTATAAAGATTGTTTCATCTTGATGGATTCAGTCGTTTTAGCTGGTTTTTTTAACTCTTCAGTGGATTGCTAACTGGCCTTGGTCAACTATCCTTTAAAAACTCTGATTTCTCTTTTTCTTTTTTCTTCCTTTTCTCTTTTGTGCGTGTTTTTTTGATTCTATATTTCTATCTGTGTTTGAACAATAGGCGATTGCAGTATCTATATATACACACACACTCCGACTCCATCCACTGCTCGATTTGTTACCCACATTATCAATTCATTTGATCTTTATTTTTTTATTTTTAATTAATTATATTTTTCAATACCTTATTTTTTTAATTTCATAGAATATTTAGTGATTATTATTTATTTAATCAGTCTGGAATTTTATCTCCAAAAACTGGTTATATACTGAACAAAATTTGTTTTCAATTAAGTATAAACTTTTAATAACAAAATAAAAGAACGATAAGTTATAATTAGTCTAACTTAATTCCAAAGATTCTTTATTTTTTCTTTTAATTTTTTTTTTTTTTTTAAACCATTAAATATTGAAATATAATTCTTATTTTATTTATAAAATCATGTGACTCGTATATATATACACACACTTATAATACCGTGTATATATACATATTGTTACAGTATATATTAACTAATTGTTCATTTGAACTGAAATTTGTTTTAGTCCATTAAAAGTAATTTATTTTTTATCACAGCCTGCCTTTGAAACTTAATATTTTTTTATTTAAATAATTTGTTTTTGTTTTATATATAAGTACATATAATAATAATTAATCACTTATATATTTAGTTGATAAATGGAGTAGCGGATAAAGCAATGAAGGAAAACTATTTTCAGCACTAGTTGGCTATTCTGGTGAATAATACCTTTTAATTAATTATTTTATAGGAAGTTTTTGGAGAGCCTTTTACCCTCCAGTGAATTATTTAAAAGTTGAAAGGAAATAATTAGAATGTTATTAAATAGTCTTAGCACTATTTAAGCATAGTATTTAGCCTTTGCAACAGAGATCGTAATATATATTTTTCCATATTTTTCTGATTAATAATCTGCAAAAAAGCAAGTTATGCAAAGTAATGTGAAAAATCCTAAAACTTTGACTATTGTTATTTGCTCTGAAGACAACAACTAAAGTTTTTGAAATATATGCAGCCCTTCATACTTACTCGACAATAGTGATTAGGATTGGGGGGGGGGTGTGTGTTCATTTTGATTTTATTTCTTTTTTTTCTCCTTGTAAGAACTTTTATGTTTGAACTATTTAGGTTAGCAATATATATATATTTGTTTCTTGTGGGTTTTTTTTAAAAAACAAATAGTAATAAAAATATCATTTCCATTTCATTAGAATAAAGATTTTATAATTTTAATACTAATCTAAGTGATATTTATAAATATGTTTATTCTTTTTTGATTAGAGCCTGAAATAATTGGCACAGATGCTAATGAGCCAAAGTCAAATTTAGGAAGAGCAACTCCTGTTAAAGAATTAGCTGAGCGACCTACATTGCATGAAGTAATTTTAGCTGATAAAATGGATTTTGAAGCCAAATTACAGCGTTTGGCTCAACGCAAACGTTGGTTAAAAGCTAACCAGCAACTTTTGCGTACATTACTTAGTTATTGTAGCTTACATGGTGGTAGCTGTGTGGGCTTGGCTTCACTTCGCATGGAACTTAAATTATTGCTTCAAGAACTTCAACAGGAAAAAACACAGCAACAATTATTATCACCATTACCATTTCCAACCACCCTGCCATTGTTATCTGCTAGTGTGGCAAGTCATAAAACTGTTATTGCAGATCCTATTCATCATTTGCAATGTCTAACAAGAGATGTTTTGCAAACAATTGTTGAATTTAATACACCACCTTTGCATTCTGATGCATTCACAAAAGTTTTGCTTATGCGTGATTTAAGTATTTCTCTATCAGCCTGCATTTATCAGTCATTATGTGATAGTGACAGTTTTAATGTTAGCCAGCCTTCAAGTATTAAAGTTGGAATGGAAGTATTTACAAGGTATTTTTTAAATAATTATATTTTTAGTCTTAGTTAATTATTATATTATTAAAGTAGCTAAGTTTTTGCTTTATTTTTTTTTTAAATAAAATATTGCTATTTTTTTTTAATTTGTTTTGTTTTACAATAAAAATGAATGGTACTGAATTTTGAAAAATATATTCAAATATTTATATAGATATATATTTGTTAATATTGTTAAATTTTTTACTTTCAGTAATATCACTGTGAATTGTCACTGTACTGATGCCTGAATGGCAATGTAAACTAATTATTTGTTTTCATCATTAATGTACTTAAGTTGTGCAGTCTATAAAAAAAAAAAAAAAACAACTTATTTTGTTAATGAATTTAGTTTCATATTATATTATTATCAAAAATAATTAAAATGAAAGGCAAAATGCTAATATTTGAGGTTTTGCTAATTAAATGAATGGATATACAAAGGCATATGATAATCGTTCTCATTGTTCTAAAATTATTTTACATCTTTAAAATGCAGGGTTTAATAAAGTAATAATTTTATTTAGGAGGAATCACTAACCTCTTTTTTCACATTTGCAATTCAGAGACCATAATTCATTGAACCACTTTTTAAATAAAATGGTATAATGTTAATTTTATTTATGACTGACTATCATATTAATAAGTAAAAAAAAAAAAAAATGTATATATGTTAGTGAGTTTTGTTATTGGTTTAAAAAAATATTTATATAAATTATGATACATATATATATATATATTCATAGCTAATTAATAATAAGTTGAGTAAAATATAAGTGCTTAGAAGTGTAATTCTACATTATAGTCAGAAATAGTAAAGTATGACAAAGTTTATAACTAACATATGCGTGCTAACTGAAATAAGAGAAAACATTACTAAAAAGTACAATAATACCACTTATCTTTTTTTCACATTTTTCAAACAATTTTATTTTGTTTTTTTTAAATTGTTTTATCTGAACCTGCAACGATCATCATTTGAAAGTTAAAAAAAATAAAATTACTTGCAAAGGGGGGCAGGGAGAAAGCGTTATGTATTAAATTGAATAATAAAGAAGTAATGAAGACATTGAATCATATATTACTAAAAGCCACAAATATCTTAACATTTTAAATATTAAAAAGTGTGGCTATGCCTTGTTTCGTGCAGTAGTAGAGTAATGAATTCAAGAAGTAAAGTCCCTCGATAGCAATTCAATTCAATCACTTCTGGTGCTTGAATATCATGTAAGCTTTGGAGTGACAAATCATTAAGTTATTATTTTAATTAGTCTATGTACTTTTTCAGTTATTTTGGACTAAAAAGTAACACCTATATGAATAATCAAATAATATTTTTATCTGAATTTTATTAGAACTTTCTATTTATTAACTAATATACTGAATAATAGGACTTCATGATGCAACAAATTCTTCTACCATTCCTATAACTTATGTCTGAATCTGACCAGGTAAAATTAAAAATTATTTTAGATTCTAATCAGGCTTAGATAGCCAGGCCTTAGACATTTTATTCTTAAATAGAAGTTAAAGCAATGAAAACTGTCTAAATCTTCACAATTTACAATTACCAGATTTAGTGAATTATGATTTCTTCTTTATTGGTTTTTAGTTGGAGATTGTTAGAGAGGTTTTTGCCCTATAGTGGGAATATTTAAAACTTATTATATATATACTGAACAGAAATTAGTATTGAAGTAATTTATATTTTGAAAAAATTGGCTAAGATTAAACAAGTTTTGATTAACTATTTTATAATTAATAAAAGAAAGAAACAAATATCTTGATCCTTAATTAAATTCTTAATAGGATAAATGGAAGATAGAGGATGTTAAAAGAAGAGAATGAGATCTGATGAAGACTGCATGGTGCAGTCGAAACTGTAATTAATAATAAAAGTTTTTTTGCTGAAAAGTGTAAGATTTTTGAAATTCAGTACTAATTGGGATTAAATATAGCTTTGTTTACTGTTGTTCGGATTGATTAATAATGTCATATCATTATTTATGACTTTTTATTTTACATTTAGAAATAATTTAAATATTAACTTTGACGCATAATAATTAATTGACTCAGTTCAATTAGTAATTGAAAAAGAAAAAAAAACTGTCTACCTACAGTAATACAATTAGATAATAAGTGCCTTTATATATTCTTGCTTATAAAGAATCAATTGAAAATACTAAGATAAAGATGGTATAAAATTATTATAAGATTACATTGGAATTTTGGGAACGGATTCTAGTATTTTTGTTGTAGAAAATAAAGGAAAAAATAATTATAGTAAAATTACTTAGGTACAATATTTAAACAAGAAATCATTGATAATTATGAAATTAAGAAATAATAGCAAAAAGTAATTAAAGCATTGATCAAAAGTATTTTGCTATGCATATATGAAACTTTGAAAATTATTACAAGGAAATTGGAGAATTTAGGAATATATATGATTAGAACATCAAGGAGAAACAAAAATGAAATAGGAATGAACAGTTAAGGGATAAGAAACAGTAATATATCTTATGAAAATAAAGCAATCTGATATATTCATATACAAATAATGAATGAGAATAGATTACTAAAATAAGTAGTTAAGTGGATAAAGATTGAAAGACCGAGAAAATTTAAGAATAGCAAATAAATATGAGGAATTAATAAAATATTATGAAGATATAAGAAAGGTCAAAAGAATGGTATGAGGAATTTTATTTGGGTAACAGGCAAAATCAAAACTTATTAGCAAAGCAAATATGTAATAATAGAAAAATCTTATTTTAAACAAGCCATCAATTTTTTTTTTTGTTTAATTTGTTATATAATAGTTTGGCCATTTTTTTTTTTGTTTATTTATTCTTAAATATTAGTACTAATTTTTTAGATTTTGCAGAAGTAGAATAAATATATTTTTAGTTCTCACTATCCCAAAATATTTTTAACAATTGCCTTAAATTCTGAGATATATTGCTTATTTTATTGATACCAATTTCTATTGCCAGCTTTATTAAAAGTAAATTGAATATTTTTATTGATATTATTGTCTACGAATATATAATTAATTAAGCACCACACAAATATGTAATATATTAATATTAATTTTACTCCTGCCTTATATGGAAATTTTAGATTTTTTAAATGGCAATATCTGATGAAGAGATTCATTGATTTTT
Organism: Epiperipatus broadwayi; assembly: GCA_028023455.1. Classification (NCBI taxonomy): domain Eukaryota; kingdom Metazoa; phylum Onychophora; class Udeonychophora; order Euonychophora; family Peripatidae; genus Epiperipatus; species Epiperipatus broadwayi. Next base: position 5,952,746 of record JAQFVV010006267.1, read on the forward strand.
TCATCAAATGTTGCCACTTAAAAGATTGTAAAAATTCTTTATAGAGAGTGTAAATAAAATTAACATTAATATATCTTATATATAAATAACTAAACTTATAAATTTTTGCAGAAATATGAAGATATAAAAGAAAAAAATTTTTTTGAACTTTTCCATAATGAGCAAGATTGGCTGTTTTGGAAGTTTTCGTATTTTATTTTTTATGGATTTTTTTGTCTAAACCACACTTATGTATTTGAGTTTTTTGGTATTTGATTTGAAAGCAGTTTATCAAATTTTGCAGAGATTTCTTTTAGAGGTTTTACATAAAACTGTCTGAATATCTTCATCACAAAATTAAAATTATATGATTTTTGAAACTCATGACATTTTGAAAGGAATACAATCAATAAACTTAGTCTTTATTGTGATAAGTAGATTAATAGTTTTATATGCTAATGTTTTTACAGAAAATTATTTATATTGTTGCAAAAAAAGTCTTTCTATAATATGGATTTGCAATATTTTAAAATAATTTTATATGTATAGCTTAAAATGCTTTTTTTTAAAAATTATTTTTAAAATAAATTTAAAAATATTTTTCTTTTTTTAGTGCTATTACTTATCGTAATAGTCGTTTAGTAGGTGGATATAAACATCGTCGCCATGCCAGTGGGGAAGAAGAGCTTAAACCAAGTAGCAGCCCTGCTAAATGGCCTGGTAATATTTTATAATGTTTCTATATTCTTATTGAAAATGATTAATTGGAAAAAAGTATATAGTACTGCCATCATTATGATTCCTAATTAAGGAAAGTTAAAAAGAAAAAAATTCAATTTAGTATATTAAAAAGAAGTGTTGTATTTGATATAAGAATTGAATACGGGGATGTTACATTAAAAAGAATTGTTGTATTTGATATAAGAATTGAATACGGGGATGTTACATGACTTCCTTAACAACTGACATTACAATTACACCTGGATCTCGTTTTACGCGATATGTAGGTTCCTCAGAAAACACGCGCAAATGAAATCATGCAAAAATAGACGTAACTTACATTGAAAAAGGGGGGGGGGTGCGGTCTGTGATTTTTCAAAATTCGCGTAAAAGCAAAGCACCAACGTAAAATTACTTTAAAATTCGCGCAAAAAAAAAATAAGGAAATAAAATATGACTAATAAAAAATTTCAAATTTGAAAAAAAAAATTGATACAAGACAAACTTTTTTTAACTATAAAATTTAATTTTATTCAAAATAATATATTTTTATGCATAATTTACCATACAGTAATTTACATTTTTTTATACACGTTTTAATTATTATAGCTATTTGCCGAAAAACACGTTCGTTTGCAAACAACTAGCGCCAACTTCACACTCATGTTGTGTCAACGGTTTTCTGGTGACAACGTAATTAGTATTTAATCTTTGAAACAATGATTTTATTAATTGTTTATGAAACTAACAACTAAAAATTAAATTCTTATTTTTGTCTTTAATTTTCAATTCCGTTTAAAAATCAGATTTTAATTTTTAATTGTCAAATTTAATTGTGCCCACTGCTGTTACTTATCTTTTAAAATAAACTTGCGGACACTAAATGATTAATAATTGATTACATTCTTTTTTAAAAAGCAAAAACAGAATGTGATTTAAAATGCAAAATTAACACGCACAATGTTTGAACAAATTTACATTATAATCTTGTAAAATTTAATGTGTGTATACATAAAATGTGGAAATCATGATTTTAATTTCATTATTGCATAAAATCTTACTATTATAAAGCACTGAAAATATTGAAATTACTAAGATGAAAGTCGAATTCCAATAATGTGCTATTACTTTCAATATAACGTAAGTGCACGAAATTTATTATTTAAAGTAATAGCGCATTATCGGAAGTCGACTTCCGGTGAAACATGAATCGCATAACTTCGAAATCGTGTTAAATAAGTCCGCGTAAAAAGAGACCCAGGTGTATATATTATTTACTATTGGAATTTTTTTGAATTTGCACGAGACTAGTTGCTAGTAAGAATATGTAATTTTTAAATTAATCAATTTCACCAAAATTTACCTTTTCGTAAAAATTTTTAAAGAATTCTTTTTTTTTCTTTATTTTAAGCTAATAGATTTTTTTTTTTTGGTTTTTGTTAGGCGTACAAACTTTACGTGCTCTTCTGGCTCATGAACGAGATGAAGATTCTCCAAAACTTCATGTTCTTCTTTGTGAAGCTTTTGTGGCTGTATATATGAGTTTACTTTTACATGGTTTGGCTACATATGATGCAAATCTTTTATTTAGAATAATAGCTCATAAATATGTTGCTGAAACTTGGTCAATGTTATTTGGGGGTGGTATTAAAAAACTTCTGAAGATTGCTGTTACTCCTACACCAACACTTCAAAGTAAGCTTTTTTAAAATGGGTTGCTATTTGATTTATTATTAATTTATTTATGTTTAAATATTTTTAAAATTTATAAATGCTTTCAATGAATGCTATAGCTTTTCAACTCTATTATAATATTTTTTTTATATATGAATTATTGCTAATTATTATTAGGTATTTTGTGGGATAAAAAGATAACTTGCATGTAGGAATTATGAAGTTTTAAGGAATGATTTCTAACACAATGATATAAATACATTGGTTATTGCCCTATCCAGTAAAAAGTGATATGCAGTAAAGCAGAGGTGGATCAGTAGATAAGATATGCAATAATAAAGTTATGCCAGCCAATGACAAAACCTGCGAGAGATTTAAGAGTAGAGAGTTAAAGTAACTCATTATATTAAATGATATATGTATTAGAGAATTCATTGTTATTACAATGTGTCCAAAAATCGAATTTTCTTAGATTTTTTTCAGTTTTTGTTGATATCTGCAACCAATCAAATCTTCTAGATTAATCATGCACTTTTCTAAAGCCTATTATGAATCCTGATCTTTTTTCATTTTACTCATTCTCTCTTAATAAGTTTTCATGTGATAAATCTACATTCACCAGGTATGCCTGAGACTTGAGAAACTTAAACATTCATGTAGAAACAACACTCAGAATTTTTTATTTACATATCTTAATTATGACAAGTTTGTAAAATATCCTCCATCTGTTAATAAATCTGAATATTAAAAAATTGATGAAATGAATATTCTACATGTATGATTAATGCTAAAAATAATAAAGTTTCAAAATCAAACTATAAAGCGCAGACAGTTAGTTGAAATTAAATTGAAAGGCTGCAAATCTCTCGCGCTTATTATAATATCTATGTGACAGCCAATCAGATGTTATGATGGTTGTCTGAATAGCAATTAAACCGTAACTATTATTTACAAACGTTACTGCAATTTATAACATCTAAAAACTATTGTGTAGTAAATCGTAGGATTTTGCGCTGTATGTTTGTAATTTAGATTCAGTGAGTTAAATGTGAAGATATTTAAAGCTTCACGCTTTCAAACCTAAATGCTTCAGACTGGCTTAGATATATAGAAAGACAAGTAAAGAAGAGGGTGGACTGCTCTTTTCTTGTAAAATTCTCTGTTTTATGTTTACGGTTTGATTGCTATTCAGACAGCCATCATAGCATTTGATTGGCTGTCATATAAGTATTATAATAAGTGCAAGAGGTTTGCAGCATTTCAATTCAATTAAGACATATAAATAGAAATTCTGCTGTTTTTTATGTGCACATGTTCAAGTTTTTTAAACTGCCAATTCATTTGATGATGAGTGTAAATTATTAAATGAAAATAGTGAAAGAAATTAGTTTGGGATATTTTTTACATGATAGTTCAGGATGTATTATGAACTTTAGCAGAATGTATGGAACATTAGAATATCTGAATAGTTACATATGTGTGTATGTTCAGTTGGTTTTATGCTTTGAATCACAGTCTATGTGCAATCCATTTGAAAGTAAAAACATACGAGTTTGTCATAGAGGTTGCAGCAGGACAACACTAATCATTACAGAGATACTTTTAGTCAGGCAGATTATATTAAGCAATGCACATAGAGAGCGTACCAATAGCTCAAACAAGCTCGTAATTAACAAGTGCGGTTATGAGAAATATTTAAAATCTCTATCCAGAACACTCTTATCTCCAGACCATGGTTTCGAGCTTATGGCCCACGTCAGTGGAGAGCTAGAATATTCGGACACTAGACCTAAAATATCAACTCAAAAAAACCAGCACTTATTTCAAACGTATATTTAAGAAGAAACTCTGGTTTTTTTGGGTTGATATTTTAGGTCTAGTGTCAGAATATTCTAGCTCTCCACTGACGTGGGCCATAAGCTCGAAACCATGGTCTGGAGATAAGAGTGTTCTGGATAGAGATTTTAAATATTTCTCATAACCGCACTTGTTAATTACGAGCTTGTTTGAGCTATTGGTACGCTCTCTATGTGCATTTTTGTAACTACAAGCTCATTAAAAGTAATGTCACATTATATATGACTTGCTTTTTTAATTATTATATTAAGCAATGGAATAAGTTGCATTGTAATACAGAACTTATTCAACAGAAAGTATTAATACCAATAGGAATTTTCATTATATAGTCTGTTGGTGAAACAAAGATAGATAGAGGCAAAGCTGAGCTTTCAATGGTTTTTGCAAGGATTCCCATTGACTGATTGATGTTATAGAGGTTGAAAATCTGATATATATATATATGTGTCTACTAATACGATCTCACCTCCATCTCTCTGCATCAGTGATATCAACGTCTATTGTTTTAGTTATCCATAACTTGGAAAAAATAGTAAATAGAAAAAATATTAATTTTCTCAATTTTGATTCTCACATGTGTGTATGTGTTATAACATATATATTATAATGATTGTTATTATCCACAAATTTCAGTTTTTTGGCATAGCTTGGAATCAATTACAGTGAAGTTGCGAACTATGTTGTATCAATATACTCTACTTCAATTATAATCTATCCAAATATATATATATAAACAAACAACTTAAAATTTGCAAATTTAATACATTTTATAATACTTGAATGACTATTTTTCATCTCTGAGCACCATACATGATCATATTTACAAAAAATAAAATTTGTAAATAAATTGAGCTGTTTTTTTTTTTGTCTTGGAGCAGTGTACATGATTGTGTTCATTAATAAAATTTCTTTAGTTTATGTTGAAAACAAGTACATCTTATTCTCCCTTTATTACTCTTTCTGAATTTGATGTGCAATATTTTGCATAATAAAATATTTTCTAAGTAGGATGCTAAAGTTTTTAGAACATATTTAAAATTAATATCGACTTAAAAATATCAAAACAATTAGAGAGATCCATAATGTTTTTTAGAGAAAAAAATTATTGAAAAAAAAAAAAGAATATTGCTCAGAGCATATTTAATTGCAATGAAAGTCAACATTTCATTGTTTGCTTTATTTAAAAAATAAAAATATGGTACAGTAAGTTTTTTTTTTTTTAGTTTTACTTTTTTCAATGAATGAAAAAAATATATAAATATGTTCTCGCAATTTATTATTAGCTGCATTATTGTTATTTTTAAAAAAATTTGTGATAGTATAATTTTGCGTATTATACATATCAAAAACCATTTGTGTGTCAATGTGCATGTATGCTTGCAGGTCAATAAACAATACATATTCTATTCTAATAAAAGTTTATCAACAAAACATGAGCTATGTACAATGTATGCAAGGGAGCTTGGAATAAAGTTTAGCTTATATCATGGCTCCACTGCATTGGGAATACAGCAATACTAACTGTGCTTATGATTACTGAGTGTGCATGAGTAAACACTGGTTCTTTAGTAGATAATGTTGTGATTTTATTTGCTTGATGACCGTTCACTTCCATTTCTGATACATTGATAAACTCACTAATGCATTGCTGAAATTTTACATTTTATTTTATCAATAATCATTTTTTCTAAGAATATATGACATGATCAATATTACCTTACATTGGTCTAAAAATAATATAGTTGCTTTTATAATGAATGAACTTGATCTTTGCAATTTGTCTATCATGTTCATCTTATTTGTTTGGGTGTAGGGTTGAGTGGCAGATCCAGCCCATCTCTTTCACTTTCATCACTTAAATTTCTTATGAACTTACAATAAATAATTACTGTTCAGTTTTTTATTTTCCTGTCATATATATGTGAGGTTTTATAGGATATTTTTCCTTCATGTCTTTTCACTGCCATAGAATTACAAGATGAAGTAAACATTGAGTGGTGCACATATGCTGGGTCGTTGTTAGAGATTTTTAGTTATTGTAAGCACAAATGTACATTTAGATTGTTATATGTGATAACATGATTTTGTCTTCTCATTTGCATTACTTTTTTTTGTTTAGACAAATCTTTGTTGAGCAGTCTGTGTGTACATAAGTTTGACATTATTTTCAAATCTAAATGAAGTATATTGGATTATTTTTATAATATTTAAATTTTTTATATATCTATATAAAAATTATACAGGGTTGTATGAACTATGTTAAGAGATATTTAGAAAAAAATCAAGTGATTTTGACTTGTGTATTAATGAATATTGTATATCTTGTATATTATATTTACAGATAGTTTAGTAATTATTAATGGTTTTACTACTAATGATATAAGAATACTTAATATTAGAATAGTTGAATTGCTGAAAATATATTAATAAAATATATGTCAAAATATATTAGTAAAAATAAATATGAGAAAAAAAGTTCTGAGAACATTCATTTGTAAGTGTATAATCTTATCAAAATTAGTAATACATATGAAGGAGTAGAATTTTACATCACTGAATAATATATTTACTGATTTTAGAAATTACTCTCCAATTTCTGCTTATATTATTGCATTGCCCTCTAGTATTATAGTCATCAGTGTTACAGATAAAAAATAAATATTATCTTTCTACATTCTTCCTAGTCTTATTTGGATAATAGATTAGATAAATTGATAATTATAAGGGGCATTTTAAATTAGCTGAGTTGGTGTCCAGATAAGATTTTGGACAGCAAATAAAAGTGGGATTTATTTTTGTCCAATGGGGAATGACTTTGATACTGTGGTGCATTGATTAGGCAATTCAAGTGTTAATAATACAATTTTAAAAAGTATCAAAATTAACTCTAAAATATAAATTAACTCATATTAGAAAAGCTGTTGAATATATAAACTGAAAAAAATCTTCATTAGTTATTAAAATCATGGCATGTTTAAAAAATATAATTTTTAAAAAGTTTTCATGAATTTAATTGATTTTTTCTTAATGTGAAACTTATAATACAAATGTCAGCAGGAACTTAAGTTAAGTAGTAAAATTTTCAAATTTTTTATGTTTTAATCAACTAAACATCAGATATTAGTTTGTAATTGGGATATCTAACTGATCATAGATAAGAGTAGAACAAGAATGAAAACCACTCAAACCTTTACCACCTAGAAATTGGCAAGCCTGGTCAGTGATGCCATCTTTTTTTTTTTATTCATTTATGAGGAACTATTGAAGAGGCCTTTATTCTGAAATGAGCTATTTTATTCTTTTACCTTCTATGTAGTGTATATTAGTTTGATTTTAAAAACCAAGCCACATTAATTACTTTCATCATTGAAGAATTATTTGTTAATAGATGGTCTTAATAAAAAGCCATTATCATGATAATTCATGGATAATCAACTAATACTACCATGATCTTAACAAGGCTATTATTTAGTGTTTATTTAAAATACAGGGGAAATGAATATATACATTTTTTTTTTAAGTGTCATGGCATCAGCTGGGACGCGAACCCGCAACCCAGGCAACTGCCTGCAAGTGCAAGGCAGTCGCGCTGACCTCTCGACCACCAATGCAAGACAATACATTATTTTAGTGAAATATTATGGTTTTTCGTCCAATAAGGTATTCCATTTATTTGAGTTCAAATAAACCATATTAGACTATTGCGAAAAGAATTGATTTAAAAATTTTGTGGGCAAAAGAACATTTATACATATGTATATACATATATTGTAATAAAATATAAAGAGAGGGAATATTGTCAAAATGTAGGTCCTGAACTTATGATAATAATTAAACATCAATCAATAGCTACAGCTTGGTGCATTATTTCTATGTATCTGAATGTACTTGTTGATAAGGGGATAATAGAGATATAATTGTTTAACAAATACTGATATCATTTATGATGATGATAATGAGTGATCATTTAAAATACTAACAGGAATATTGATTTTAATAATATAAATAAAATTACAGATGAGAATGCATTAGCTATCTATTTAGATTACCATGATTAAATAGCAAATATTTATGTTTATATGGTATGTGCTTGTTTTGCATTTTGTTTAATGTACATGACTGCTATGCCATCAGTCTTAGATATAATATCCATTACTCCCTGATTAAATCAAAAAAGACACCAATCGACGCAACCCATTGTCAGTGTTATTTATTTATTTTCATATCTGATAGGAACTAGTATGGATAAAACAAAGACTCACATATTAATGTTAATAAATTAACAATAAAATAGAAAATCTATATAATCAATTAATATCACACATACATCCATACTTAATTACCATATATAAATATATATAAAACTTCACAAAAAATAATGATTACATTTAAATAATAGTACTAAACACTCATTATAATGTATTAAATAATTCTGAAAGATTATGCAATATCAGTTAATTGATATAATGTTTAAAATTTTACTCTTTTTTTTTTTATTTGTTTTATCAAAAATGAAAAATTAAAATTTCTTTCAAACTTTTTTAAGTTATTTTTTTTAAATTTATATTTGTAAAATACTGTGTATATATATACACACACATAAATACATACATATAGACTGATAGTTAAAAAGATTTTTAAAAATACTCATTAAGAAAATAATTATTGTGGAATCATCTACATTTATCTTTATTAATGCATTCATTCAAAATATAGAGTTCTTTAGAATCAGATATCAGAATATATGATGGATCAATTAAATAACTAGGATAAATAATCAGCCAATAAGTATAAATAGACTAATCAAATACACTGGTCAATGAATGCAGTATTGTTTATATTAAGGTAATGAAATTGTGGTTCATTTAAAGATATTAAATCAAGTTGCTGAAGTTTTTAGCAAATCATTCATTAGTCATATACTTACAACAAAAAATAAATTATTATAACAGTTGTATTTCAACATTTTAATTTTTATATGTTGTTTTATGTAAATAAATTATTAATAGTATCTTTTGTCAAGATTCTTAAATACTTTAATTTGGCAGAACATTAAAATAGTTAATGAATTGATTGATTCTCTCATAATTATTTGCACCCTTTATCACTGCTGAAATATTTTTGTTTTCTAAATGTTGTCTAGCTTCAATATATTGCAGCTCGTGATTTTATTAGAATCAAATTATACATTTTGATTTGCATAATGATTGAAATATAATAAAAAATAATATATTGATCTAAGCAATTATCAGGATTAAATATAAAATGAGATATAAAAAAAGTTAAGCAGACATTGCTTAATGTACTAAGGTTGAACTTTTCATTGATAAATAAAGTTACTAAAATTTGTTTAAATGTCAAACATAGTTGCATTTTTTCCTACCCTTTTCACTAGAACTTATAAAAAGTGAGGGTTTTTTTTTTTGTTTCATATTAAAGCAGTGCATTAAGACTAGAAGATTTTTAAAAAATAGAATTCCTTAGTGTTTTCAACATTAAAGATATGTATATACTGTATATTATCTTTAATAAAATCTGTTACTTTAAAAATCTGTGCTAGTTTGGAATGCAGATAAATTTTTGATACAAAGATCCTAATTACAATTAGTTTTTAAGCAATTATTAGCCATATCACTAGTTTTAAGTAAAAATCTACTATCTAACAAAAAATCTTCTAAATTTACAGGTAAACTATAACTATCTGGTTTCTAGAGTACATAACTTACTAGCATTAATAGTCTAGCTACATCAAAATTCATTGTATAATATTTATTTATATAAAATTCATCGTGTTTTATTTATTTCATAAATATTATGAGAGTTTTAGACAAGTAAGCAATATAAACTATATTAGTCTAACATTTTAAAATGTTTATTACATTTTTCGCCACAAGAACTTTTACTTCAAATAAATACTCAACCCTGAATCTTGTCCAGGAGGAGCAATAGGAGTGTAGTACTATATTAATTTTTTATTTTGTAATATTATTTTTATATATTTAATCAATTGAATCTTGTGTTTACTAAGTACCGCTCTCCATTAAAGTTGTACATTGGGATTCGTTTTCTTTTACAACTAATAAAGAAAATATTTAAATAAATGGGAATAAAATTATAGGTTAAAAATTAAATATATTTAGTTAAGAAAAATATTAAGATAAAGTTAAAGAAAAAATTATGTTTAAATATCTAGAAAGTTAATTAACTGCTGTGTTGAAATAATGATTAACAAATTAAGAATTGAATTGCTAAATATGAGATTATTTTGTGGGTTGTTAAAATTGAAAATAAGATTCTAAAATGTTTTATCTGGTGAGAAGTTTTTTTTATATGTAAAAATTTGATTGTTAAGAAGGGAGAAAGAAAATGATTGGAAGTTTGTGAGATATATATTTCTAGGAAAAATGAGATATGAAATATAGAAATAATGAAAAAATAGACCCAACAAAAAAAAAAAAAAACATTATTTGCTAAGGAAGTTAAAAAGAATTGTAGTCATACAGAGTATGGTAAAGAGAAATGAGAAGAAGCAAGAGTGAAAAATTAAGAAATTGAGAAATAGGGGTTAGATAAGGAGATGTCCATCTAACCGTATACAGGAAACAGTAATGTGAAGAGAAGTCAGCTTAATAATTTCTAATGCTTCTCAGTATTTTATAGCACTTTTAAAATTACAAAGTAACTAAAATATATAACAAATTATATACTATTTTGGCTTACAATGGGGATAAAAATTTGATATTTACATTTGTAAATTTTTTATATAAAATTCTCTTGTTAGTTATAATAAATGTCTAAATAAAAATTTGATTTGTTTTTAGAGTATTTGTTGAATGTTTTTACTTTTATTTTCTAGGGCAGCAGTCAGTAAATAAAGCAACTGAATTATTGATTAATAAAAGAACACTACTTCATATGAAAATTTTGGGTCACACTAAAACTACAACTGAAATTAAAGAAGATCGACGGACTTACAGAGAACAATTTCTTCCTCCAGAAATAAGCATGTTTAACTGGTTTATGTCCAAGGTTAGATTTTTCATAACTATTTGTAATATTATAATCTTTCACTTAATTGTAGTTGATTTGTTAAAACTTTCATTATTCTTTTTTTTTTTTCGTTTTGCTATCTTTTTTTTTTTTTTAATCACAAATATGCATTGATTATAGATTATTTTGTATTTTTATTTGGTTTATTTTAATGCAATAGGGGGAAAAACATTTTTTAAAGTCATTTTTGATTATTTTTTAGCCACCTTTAGATGAGTCGGATTTTAAAATTGATTATAATTCTGATGAATCCGATGAAGATTCAGAATTAAATGAGGAGGATGATGATGATGTCTTCAGTAAAAAAGTCATTTCTGAAAGAGCAATAAATGAGCATTGTGATCCCAATTCATATAGCTGGTGCTTGCTTCGTTTTGCTATTGTCAAATTAGCTAAACATAATCTTCAAACTTTTCTTGGCATCGCTGGCTTGGAACTTTCAGGTACTTTTTAATTAAGTAATTTTAAATACTTGCAGTATATAAATAATTTTATCATCAGAGATTTAGGTGATGGTTTGATAATTATTTGAGTTCGCTTCTTGGGTTTTTTAGCTTGGTTGCTTCTCAATGAATGTTATTTAATATTATCATAAGTAGTATAGTTTTATTGAAAACTTCTGGTGAAGGAAGAATTAAATTTACTAGTGTGTATAATTTTTTTTTTTTTTACATTTTTTCTGTCAAAAAGAGAATTGTTTTTTTTTTTCCATATTTTTTTTAATGAGAACAAAAAGAAAATCATAAATGTATTGCAAACTATATATTTAAAAGTAATTAATAAAATAAATAGGTTCAGCCTATTTGTGTTATAGTAAAATTAAATAATTGTAAAGTATCTTGGCTTCCTTACCCATAATTCTATAATAGGAAATGATGGAACCCGTGTTCCAGCAGAACGCGATGACCTTGACTTCAGGGGTGAAGTCAATCTTGGCTGGCATCTAAACGCTAATGTCTTTTACAACAGATCATATGGTAAGTATAATAGTGGGGTTCTTCTCTATAACAATACTTTCCTTTTTTTTTCATTTACTGCACTGCATTAACTGGTATTAATTGCAATGGAAGTTACTAATATGGTTTATTTATTATTAAAATGGTTTTTTTTTTCATCTTTTTCTAATTTAATATAATTATCATAATTGTTGTCTTACATTTTATAAACTGATCAATTATATTTATTTCAAACTTGTACAAGAAAGTAATTTAAAATTAATATTGTGAAATACTTACTCCATTATCACTATCTTTTTGAATTATTTTTTTTGTGTGTGTGTTTAGTATCAATTCCTATTTGTTTTTTGTTTTTTACATTATTTTTTAATGAATCAAACAAAGACTTTTCTTAGACGGTGGAGGTATATTATTTATATTTAAAGTCAGAATGCATAAAAGAGATTTGAATGGCATTTCTTTTTGTTTAATGCACTGGTAAAATAGCAGACTCAGATATAATAATTTCAGCATAGATTCTTAGCTGACAAACACAAATAATAATTAAAAAAATTTCAATTGAAAATGATATAAGCAAATATAACTGTGAACTAGCAAGGAAAGCTGTAAAAGAGAATAAAAGTCACAAGAGATTATAACAACATTTTGGTATTGGTAGGAAATTTATATCTGCAATAAGAAAAAAAGATGGAATTATTACTAAAAAGAGAAATAACACCACAAAATGTATAGAAGAGTTCTCTCAAGAATTATATAGCAATAAAGACAAAGAAAAGTACCTCCTACAACTACAATATCTTCTGAATTGCCCAGGTTTTTAAATTAACAAGTGAGATATGCAATTAATTTTATGAAGAAGCGAAAAGCTCCAGCTAATAATGGAATTGTAAATGATATCTTAAAAGAAGCAAGTGAAGAAATATAAATTTTTTTGGCAAAGTTATGTACCAAATATCTGAATGCTAAAGATGTATCAGATGATTGGAAGAATACAGTATTAATATTTTAAAAAGGTGATATCAGAAATTACAAACCTATCAGTCTTTTATCAGTTCTATATAAAATTGTTATCAACATAATTACAACTCGTTTTTACAGTGAACTTTGGATTTTAATCAACCAAAAGAACAAGCTGGGTTTAAAAGTGGTTTTAGTACAATAGATCATATCCAAGTATTGAGAGAAGGTATAGAAAGAACCAATGAATATGAGTTACCATTATGATTTGGATATGTAGACTATGAAAAAGCATTTGATTCTAGAAACATTTCTTTAGTGATTAAAGTATTGACTCATTAAGGTGTAGACCCAGAATACTGTCATATTCTGAAGAATATTTATAAAAATGCAACAGCAATAATTAGATTACATAATGATACTACTAAAAAGTTTAATATTGAGATGGGTATACAACAAAGTGAATCCCTATCTCCAAAACTTTTTACAATTTTAAGTTCTTTGTAGATTAAAATGGGAGGCTAAGGGAATAAAAATAAATGGAGATTATTTAAGTCATGTAAATTTTGCAGATGATGTAGTGGTTTTTGCAAATAGCTTCAGGGAATATTGCAAGAGTTATCAAATGAAAGTAAGAAAGTAGGATTAAAAATAAATATTAAAAAGACTAAAGTAATGTTCATTGGATTTTTTCAAAAGAAGAAAATAAAGATTGATAATGATAAGTTACAAGAAGTTAACAGCTACAAATATCTTGGTCAAATTATTACTAGAGATGGAAGCATAATGGATGAAATCAATCATAGAATTAAACTTTGTTAGAGTGCTTTTGATAGAAATAATTTAATATTAAATGGAAATATGCCTATGTGTTTGAAAAGAAAAGTTTTTTAATAAATGTGTTACCAATTCTTATTTATGGATTTGAGACTTGAACACTTAAGAAAAGAGCAACCATTCAAAAAAGTATGGGGAGATGCATGTTAGGAGTAACAAGAAGAGTCCAAAATGAAATATATGGGTGTGAGAACAAACATGTATTATTAATATAATTGAAAAAATCAAAAAATTGAAGTAGAGTCTGGCTTGACATATTGCTAGAAGAGATAATAATAGTTGGATAATTGAAATTTTAAACTGGATTCCAAGAAATTGTAAAAGACCTAGAAAGAGAACGATATGAAATAAGAAAGTGTGATGTGATAAAGAGGGACTAGATATCGGAGAAGATGGATTGAACTTGGAGAGATCTTCATCCTGCAGTAGATTGATAATGGTTAAAATGATGATGATGAAAACTGGTGAATTCAGTATATATAATTTTTTGAACTATAATCTTCTTTTTGCTATCTTCAATTGCTAAACTGTTTTTTTTTTATTTCTTTTATTACACATAATTAAATTATTTTTAAAAATTTTTAATAATTGCAAAGTTTTTTTTTACTTGTGGCATTTCCTTTTGGATAATTCTTTACATATATACACATTCGGCTCTTTAAATTTTCTGCAGTCATCTATTAAGTCAATGCATATGTTATATAGCGACAAAATTTAACTATTCATTACAAAAAAAATATTAAAATGCTAACCCATCTATATCACAATAGTGTTTTTCTGCCTATAGATCATTTTCAATGCTCTCCCCGCCATTATGAAATCTTGTAAATTACTTGTAAACATTCTTATACATAGCTTCACTGCCAAATATAATCTGAATCATCTCAAACATTTCAACAGTAGTTTTGTCCAATTTAAAACAAAATTTATTCTTTAGCACATTGTTCCTTCATCGGTTAAAGTTATAATGTTATAATTTATGATCCAAATACTAGTGCCTTAAAAAATTTTGGGCGAATAACTAAACTATTTAGTTAGATAAACATGATGAAGCAGCTTGGAGAGAAGGTCAATCATTTTTTTACTGGGACATACTGTATATACTGTTTGTAAAGTTATTATAAGAATTTATTTATAGCTCCAGACTTCTCTAATTTGAATATAATTAATAAATGATTTATCTTCTGAAATAAATATTGATAATCATTATTCATTTATGTGATTATAACTGTTTATTCCATTGTTTACACTTTAAAATTTATCAAAAATTATCTAACTTAAAAGTAAACTAAATAAATCAAAATCACTATCAAAAAATATGTAAGTTGTCTGTTACTGTTTGGCATATTATTATATATTGAAATAACATAACCTTGAAGACCTTAACAGATAGTGGTCATATAATGAATTCAAGAGTCAAAGATTCTTTTATCAAAGCTCAAATACTGCATATCCTCCTAAGTGACTATAGTTCAGATTTTTTATTTTATCAGAAATCATAAGTGAATATTGATATATTGACCATTATTCTTTTTAAAAAAATGTTCAAAATTACATTCTAAATCGTTTGGATTTTAAAAAAGATATTTTTCTTTTGCTTGGCAAAGGATAAATAATTATATATTGATAGTGGGAATAACTGATTATATAAATAAAATTTGAATTAACAATATTTGAGTTATATGCTAATTATTATTTAATGACATAAGCTCTCTTAGAATTATTTTTTATGTATATTGTGATGGTACAAGTTGATGTGTATGTAACTATGATCACTAGTGGACGTCTTCAGACTGAAATCAGGAACCAGACTCAAGGAGTTGTTAATCATTTTAAAAGTGTTGGTCTTAATTTATTTTTACTAGCAATCATATATGTCACAATAAACTAATCATTTATATATGAACACCCACCACAGGTAATGTTTCTTATTAAATCCTTTTTTTTTTTAACTGAATGAAATCCTATTAATAGAGGAATAAAGCTATGTTGATGAACTTTAATAGTTTGAAATAGTAATTTACTCTAAATAATAACGTAATTATGTTATTAGTTTAAAAAAAACTTTTATTAATTCTACGCCTTAAATTCCTACACAGATTATTCCTATTTTTCAATTTAAAATCTCTGATGATCAGTTATTACAAAACTTAAATCAAGTTTTAAATAAACATTATATATAGTGTGACATCTTCTAATATGCCCAAGAATTATATGCGAACTGCCTGGAATGACATTGAATCGACAATATAAAAAAAATTAATATCAGATCCGAACAATGGAAAATAACACCAGGATGCTAGCTACCAAAACTAATTAATCTAGATGTAGAGATTAATTGACTTAGCCCTGCTAACAAGATCCACCTCTATTTCAGAAGAAGATTGTCTGCATGCACATATCGAAATGTTATTAAACAATGATACCAAATCTTCCTCCAACTAAGCTTATTTAGAAAAAAACAAACAAATCTTTTAGAGATCTTTCTCACAATATTATAAAATAATTATCCTTTAATTTGCCTTAAGGGATAGATCAAATCTTCCTCCACTGAACTATATAATAATTAAATAATAATAATAACAAAATCATAAATATATAAGAAAAATAAACACATTATAGATATATAAAAGAGCAAATTACATAATACATATAGGTTAAAAGTTATTTACATGATATGCTTCATTTATTTCTAAGCTATTGCACTGACAATCTTATTTTAAGGAAATAATGAGATTAATTGCATATTATAAGATAGTTCATATTTATCCAGTCCTAAAGTTGGGTTCTTGTTCGTTTGATGAAGTCCAATGCACACAATGAGCATTGTGGGTCATGAGCTCATGTATTTATTTGGCCGACTTTCAAATCATTCACTGAAAAGGGATTATGCTCTTAACAGTAATTGCGATTTATTATTTTCAAAAGTCCGCATTGAACATTGACATAATTCTCTGACTAGCTCACTGATGGTTTTTCATCCTTTGGGCACTGGATGCAATGTTATGCTCCTGCAAATGTAGAGGTTGCTATGGGACAATTCCCCCAGAAGAATTACTGTTAATTTAGCTAGAAAACACGATAAAGCTCTTTGAAATAAAGTAAAAAGAATGTCTTTTGAAAATACCATTCCTTTTTATGTCATTTCAAATCATCCCCTCCCTTTCTTTCATTTAACATTTTCTAATTACAACTTTTATACTTTTGTTCTACTTTTAAGAACATTTATAATAGCCATGCAGCAAGAAAACATTTTTTTTTTGTTATTTTGTCTCCAGGTCTAATTTTCTTGTCTGAGTTTTATCAAATTTTTGATAAATTTTTATGTGTAATTAACTCATTCAATTTTATAAATTTCTTACATTCTTTTCTTAACTTTTTTTTTTTTTACATTGAAGCATATCTCACCCTTCCCCCAATCACCATTAACATACCAAACATATAATTAAAAATTTCAAATAGATCTTGATAACTGTATATGTTTTAGCACTATTCATCTATTTTCAACATTTTATTTATTAATTAAATAAATTTTACAAATGAACATAATAAGAATATATATAAATAAGTAATGACTATCTTCCACCAGCATTGTTTTTCAGGATTTAGTGCAGTAAGAGTAGTGGAGTCAAGATATAAAGATTTCTGAAAAGATTTTTAATGAAATAAACAAAAATAATTTCAGTTTGATTTTTTTAATAAAATTGCATTGCTCAACCTTCTACTTGGGTCCTGAATTGATAAAGTATCCATACATAGGGTGACCAGATGTACTGATTTTTTGGGATTTGTACCTATTTTTGGTTAGATGTCCCAGTGGCTCCGAAATGTCTTTTTGGGATCATTGTATTCCCGATTTTCAAATATTCATATTTATTATTTGTCATATTCATTTCAAAAATAATAGTTTCTTGACCCTCTCCTGTCCATTTCAGTCTCTACAATAATATTAGAAAAATTTCAAATTTCAACACCAAAACAAAGATCGCTATTACGTTTTATAGCCAGGTTCTCAAGCTATATGCGCTCTCGTGTCCAACCTCGCCTTGAAGCATATGCAGTTGGATTTTTTTAGGCTAAAATTTGAATTATGCTTGCACCTGCTTCAATTGACAGTGTAGTTTTGCTAGTTCTTTGTTAATGTTAATTTTCTGCAATGATAAAATTAATAGGATTATTAATAATCTAAAACAATAGACATCATGCCAAAGAGGAAGTGTACTTACAACAATGAATATACACAGGAATAGAGTTTTATAAATAGAGTTTTATAAATAAAGGACACAATGATTATGAAGCAAAATTGAATTGTGTAATGTTTACATTAGTGTTTCATACAGTGGCAAATCTGACATAAAAACTCATATAAACAGTGAGAAATACAAAACACATTCCTCAGGGGAATCAACGTCGAAAAAACTAGACTGTTTCATACATAAAACAGAAAGCGCAGAAGGAAATAGCATTACTGTGAGTTAACATCAGCATATTATATTGTTCGGCACCATCAATTATTTTGTTCAGAAGACTGTGCTAATAATTTATTTTGTAAAATTTTCCGGACTCTTAAGATTGCGCAAAAATTTTTGTGTGGACAAACTAAAACTACCATGTTAATTACGCAAGTATTGGATCATACTGTGAAGAACAACTTAAAAATGATTTAAACAATGCTAAGTTCTTCAGTATATCCACGGATGCAAGTAATCATAATGCAACTAAAATGTTCCCCTTGACTGTATGTTAAAACAGGTAAAACTCTCTATACATATTGCCACTCATTGCAAGCCAGAGTAATCAATGGATGCCAGAAGGCTTGTGCATAAAATTCCCATCTAATGTCTACTCATCCAATATCCCCAGACTAGTTTCTGGCTTGTGGCCTTCGTCAGTAAGGAGCCTTGGATCTGAGAACACTGCACTTAGATCTTAGGATCTAATGCAACCCTCCAGCAGCCATCTTTTATCTCTACTTAACTACAAAACTGTGAGAATTAAGTTGAAAACACTATAATATTTTCAATCCAAGCTTATCATAAACTAGTCTGGGGATATTGGATGTGTAGGCACTAGATGGGGATTTTATGCACAAGTCTTCTGGCATCCATTGATTACTCTGGCTTGCACTGAGTGCTAAAACATATAGAGAGTTTTGCCTGTTTTAATAACAGTTAAGAGCAAGCATAAGAAATGGTGATCATGTGATGATTGTATGTTATTATTCCAAAAAAAATGGAATTCAAGTGAAGCTATTTATAATTTACCAAGTGAAACATCAGATGTTATTTATAATTTAATAGCAAATTGTTTCAAAGAATTTAATATTGATTCTAACAAATGTATTGCTTATGGAGCTGATAACTCTAAAGCAAATTTCGGCGGATGGAATAAAGAAAAAAAAAATATTGTATTTTTTAAATTGTGTGAAAATAATAAAAATTTAATGGATGTAGGTTGTACTGCTCACATTTTGCATAATGCTGCACAATCTGGTACTGAACGGCTACCATGTGACGGTCAAAATCGTGTATTCATTCAACAAGACCAATAATCCAAGCAAAAGTACCTTGAATCCAACCATGCACAAGATACATATGTCAGTACAAGGATGAATCCTAACCTATTTGCCTAAATTATTGCCTCTCTGACTAATGGATAACATTTGTGATGACGCTAGCAGTGCTTGGTTTTATTCCGTCCCAGCTGGAGGTCATGGTTCACATAGAGACTCAAAATAATAAAGGGTTTTTATGAAAAATCAATGATTTAATGGATTCTGACGATTGCAGAATGGTACATATATGATTTGATCGATTATTAATGGTTTGAACCGTAATAATGATAATTCTTTATGGCAACATTATAAAGAAGTGAATTTCCATCAAATAAATATTATAAACAAATAGAGTAATTAACCTTAGAGATTGGGAGTGATGACAAACTAACCTTATTTAAATGACAATATTATAGGAATTTATTAAAGAATTTAGTACAAAATAAGTTAAGTCTTTGTTTATACAACTTGGTTATTTTATTTAATTCGTTTTGATGTGGCTTTGACAAACAATGTAAAAGTTTGTTAATTGGTCAGCCAAAAACCAATCAGCAATAAAATGTTATTAGCCCTCTTTGAACGATTACAAATCTATTTTATCTATATTACAAGATATGAAAGATATGCATTTAAAATACTATTACATTTAAAATCATTTGTATATAATGAGTGTGGGAAGCAAAATAGTTCTTAAATAAATAATTGACAATTATACAGTCAGATTTAATTAATTACGAAATTTGTTTGTGAAGGACGTGCCATCATGGCAGAGAGCATTTCAGGATTGCTACATAAAGCTATAAAATGATGATGAGGGCAGTATGCTATTACAAATTACAACAAAAGAAATGAGGTCTGCTATGAACCTCTGGGTGACTTTACTAAAGAAGTTCCTGATATGTACAGGGGATAAGAGAAATGTTAGCCCTCCAGCCAAAGCATGTCTCTAAATAATCATAATAATATTTTGATGTGCATACACATCTTAATGGCAATGCTCGAAAAGATCCCTTGGTATGAACTATGTCTACTTTGAGGGAGTGTAAAAGGTTGGACTGATCAGATTCCGAAGATCCTAAGAGGTTGGTAGCAAAGCAAGAATAGCAATAATAAAGAAATGGTTGTAACTATAAATACACAATGCCTTAGACGTATATAGATAGATAGTGTATCATTAACAAAATAATAAATCCTGATTAAAATCATTGGCTCCCTGATATAATGGAAAGTCCCAGAAACGTTAGGTCATTAATGAATGAATAGTAAATTATATTACAAAAAGAAAGGCAAGAATTAAAACTAAAATATAAAATTGTTTTCCCCACTCATCACGGAAGATTACAAAATAGGACTTGTCTTTAATTAACATAGACGGGCATTAAATATCAAACTAATAAATTGTAAATCATAATTTTAATATTTTCTGACAAATAAAATATATGTATGAAATATATATACTGATAAAATTCTATGATAAATTTTACTTAATTGATTCACTAAAATTATTTATTCTTTCAGAAATAATTACAGGGCTATTTTAAATTGGAGGTAATAGTAAGATACTTTTAAAATAATTTCAATCATTCAAATAAATATATATATGAGGTACAAAACTAAATGAGCTTTCTATTAATTAATTTATGGAAGGAAGTCTTCTTGTAATGATTTTTAAATTAAAAAAAAAATAACAGGGGGAGGATTTAAAGTTAATAGCTCATTGAATTTTGTAGTTGGCCATTTCAGTAAGTCAAATAATCTAAACAAACCGACAAAAATTAATTTAATTTGCCGCATCAAAATAATGTAAAATTTTATAAGAATTGATATTTTAAATTGAATAAAATTAAAAAACGCATTTTAACCCTTTGACCCCCAGTACGACTTTTGTACGACTTTTCTAGAAATTTCTATTTTGAGCTGAATTTACGCATAAACAGTAAACATCACACATACACGCAATACATCATTTTTTTCGCCATTTTGATATGAACCTGAAAATCTAAGAATTTTTCTGAAAGACAATTTTTAGACTTTTTATGAATATTTTTAGCGAAGTGTACCTAAAATTTTTATTTTTTATTTTTATCATTTTATTTATCGTAAAAAAGTTATTCCACAATTGTTGGATCAATTACTGAATAATTTATTGTGATTTTCCGTTGAAGTTGTCCGTGATTCTGGGCCCTCTTCTCAAATTACGTTTTTGGATAACGTTAAAGGGTATGTAATTACTTTTTTTTATATATTTTTTTTTATAAAATATAATATTTTATATTTACTAAAACAAATAAATATGTTATAGAATAATAAATTATAATATTTTTGATGTATTGAAACAAATAAACGTTTTTTTGATAACATTCAAGAGTATGTAATTACTTTTTTATATATATATTTTTTTATAAGTTATAATATTTTCTATTTACTGAAACAAATAAATATGCTATAGAATAATAAATTATAATATTTTCGATGTACTGAAATAAATAAATATGCTATAGAATAATAAATTATAATATTTTCAAATAAATATGCTGTAGAATGGAAAAAAGTTGGGGACTGGGGTAGTCTGCCAATGCGTGAGCTATGCATTTTTTGGCATGATTATAAATATGAATAGTGTATCACGCATGACCAAGTTTGAATTTATGGATGAATTATTGCATCAGTGCTAAAGTTATGACCTGCAATTGATTTGTTTTAGGCAAGTAATATAGGATATTGTATAGATTTTCTGGCTTCCTCAATCCATCCACTTATTGTTACAGTGCCATGTATTTGAACTCGGCCTTTCTTCATATTTTTTATGCAAAATAATAAATATATTTATATACAAGTTCATGCTACACAACTGGAATTTCATGTAATATAGGATATTTTATACACAGTTTCTGGCTTCATCAATCCATCCACACTGTGTTATAGTGCCATGTATTTGAACTCAGCCTTTCTTCCACACATGTAATCATTGTTAATAATAATAAAAAATTATCTTTATTAATTTATTTTTATTCATTTTATTTTTTATGAGTTTATTTATTTATTTTTGAATACACTGTTCTGTTACTTTTTTCTCCACTAAAAACCATTCATATTGTTATAGGTACTTTTGGACAAATGGACACATCTGGCTCTAGAAGAAAAATGGACCACAGCAAGGCCGCTGTTTTAGTAATTTTCTCAGTGAAAAATTACCTCAGGTAAGATTTCCAATACATCTTTTTTTTTGAAATTTTGTGACGGATGTGATGAAGCTGTTTATGAAAGTGTCATTTTATCATTTGAATTTCAAAATTTAGGATTTGTGAATCAGTGTAAAAATAAACATTCTTAAAACTATTATAAATAGTATTTTTTTTAACTTTTTCTTTATGAAATGATTATTTTAACAGCTTCATTACATTCTTTCATATATGACCTTGCTTTTACAACATGTTTTTTTTATATTTATTACATTCAAACACAAAATATGTAAGTTATTAGAGTTAGGGTAAATTTTTCTAAAAATTAACAATGGCCGCCTGGTTTTCAAAGGGTTAAACCAAGCTGTATAAACATTACACATATATATAAAATATATAAATTAATATTGATTTAAACAAGTGAAATAAAATCAGTGACTTGCAGCAAATTGGAGATTATAATAATATACCTATCGGAAGATGTTTCACGGCTTGACAGAGGCAGTTACAGTCGGAGTATTAGCAGGTTTACTTGACACAGACAGGCTCCGGCTAGATGTTGACAGCACTGGATGGCATTGATGAGCTAGGGAGACAGAGCTCCAGGAAGCACGGTCGATCTTTTAGCCAGCCATTCTTTTAAGCACGATGTCTTGTATATAGATTAATCACTTCTCTTCAGTAAACTCAACAATAATCCCTAATCAAATTTTCCAATATTTATGTGTTCTGGTCTCATCTAAAGGATTAAATCTACACTGACCTCCACCAATTGTAACTGCTCTCAGCAGTTCTGTGAGGTTGGTGCCACTTTGGAGGGAAAATCTCTAACTCTGCATGAACATGCCCCAAAGGTTGATTTGCTAATTAAAAAAAAAACAACAACAAGCATATTAAGTTTATCAGTCATTGTACTAACAAAATCTATTTAATTATGGTTTAGATTAACAAAATGTAGATTTTATTTAGAAAAATTTGGTACAATGACTTTCAAACATATTTGGTATAAACTTTTACAAAATATTTCTTAAAATATTACATTGTTTAAATAATTGATTCTCAAGTGTACATTGATTAAAAGATAAATATAAAATGTTACCAATTGATTTATTGAAGAAAATGAACTTTAATAAAGAATTTGAAATATTTGTAACATTTTATAGATATCTAGGATTCAATTCAATTTGATAAAATAAACACAATATACATTTTTACAAATATAAAATAAATAAACTAATATAAAAAGGTTAGTTTTAATTATAAAATAAGATTAATGAAATATAAAAGATTATAATATTGATTAAAATATACTACCACCTATTATGAGATGGGTGTCAGTTAATAAAGATTGGGTTCAAACCCAGACTAGTGCTGATGACATTGGCACTAGGTGAAGCAGGAATATGTACTATATTTCCAGCTTCAACCATGTGATATTGAAGTCATTGCAGTAAAATTTTTTAACTATTTTTTCATATATACAATCCGAACAGAAAAGTTAAAAGAATTTTGCAATTTCTTACATATAGAATATTCAACTCTAGTTTCACACTCTAAAACTAGATGGTTAAGTATGTGTAAATTGATTCAAAAAATCATTTAATTGTACGATGGATTGAAATCTTATTTTTTTTATCTGAAAAGAAGCCACCGATAATTTTACTACGATTTTTCAAAATCTGATAAATGAATGTTATCTTTTATTGGTGCATAATTTTTTGTCTATTTTTAATAAACAAATTCTTAAAATTGAGAAGAAGAATATAACCACAATTCAGATGATGAAAACACGAATTGAAAATAAATTTATTCCACACTCCATTGAACAAATGTTTTTAAAAATTGATCTGTTAGAGATAGAAAAAAAATCCTTCAAAAAAGATGCCCAAGAACTGTATAAAATTTCTTTAGCATATTTGGAAAAAACTACTTCAAATTTTAATAAATTTACATCTTTTAGCTGGATAGATTTAAAAGAAATACCAGCATGGAATGATGTACTCTACACTAGTATTGATTGAAATAAGATTGGTATATCCATCAATGATAATCTATTAATAGATCAATTTGAAGTATTAAAAATTTTTGTCTCAAGCGAACTCAAAAATAATGAAACTGTTTGGCTTTAAAATTCATACTAACGTTGGTCGAAATTGAACAAAAATCGGAAATTCAAACAATATGCCAATATTACTTTGCATTATCTGCTCATAACGCAGATGTGGAAATATTTTTTCCTTAATAAGTAGTCAATGGACAAAGGGAAAAAATAGAATGGATTTGGAAACTCTCAATTGTATAACTTTATGCAACTATAATATGAAAATGAGCTGTGTTGAATTTAGTGACTACATTGGGGGCAATAAAAACTTATTACAATCTGTAAGCAACAACTTGAAATATAATAAAAAATATTTATATTAATAATTGATTTTTTAAAAAAAATTTATTATTCAGTTTCCTTACTTAAGTGCATTGTTAAAGTCATCGGTCATATGTGTCCTTGGTTATACCACACATGTAGAGAACACTGTGACTCTTGAGTAGAGTCCTGGCATAGGTTACAATACTAGGATTCCTGATACTGGACCATAAAAATGATTAGTTATTATGTCCCGATTTTTGATTGAACCGATCTGATCATTCTATCCATACAATATATATCAACTATGACTAATTAGTTCTCTAGTTCTCAATTATTCTGATAATCTTTAGATAGAGAATTTTATATAAATTTTGATTTTACTTTTATCTTGAAAAATTTTTTTTATTGTTATTGCGTAACCCTTTTTTTTTAAAAAAAATTCTTTTGCTTCTTTCAATTTTGTATTCTATCAACAAAATATACCATCCTAGTTTTTAAAACAGTGTGCACATCTAATGTAAGAATCTATTGATACTAATAATTTTATTATAAATTATCAGAAATTTCTTGAAATTAAGAAAAATTTGACATTCATTATATCTGAAACCACTGGATGTAAATATTCACTTACATTTTGCCTTTTTCTTCATTTGTTGAGGCACTTGAAGAAGTGCATACTTTGAAATATCTTAATTATAAAATTTATTAGTAAAATATCCAACAAACAATGTTTAAAATCAAAACCCGAACTTCATCTTTAATCTACATTTGCATTTAATCGGCAGTGAACAAAACATTTCTTCATATTCTGGACAAATTAAGTATCTATATTTTTATAAATTCTAGAATTTTTTTTAAATACCATTAATCATTTATGCAGTTTATTTCTAGTATCTGTAATTAAACTATAATAAAATAAAAATGAATTTTTTTTTTGCTTTTTTAATGTGCAACTTATGATTTTCATATCGTAGATTTCTGTACAAAACTAAAGAGTCCTAGTGTAATATTTTTGAAGTTTTATATTAATCAATGCAACAGAAATGAATAGTTATGTTGTCTTCATTTTTTAAAAATAATTATGACCTATTTACAATATTGACAAATATGCTTACTGACCTGTTGATCTGATTATTTATCCTGGATATCAAGGAATAACTACAACTATAATTTGTTTATATTAGATTTTAGCTATGAGTTGGAGTTGCAGAAGTTTTTCTTTTAATGTTTGGAAGAAAATGTACAGTGTAGTTGTTTTAAATTAAACTAATTTTAATAGATTGTTGTTGTTCTTTTAGGTAAATAATACTTGTTTATAATGATGATTTATACTATTTTTAATTTTTTGCATTTAATGTCATATCTCATTTTACGTAACATCAAGTACAACTGATTAAATTTTTGATATATAATTTTTATTGTAATATTTTTATGTAATGTTACATATGACACTGTAAGTGAAAACGAATTAAATGTTTTATTATATCATAGTTTCCTTATATTTGTAACATTTAGTATCAAACATTGACAATAATATCAAATTTCAGATTCTCCCAAACTCTACTGAGAAATGTTTTTAATATATACATTTATGTGAATTTACTTTATATGTATTGAAACATGTATAATAATTATACATATATTTATGTGTGTGTACTATAACTGTCTGAAAGTATAGTTGCTTTAACCTGACCCAGGGACACAGGTAAAGAACCTCACCTACCTCTCTATATCATAACTAAGTGACTCACTCTCTTATTCTCACAAGAATTAATTTTCTAATGCAGTCCAGTAGTCATGTAGAGACAAGAACTCTTAGGAATCCTAGACAAAGTACTGATCAGGTTTACATATATAAAATAATGGACATCTACAACTTTGTTACTATTATAAATTATAGTTTATTGTTAGTATAATATTATTTATATTTCATTTAATGGAATTAATTACAAATAACAAGAAAGTACCCAGGTATATACATAAGATTCAGTTGTAATTTACAACTGTTGAAATAAAAAGAAAAACAAAATATTTAGTATATCTTACTAAACATAGGGTTGAATTTAACTAGTTATGATGTGAGACATGGTAAAGTCAATATGTTTAAATTAGTTAAACAAACTAAAGACTGAATTAAACATAGCCTCATTTACACTGAAATATATATGTATAACCCCAACAAATCTTTAACACTAGATTTTCATAGCAACACACAAATCATATATCAGCATGCATAATTATAAAACGAAAGGGTAAAATTCAGTGTGGTACTCAGTGATTTCTAAAATATAGCAAAATCTTCATCATGACACCAATTTGACTAATGGATAGCTACTTCACCTCTAATTGATTATTTGAGAAACGAATCCATTCACCTAAGCATGATCCAGGTTCAAGAATGAAGTGTTTTGTGATAGCTTAATTTCCATTTCTTCTCGCTGCCATTTTAACAGGATTCACTATTCCTGGCAACTGATATGTCTAGTATTCATGAGCTGGCTGGATGAAATAATTTGAAAAAGCAATAAAAGAATGTAGACACGATACAATTACCAAGTAACACAGTATTGGAAATGTGGTCAAATGACCATAAATATTAAAGCATTATTAACATTAAAATGTAGATATATGATCTCATATATTACTAGGCTAGAAAATCCATGATACAATAATACCCCCCCCCCCACTTTAAAGTGATTAAAGAAACTTGTACGCAGGTATTATATCGGCATTTATTCTTAGCCTGCTTAATCAATAATTGTCATTATTTAACTAATTTATGCATATAGATTTGATGAATATTGAATAGATAATTATATGAAGAAGATTGCACTGTACCCCTCTTGCAAAATATAAAATAATAGACACATATATCGCGTTCCCCCAATACATATTTATTTAATAAGCATTTGGCTTGATTAAATATACATATGTATAATAATAATTGTGATGTACTTTTCTAAAAATATAAATCAAAAAATTAAATAAACGCATATATATATTGTAACCCTCACTACACGAATAATTAAGAATATAAGCATAAAAAGAGATGTTAAATTAAAGACATTATTTCTTAAAACCAACTAAGCTAGCATGAAACAATAAATCTAAAGAAGGTCACAAAGTTTCCATGAAGATAATAACTTCTAGTTAAACTAGTCTTAAAATCCACAAACAAAATATTATGAAATAAATCTAATATTCGTCAAACCAATAAATAATTAATAATCAGGTCTATGAAATGAATATGAAATTAAAATTACGAATTAAGTAATAAATAAATTAGCTTGTAGGCGACTAAATGGATGATGAAAATAAATAATAATAAAATGAAATGAGCCTAAAAGTGAAGAGAAGAGAAAGAAGATGTGTTAAAATAATGAATAATTAAGATAATGATAGAATAAGAGCTAATGAATGATTAAGATGATGATAGAATAAAAGCCAGTGAAGGGTGAATCAATTATGATAATGAATTAAGATCAAATGAGAATGAAGAAATAAAAGAAAGATCAAGATGAAATAGGAGAATAATGTTGATGATAGAGAATGAAATTTTGAACTATAAACTAATATTGTATTAAGTAATAGTAAGATAAACTAAAATAAAATGGGGATTCCAAGCTTGACAAAACCAACATTCACCATAAAGTCAAAACAAGCTATAAGTTTTAAGACAAAAGAAGAAATTTACCCATTAAAGTTATGCTGACTTTATTAAAACTGTGAAAATAACATAACTCATATCCAAGTACAATAAAAAACTGTATGTATAAAAATTTACCATAAATTCACATTTATACTGCGAATTAGTTCTCAGGGTTCAAATAATTTAAATATTATCATTTTACAACATATATCTGGGTCAGTGAGAGGGATTTTGTCACTACCCAAATATAGCAAACAAACAGCTCATAATACAAAATAGAATTAATACAGAATATTTAGCAACTCCAATACCAATAATAATATAAACTTTAAGAAGTACGAATAAACTTTAATAAATTAAACACAATAACTTACCAACTTTCTTTTATTAAATAATTATGTACAATGTGATCAAGATAGGTGAATGATATATCTGATGTTACTAAAATCACACTTTTCTTTATGTTTGCTGTAATATCCTATAAATATAATTTGTCCAAACTTCAAACACTTTTTAGCAAAACTCTTTATTTGTACATACACAGACACCTATGTTTCGACTGACCTGCAGTCTTCTTCAGAGCAAATCTATTTTGAAGAAGACTGCAGGTCAGTCGAAACATAGGTGTCTGTGTATGTACAAATAAAGAGTTATGCTAAAAAGTGTTTGAAGTTTGGACAAATTATATTTATAGTATATATCTGATAGTTCAAATAAACAGGTTAAATCAAAATTAAGTGTTTTATCTTTTAATATACTATGTAAAATAACATATGCACTTCAGGTTAACATTATTTTGATCACTAAGTGATGATGCTTTAAATGTACTTTTAAAACATAAGGGCTTAACAAAATTATTATGATATACTAATATATAGTTAAATATACTATATTGATGATGACTTCAAAATAATAAGATAATGTGTCAATAGCAACAACAATAATAATGTGGATGATAATTAGCAATAAGACCATGGACAACTAAATAAACTTTTAAAACAACATTTATTTACACTATTTACAAATATTTTAAACATCAGAAATAATTGAATCTTTCAGAAACATTATTCTCTTATTTTATATTCTAGAACAGGAATGTTAAACTCTGTTAACATAAATAAGCATTCAAGTTACCAAATAAAAGTGTGTTTAAATATTTAGGATAAATGAAAATTGTAAAATTTAAAACTTAAATGTTATAAAGTAGCATGTTACAATATAGCTATTTTATTTATATCAGAATATGATATGGGCAATTATCATATGCAGCACAAATAGTAATCATTATTATTTGATATGAAGAAATTTATTATAATAATGTGGGGACAGACATCAGAAGGCAAATGTATACATGACGCTAAATCTTGCCTATGTCCACAACATCATTCTAACTATTAACCTATATTACCAATCCATCGGCGAATCACTGCTTGATGGAAATAAAATGACATTGTACATGTGTATTCTTTATTATGCCATACAGAAGTTTTATAATTACTAATAAGTTTTGGTTGGTTTGCTTGTAAACTGATGAAGGTACTACAGCACAATACATACACTATTCACAATTAGGCGGACACTATAGATAAACCAGTATCCCTGAATCTAACTTTATCCTATCATTGCTGTATAATTTTAAAATACCAAGAACTTCACCATATACGGTGGAAAATAACTACATAACATCATGAGGGATCAGACAATAAAGAGAGGCTCTACAAAACAACATTATACACAATAATATGGCTCATTCCAATACTTTTTTCCTAGGTATGAAATGTATGGACATTGTCTCATTACAGGGAAACAGAATACATACCATGAATATAATCCTCTCTAGGAATTAACTGTGCTAACTAAACACTAACTATTTATCAGCCTCGACAATATAATCCTCTCATGGAATAAGCAATGGGAGAGTGCTCCATCTACCCATGCGCAATATCAATGATACAATATTTGATGCCATTATATGTTGCACATACTTGTCAAATGAAAACTATCACAAATCCTTATCAATACAATAGCAAGATAAAATAATTCTAACAATAAAAACTAAGAGAAATATCCCACTTCACCATGCATAATATAATAATGTATTAAACAAACCAACATTCTAAGTCAAATGACCCATTAATTATTTTCAAAAGCATAATGTAACAGGAAATACACACTGACAATGAAAAATAGCATACATTCTATAGCTAAAGTGGACATGTTAATTCATAGGCAAAATTTAATAAATATAAAATGCTTATATGGAATATTCCATATAATAAGACGATTGCATCATTATACCATACCTCTGACAAGTTATTCTGTCTGTTTACCCCAAAATAGAATATCAGAAGCTATTTTCAAAAATGTAAGAAATGAGTATCTCTTTCTGTCTAGACAAACTATTTAATATTAGATTTTAAACCAACCGGAAAAATAACAACAAAAAAAAATTTGATAAATGTATACACCTGGGTCTCGTTTTACGCAGATTTATTTAATGCAATTTTGAAGTTACGTGATTCATGTTTCTTCAGAAGTCGAACTCCAGTAATGCGCTATTACTTTAAATAATAAATTTCGCGCACTTACGTCATATTGATAAGTAATAGCACATTATTGCAATTCGACTTTCATCTTAGTAATTTCAATATTTTCAGTGCTTTATAATAGTAAGATTTTATGCAATAATGAAATTAAAATCATGATTTCCACATTTTATGTATACACACATTAAATTTTACAAGATTATAATGTAAATTTGTTCAAACATTGTGCGTGTTAATTTTGCTTTTTAAATCACATTCTGTTTTTGCTTTTTAAAAAAAGAACGTAACCAATTATTAATCATTTAGTGTCCCCAAGTTTATTTTTAAAAGGTGAGTAATAACAGTGGGCACAATTAAATTTGACAATTAAAAATTAAAATCTGATTTTTAATTGTAATTAACAATTTAAAAATTACTTAAGGTGACCTGAAATTAATGTGATGTGAAGTTGGCGCTAGTTGTATTTTCTTTTGTGAAGAATCTGATTTTTTACCAGTTTGCAAACGAACCTGTTTATCGACAAATAACGATAATAATTAAAATGTGTATAAAAAAATGTAAATTACTGTACTGTAAATTATGCATAAAAATATATTATTTTGAATAAAATTAAATATTATAGTTAAAAAAAGTTTATCTTGTATCAATTTTTTTCAAATTTGAAATTTTTTATTAGTCATATTTTATTTCCTTATTTTTTTTGTGCGAATTTTAAAATAATTTTATGTTGGTGCTTTGCTTTTATGTGATTTTAAAAAAAATCACAGTCCATATCCCTCCTTTTTCAAGGTAAGTTACGTCTATTTTTGTGCGATTTTGTTTGCATGTGTTTTCTGAGGAACCTATCTATCGCGTAAAACGAGACCCAGGTGTATACCTTTACATCAATTTGTCTTCAAAGCAATTATATATTCATACTACAATACTAAAAAAATGTATATACTTTAATAACATATTAAAACCAATATACTACAACAATAAACATGAGAAATAAAAAAACATTTTATCACATTTTACTCTATCCCCTAGTTCATAGCTTATTTCCTTATTATGAGCTGACTGACGGGGGAAAATGACGTCATGGGCAAAACATTTTCCTTTTATATTTTTATTATTATTGATATTTGATCCTGATACTGAAAAACAGTAAACATTCAAAATTTTATAGCAATAGAATAATAATACCATAGCACTTATTAATCTTCTCTGCAGACAAATTTTTCTTTCAACTTAAGCTGTATCTTCAAGTTTAACAATAAGAGAAAATTTTCTCAAAATTATTTTGTTGATTTTTTTTTTTTTTCATCCTCGGTAATTTAATAAAACAATCAAAAAACTATTCTAGTATTTTGAATCATTTCCAGTTATCAAAAAATAGATATTTGTTCATTTATTTTCTTACACAATATAATGAATAGTTATTGTTTTTTTTATAAGGATTTCCATAAAATATATTTAATAACTATAAGTTAAACATCTTCCTTTTGCATTTATTAATACTGTAAATGTATCTCACTTTTCATTTCTAATGGCAAATAAAGTTAGCACTCAAAAAGTTTATCAGACGATATTTTTTCTTTTTAAAAAAATATATATATAAAGTAAGTTCCACATTTTATAAATTGATTAAACATTATAATATTTGAAGTGACTTTTTATTTTGTTTGATTTAAATTTTAAAAGCTTTATTAAAATTATTTTTAATCATATTTTTATTAAGATTATAATTCACAAGCAAAACGTATTTTCTTCTTTATTTATAAAGAGCGCACAGAACTTTGTTTTTCTTGTCATTTTAAATAAATCACGCATAACTTTTAAATATATATACTGATTAAAATAGGTGAAATAAAAGTTCATGCTTACAATTTTTTGTCTAGTTCTAAGTTTGAAGACCCGTTTTGTAAAACTATTAATTTTCAATAAGGCTCTCATTTTCTTTTCCAGTATGAACTCTAGCAATTTTCAATCAATGGAGAAGTAGAGAAAATGTATACAAGGAGTAAAATTTCCTATTCCATGGTTTTAAATTTACAATATCTTTTAATATTCAATTCAAATCTATTGCTATATCTTTTTTAATTTCTTAATTTCTTTAATTTTGTAGATTTTAGATGGTAAAGTCTTTTCTTGATAGTCCCCCCTTACAAAAAAAAAATAGACCAATGACAACATGGTGTGCATATCATTAGTAGTACTCCATCTACATTCATTCTTGATAATTACTCAGACTATTCAATTCTAATTTAAACTACAATAAAAATATGGGTACTTATAATGTAATCGGGCTTGGCTACTTGATGGCGTTCTGGCTCACCAAAACACCTAACAAATGCCGTTTACAAGGCCTGACTTATGGTTATAGAAAACATCTATGTTTGTCTTAGCCATTAGAAGGCCATTTATGATGCGTAACGCAGAAATAATACAGCCTATTTCTGCTTCATGACAGTTATTGTGAATGCACACACTTATATTTCGTTTACAGTTTGATATATTTGTGGGTTTAGTTGGATTAGTCAAATTTTTACAATATATGTTATACAGTATTTGTATTTATAATTTATTTAATAAACATAAATTTATAGTAATTTTCTAAATGGCCACACCCTTGTTTAGAGAATGTGTAAGGTGTAAAAGCTTGCCGAGGGTAGGTAAAAAAGAATTCGGCCGATATCGCATGCGAAATCTCGTTTTCACGTGAAATAACACGTAGTTGATAAAATGGATGGCGATCAACTTTTTCCGCAGTTGCCGACAACAGAAGCCGAGTATTTCTGCTGTCCAATAAAAATATACACGATTTTTTGTAAATTTCATAGAAAGCACATATTATAAACATGTTTAATAAGTAAATAAAACATTTATATGTGTTTGTTGTTGTTTAAAAAAGTTTGAATTTCTTTTGTCCTATGGTTACGATTTTGATATCTTTTATTTTAGCATTATAAACAACATAACCCTAACCCTATACAGTTGTTTTGTTATGTAGAAAGCAATAATTAAGCGAAAGACATCGCTAAATAGACATCGCAGAGTTGCAGCTTTGTCCAAAAACCGCGATTTAAAAATTAAAAAAAAGGTTGTCGTTTACCAATAATTAAGTGAAAGACATCGCTAAATAGACATCGCAGAGTAGCAGCTTTGTCCAAAAACAGCGATTTAAAAATTAAAAAAAAGGTTGTTGTTTACCAATAATTAAGCGAAAAACATCGCAGAGTAGCAGCTTTGTCCAAAAACAGCGATTTAAAAATAAAAAAAAAAGATTGTCGTTTACTAAATACAAAATTAAAATTAAACAACTTTTTTAATAAAAAGGCATGAAAAAAAAGTTATAGCAATCAATAAATTAATAACCAAAAAAAAAAAAAAAACAGTGATTCGATTTAAAAATATAACGCGGCCCCGAACATTGTATTGTATTGTTTTTGACTGCCAACAACGCCATCAAGTGGCCAAGCCCGATTACATTATAATTACCAAAATATGCTTAAGGATTGTTTAAAATTATTCATTTAAAAGACATATAAATTTAATCTTTCCAATTATTATTCAATAATGATAAAATACCAAACATATTTATATCCCCAAATTAATAATAATACTATTAAATTATTTTATATTATTGAAGTCCTACAATGCGTATGAAATCTCTTTTACACTCAAGCAGATTTTTTAATGTATCTTGAACAGTCTAAGTTTTTATCACTCAGAATATTTAAGGATATAATTTACTGAATTTTAAAGATACAATCTAGCACCCATTATAACATACCATTGATGTAATTCACTGATTTTAATATTTTGCAATTGTTATTAATTAAAATTTAAAATTTTTCAGATTTGATCACTTAAATAAGGTTTGATATAATCAAGCCCAAACATACGGTTACAATATATATGATATGAGCATCTTTCTTAGTCTAATTATAAAATGAATATAGAGTTTAGTTAACTAAATGGCAATGTATTCTTTTCTTTCTCTTTTAAAAACATTTAATAAAAAAAAAACTGTGGGAGAAGGTGGATGGAATTCTTTTGAAAATCAAAATAACTTTTACAAATTATTTAGAAATGACTTCTGCCTTTATTATAGCGAGTTGGGGAAAATACCTTCCAGCTCCTATCTTATATATATACCACATTACCAATGAAATAATAAATGCAAAAAAAAAAAAAGATCTTGTTGATTTCATATGTGTGCTAACGATACACCACTATATATATAACAAGAAAAAAAACAATTAATTGATTGTTAGAATACATAACTTAATCTTTTTTTAAAAATATATGTAAGATAGAAATATGTATTAAGCTGAACAATAAAAAAAATGACAAAGATAAAAGTTACAACAACTCAGATGCGCGTATATATGGATTAAGCTTTATACAGATGGCGACTTAAGAGTCCATTTTTAGAGGCCTTATGATGCAGTCATTATTTCTTGATGGTTATGATCTATATCACCAGCATCTGTGCTCTTGTTTCCATTTAGATAGATCTTTCTGGTAACAAAGGTAGGCAGTTATCAAGCATGATTCTTCGGTATTCTGCTGGGCTTCATTTCTAGGACTCCCTCTGAGGGTGGACAGGAAGGTGGAGGAAATTTCTACTCAAGCATGACTTGTACAGACATTTACAAATCAGTCCAGACTTTCGAACAAGTTGTTGATAATTTTTCAAGCAAAGAAAAACTTTTGTATTTATACCTTTTAACTCTTTTTTCATACTAATTGGAATCTACCAATGCTTTCATTGTTTATAAGCTCTTAAAAGCATCATATCATTTTACACTCTTGTTAAACAAATGATTTTATAATACCTTATTTTTTTTAATGGATATTAAGTTAAATTCTTGCTTAATCTATTTTGTGCATTAGCTAATTCTTGATTTGCTGAAGAAAATTAATTTTACTTTAAACTTTTTTCTATAATTTCTAAATTATATACATTTAAATTTCCTTTATAATTTACAATTTATTTTAATATTATATACACATATATATCATTAATCATTTATTTTAATATCCATTCACTGTGGTTGGCTTTATGGTCTGCAGTTAAATAAACAGTGAATGGTGAACCACACACATATATATGGCTATATATATGTACAGCTTCAGTACATACTATTTTGTGTAGTGAGCAAAAAAATTAAAATGTAGACAATTGAAGTGTTTGTTTAATTTTAATTTTTAATTTTTTGTTTTATTTAATAAATATACTTAATAACTTTTAATTAACAAACATTCTATTTAAAATACATGAATAAAAATGTTTTAAAAGACAAATGATTTCCAGGATGCACTTCATCCTGAATGAGCACTCATCAGTTATCGCAGGTCATCATCTTTCACATATATATCCATCCTATGTTTAGTATTTATCAAGAGTAAATTGAATCACAAATAATTAAAATGATTATGGAAGTCACAAGGGATTTGTTTAATTATTGTAATATTAAAGTCTTTTATTAATTAGTATATTCTGTATTATTGGTAATATACATAATAATGTAATGAGTTTTCTTTTATTGTTGAATATATTAATGGAAAATTATCAACTAAGCTTGTACAAATTTATCAAGAATTATAACATGCCTTAGCTTTTATGTTACATAATTCTTATCTCCATTATTAATTATAATTGATAATATAAGATGACAACAATATAAACTTGATTACATGTAAATCTATAATATGGCAAAAATAGCAATAATAATTATTTTCTTCCTCAGATTATTTATTTATTATGTGCATTTCTCTGAAAATATATTACTGATTTTGGTTTTATATCATTATTGTAATGTTTTGTTAATTTGTTGTTGTTAAATACATTAAAAGATTAAGAAATTACTTTTTTTGTAATTGAATAAATCTTTAAATATTTATAAACAATAATAATATTTAATTTACTTTCAAATTAAAAACAAAAAAAAATTAATGGAGAAATATTTTTGTTAAGACTAAAAATGTTATTTTCTTATTGAAAGAGTGTTTTTTTTATTTATCACTATTATGGTGAGTATAATTGTATTTTGTAATGTTTGTGTTTGTTTTGAGATTGTTTAATAAATTTGAGAGCCCAGTCAAATATTTTGATTGTTCAACATATATACACATATAGATAGATGGGTGAATATAGTTTTTAAGAAAACCTGAAAATTGCTTTTACATCTTTCATTTATGAAAACCTTCATTTTAATTTTTATACATATTTCATTTAAAACTAATAACAAGCATCAAAATTTATATGATTAAAACAGCTCTTTTATAGTTTTTTGTTTAAAAATTTATGCAAAAGAATTAGAAGAAATAGCTGCTAGCAAATAAGTTTTGCAGTATCTATAGAAACCAATTATGAACTACAAATATATCCACATATAGAATATGTTGTTCCATTGTTTTGTTTATTTAATATTTCGTAATGCTGTCTTTTTAATTTTTTTTAAAAATTAAATTCAATGAATAACATTAAAAACTGTTTCATTGATTTATGTATACTTACATGCGAATATATGTGAGTTTTCAACAACAAAAAAAAAAGAGTCAATTAAAAATAAGCATATGCATTTGATAATTTTATGTAACTTGTTCTGCAGCAAATTTTTATTTCTGAAGATCTTCAATACTTGTTTAAGTATATTTCCATTACATTCTACTTTCAGCTATATCTTTCCAATTAAAACCATGAATATTGGACTTTTTTTAGTGTCTTCTAAGTAATCTTTTTAACATTAAGGGGTCTGTCTTTTTCACTAACAGCATGTTCAAGTTTGAACCTTTTTAGAAAGCCTTGTATTGTATATTCATTTTACTTGTGTGTTTATAATAGTAAACTTTATAATATCTCATATAGCAAGCTGAAGAACATATTATAACTTTATTATCATATCGTTTTAGAATATTGCAGAGCTTTCTTAAATGAAATTTTTCTAATAGCTTTATATTAGATAAATATCTATAAAAGTTTATTTTCCAGTTTCATATAATAAGTTAGTTAATTTAGTTAACAGTAGTTTTATCATTGTGGTAAAATATCTTTTAGCTTATTAAAAACAGCAGGAGTACATTGTAATCTGTGTTACTACATCAATATAAGTCCACCTGTTTATTTAAAAATTTACCAAACTAAATGTTACAGAAGATTTTTTCTTCTATCACTAATTAATAAACCAAAGCTTTTAAATTGCACCAGATCCACCCCAATACTTTATTTTTGGTTTATTTTATCAAGGGTAATATTAATATTTATACTTGATAACATTATTTTTATTATATTCAGACATTAACATCTATTTAATAATACCTTCTTTTTTTATTTATTATTTATTAACATCTATTATTTACTACATTTTCACATAATTTATATTTCGTGATTATCTTATCTGCTATAATGATCGCGGAACGGCACTTCAAGCAGAGGGGAGAATATGATTAATAGCTTAACCATCAATGATACCAACGGCCAAATCAAGGCTATATGAAGCATAACCACGACCACATTCCCTGACCATAGCCCATCTCCATACTGCTAGAACAAAGACCCACCATCCAAAGCATTTTATTTGTTTTGAGGATAAAAGTCAGGCATCATCCAACAATATAGGTTATATATAACCGGCATGCTCGGATGACAGGTCATGAATCCAGTGCTTGAAATATCCCAAGCTAACTCCTCTTAATTAAGGGGACCAGCGCATTTAACTTAACACATTAGATATTTATACTCTTAAACTAATGGTTGATGCAGTAACAAGAGAGAGAGAGAATAGACCAAATAACAATTAAGCAAACATTATTATTTATTTATGCACACACAAATTTAATATAATATAACAATAAACTTTACATAAAGAAAATATATATGATTAAGTTAAGGCTAATTTTTTAGGATAGTCCTTCATTAAAATTCTTGTCATTAAAAAAAAGTGTCTAGATAATTATTAGTGAAAATATATTTACCTAGGTTTTTCGTGATATTAAGATGGCACTGTTCCTTTGGTTTGGTTTTCATTTGTTTGGATTTTCCAACTGATTGGCCTTTTGGTCGCTTTTTTTTTTCCATTCTTCAGATCAACAATGGGAGAAAACAAAAAAGTATGTGGCAGAGTCCAAATCACAGTTTAGGCATTAGTTTCAGGTAAGGATGGTTTATGTAACTAAAGACTTAGGCATAAAGCCCAGTCAAATACTCTTATGATTTTTTTAGCAACACATGTTGCTAATTCTGTGGCTTTTATATTAATATTGTCTGCAGCAGTAATGACTGGCTCTATGTTGCATTTAAATCTCTGAATAACTGAATGTCCAAATATCTGAATGAATCCAAATGTGAGTCAGGAATGCACAATAGTTAAGTCATACTTTTATATCCATCTCTCCCATTGTTTATTTCCTTATCAGTTTTAATGTTTATCATAATTTAAATCTATTTTTTAATTAATTTTTACATTTTGTTTAACTAATCTATTTTCTAGATTAATCTACTATTTTATCGCTTTTATGCTGATGGGATAGTTTACAAAGATTTTATAATTAATACAATTGTCAGTTTTATTTTTAAACATTTTATATTTATTTACTCTTTTAACATTTACTTTTTTTCCCCTTAATTTATTTTATAAAAAGGAGAGTGAGTTTTAAAACCCTTTATTTTATTTTAGATTCTTCACTAAGATTTTTAGGTACTGTGGTATTAGAGCTGCGACATTGAAAACCCGGTGTGATTGCTGTTAATTTTTGTTTGTAAATACACAAAAACAAGCTATCAAGATTGTCTTTAAAAAATTGTTATATTTGTTAATTGTAGTCTAATTTTGTTTGTCAAAATCAATAAAAAAAGGCGATCAAAAGAAATTATTGTTTTTTTCTTCTGTTTTTCAACAAAGTTATATTTTTAAAAAAAGTTATTGCTTTTATTAAAAAATTTTTTTTTTCAAAAATAATATAAAAATTGAAACACATATTACAAAAATAAAAGTCTTGAAATAAGAAAATCTGTGCTTGTATCTTTTATTCAAAAATAAATTTAAAACATCGTATTTGTTTGCTTTTAATAAAAGAAAACATTTTTTTTTAAAAATTTGACAAACAAAATTAGACTACAATTAACAAAAGTAACTTTTTAAAGACAATCTTGATCGCTGTTTTGTGTATTTATAAACAAAAATTAACAGCAATCACACAGGGTTTTCAATGTCGCAACTCTAATACCACAGTTCCGATTTTTATTTCCCTACCCTTTTCCTAACACAATCTGGTTTTATAAAAAAATGATGCAATACTTGTATTCTTACAGAATTATATTTTAAAATCTACTTTTTAAATATATTATTTTCTTAACTATTCTCGTTTTTCTTAATAATTTGTTTGTTTATATTTAAATTATCAAATATGTAATGCAGATTTATATGTGTTTTAGAACATATATTTCACTAGCTTTACAATATATTGCACCAAACACCTATAAGTTTATTTTTTAAATTACCTTTTGCATTGAGAAAGATAGTACACTCATCCAGATTCCAAGAAAATAGAGTTTTTATTTGTACTTTTAATTGGTTTAAATATTTAGTCATCAAACCTATTATTGCATCTTAATGCCTGCCTTATGAAGTTATGTATAAAGAATTCCAAAGACTATTGTCATAAGAATTAAAAATAAAATTGGAGTTAGTATACATCTTTGTTTAACACTAATTTTTATTTCAAATGATTTGCATTTTGCATCTAGTATAAAATAGGAATAAACTTTGGTAAATAATCATGTGATTTTAAATTATTTTTAGTAGATATATAAGTTTGTGTGTCTTCATTATTTGTGTAACTATTTAAGATAGCATGTTATTTAGATAATTATAACTGCAGTCACTTTTAAATGATGGAAAATTGCGTGAAAGTGGGACATGGTTGGACTTTGTGAAGTTAGAAGAAAAAATGAAGAAACAATTTATTTAAAAAATGGACATGTATTTTACATAAATATTGGAAGCTAAATAGATTGGATTCATTATAAATAAAAAGTAGCTGAACAATAATAGGGAGATTGATGGTGTATCAGCCAAAGACAAAATTTCATTTTCAACTGAATGGAAGATATCAAATACAGATAATTCAGATTTATGTCCCAACAACTTTTCGTTGTGATAAAGAAGTAGAGGATTTTATATGGATATACAAAAGGCTTTTGATTAGATCAAACAATATTTTTAAATTGTCATGGCAGACTTTAATGCTAGAATTGGTCAATTATTGAAAGCTGAAAGTATTGTGGATAAATTTGATTATGGTGATAGAAATGAAAGGGGCCACAGACTTGTGGAGTTTGCAGAAAAAGAAAAACTATTATGAATTCTTTCTTTGAGAAAAGTGCTTAATGGGAATGAACATTAAAGCATCCAAATGAAGGTACATAAGAATTGAATTATATTTTGACTAACAGAAAATACGTATTTTAATATTCTAATTTTCTTAATAAATTCAATACAGGAAAGGACTATTGATTAGATGTATTGATTAGTGAGGTATGAAAGAATGAAGTTGAGATGTAAGATACTTGTTATTACAAAACAAGATTGCCAAAAATTATTAAAACAAACATTTTTCATAGTTGATATTCTTAATCTTCAGAAGCATTTCAATTAATTTAAATTAGAATTTACAAATCGCTTTAAAATATTAAGAGAATTTGATGATGGTTCAGATTTGAATGAAATTCATAGGAAGGCAACTGAAACAGTATTTACAACTGCAGCAAAAATAGCTGTCGCAATTTTTTCCTGTAAGATAATGTGTGAAAAAAAGAAGGAATGTGAAAATATATTAAAAATGATCCATTAGGAAGAATTGAATATCTAGAGTTTTGTAAAATGGTGTGAAAAAGTATAACAATATAAAAAAAAAAAAAATTGCAATTTAGTAAGAAAAAGCTGTAGAAGAGAATAAAAGCCTCAAAAGTATAAAACATTTTGGAATTGGTAGGAGATTTATTTCTGCAATAAGAAGGAAAGATGAAACTATTACTAAAAAGAAAGATGGCATCATGAAATGTGCGCAAGAATCATATATAGCAATAAGGAACAAAAAAACACAGTATCTTTTACAATTACTACATCTTTTGAATTGCCTTACATTTTAAATGAAGAAGTGAGACATGCAATTAAATATGTGAAAGGGAAAAATTCCAGCTAATGGTGGAATCATAACTAATATCTTAAAGAAGTAGATGAAGAAATAGAAAAATTGTTGGCAAAATTATATACCAAGTGTCTAAATGATAAAGGTATACTAGATGATTGGAAAATTGTTAACAGTGATATTGATATTTAAAAAAATATAAAGAAGATGTTAAAAATTATAGATCTATTAGTCTTTTATTAGTTCTATACAAAATTTTTACCAAGATAATTATAACTCACGTACAGCAAACTTTGGATTTTAATCAACCACAAGAACAAGCAGAATTTATAATGGTTTTAGCACAGTGGATTATATCCAATTTTTGAGAAAAGTTATAGAATGAATCAAATAAATATGAGTTGCCATTATGGTTTAGATTTATAAATTATGGAAAGGTATTTGATTCTATAATCATTTCTTCATTGATTAAATCATCAAGATTTAGATCCAGGATATTGTCACAATTTGTAGAATATTTATCAAAATGCAATTGCATACTTATACTAGAAAGATTAACATTGAGAAAAATGACATCATATCTCCAAAACTTTTTACTGCTATTTTTCAAGAAATATTTTGGGGATTAAAATGGATAGTTAAGATATTAGAATTAAATGGAGATTATTTAAGTCATCTAATTTTATAGATTATGTGGTTGTCTTGGTAAGTAATGATTCAGAGCTTCAGAAAATATTGCAAGAGTTATCAGATGAACAGTAAGAAAGTAGGACTAAAGATAAATACTAAAAAGTCTAAAGTAATATTCAATAGATTTTTTCAAAAGAAGAAAATAAAGGTTGGTAGTATTGAATTAGAAGAACTTAACAACTACAAATATCTTGGCCGGATTATTAGTACAAATGGAAACATAATGAATGAAATTAATCATAGAATTAAATTTGGATGTAGTGCTTTTGGTAAAAATACATTAATATTAAAAGGAAATATGTCTATAAAAGGACTTATGGATCTGAAACTTGGACACTTAACAGAAAAGCAGTACAAAAACAGAATGTGTGGAGAGATGTATGTTAAGAGTCACAAGAAGGGATTGAAATTGAATTCATGGGTGAGAGAATTATTGGTATAATTGAAAGAATTAAGATACTGAAGTATAGCTGGACTGGATATATTTCTAGAAGAGTTGATAATAGATGGACAATTGAAATTTTAAACTGGATTTCAAGATATTGTAAAAGACTTATAAAGAGTTCATACACGAGATGGATGGATGAAATAAGGAAATTTGCTGATATGATATGGAGAAGAGAGACTAGAAACCAAAGAAACAGAATTAAACGAGAAGAGTTCATCATCCCTCAATGGATCCATGCTGATTGAAAATGATGATGATGATAATACTTCAAAAACCTTTTGAGATATATTTTTTGATATAAACTTACAGTAAGCAATATTTGATGGCTTAATTATTGACGTTTTTGATATATTGTTTTTGTGAATTTTCAAATAGATGGACTGATATGACATATTTTTCACTTGATTTAGTGTTATTTGACATTTTTGCCTAAATATTTATTGTTGAAAATTTTATTTGTAGATTGAACTTAGGAGATGCAATTCTATAATTAATTATTTGGGCGTTCATATAACATTTGAGTTCCTAAGTGG
The DNA here is from genome assembly GCA_028023455.1 of Epiperipatus broadwayi. Lineage (NCBI taxonomy): Eukaryota > Metazoa > Onychophora > Udeonychophora > Euonychophora > Peripatidae > Epiperipatus > Epiperipatus broadwayi. Next base: position 5,996,882 of record JAQFVV010006267.1, read on the forward strand.
CAAGTTAAGAGTAATAATTTCATTTAATTGTTCAAATTGAGATATTCTTTTTTATCATCTTACTCAGCTGATAATTAATCCAGAAACTTTTAGCTCTTTTAATTTACTACTCCCACTAAGATGTACATGGCATGATAGACACATGTTAAACAACGAAGTTTGTATTATCTTAAAATTCCAGTAATCAAATTTTTGAGTGTTCTTTATTGGCAATCCTCATTGTTTTTATAACTTACAAGCTTAAGAGATAGGGTCACATGATCTATGACTCTTATTTTGACTATTCTTTATTGGTAGTTTGTATCATTTACATATCTTCAATTAATATTACAATAATTTTGATATTATCTTAAACATATATATATTAATAACATCAAAATATCATAACACTATTCCTATAAGACATATTCATTATAATGTATAATATAAAAATTTATTGAAAATATAATCGTAAATATAAATTACACATATTTGTAGTTTTTTTTATATTGACCTTTTGGATATATATATATATATATGTGTGTGTGTATATATGTTTCTAAATATATTTATGCTTATATTTTTTAGGACATTTTTTTTTGAAAAAAACTATAAGATATAGATGAAACATTGGTTTTTTTTTAATATACAGTATATATAATTTATACGTTACAGTTTATTAATCAAGTTTTATAAGAAAAGTATAGATAAAACATTGGTTTTTTTTAATACATATAATTTATTCGTTACATTTTATTAATCAAGTTTTATAAGAAAGGCATTATGATATTTTGACATAAACTTTTGGATTATTTTTTTGAATATTTATATTTATTTATATACGTTCTGTACTTAAATCCATTATTATTGTATAAATTTAAACATATTTTTATATAATATGGATAAATTCTTTGATAAATTATATTTAGCATTTAGTTGTAAAAATAAATATTTCTTTTTTTTAATTTTGTATTATTGTTTTTTAATTATAATCTTTTAAAATAAAACTAAATATATCAGTTTTGATTATGTCTTTTTCTTTTTTCAAATTGTAAATTTAAATTGCCTATTTGTTATTATCATTAAGCGAAGATGTTTTCATTGCATTTTTGCTCAGTATTAGCTTAAAGTTTTAATTTATTTGTAATGATTATAATTTTAAAATATTTCACTATTTTTCAATATTTATATAAACTTATTCAAGAATGTTACTAAGATAATTTACAAGCCATATCCCCAAATAATCATTTAAATGAATTTACAAATAACATTCTTAAATCAGTGTCAGTCTATCTTTCAGATAAAAACTGATTGAGATAAACAATGCTTTTGGACTTGATTGTTCCTTAAATATGTTTTATTATCAGTGTCATATTTGAGAAGCTGTAAAATTATTTATGATCTTGATAGAATATATATATATATTGTTAGATCTTTATTACAGAATAAGGATACATGTAACATATTTATTATTACTTTACAAAATTTTAAATGATTTATGTAATGGCATATTTTTTATTGCATTTTTTTCCAAGTTCTGAAAATCACTGGATAAAATTGTTTGAATTGCTTTTGCAAGTTTTTTTTTTTACAAAATGAAAACAGATGTTCTCATCTTATGGTAAGATGCACTGCATTAAATCTAATAGATCATGCAGTGAACAATATTATTTTCTTTAGTATTTTAAAATTTTCTATGAGTATTAAATTTCTCAAATGTCTACAATATAGTTTCATGATAATTTTGCGCATTTTTGAAAATGGCTAAATACCACATCTTGAGAAACTCACATGGTATACTGTTAAACTTGTCTTGTAATAAGCTTACATTGAAGTACAATTTGATTTTAGGTTGGAGATGATTAATTATGCCTTATTTGGAATGATCTGTTTTGCAAACATTTAGAAATGAGAAATATATCCAAAGCTATTCTATTTAAATATTTTACATTTAATATTATCGCTCTTTGCACTTCCTTAGCATTTTTTTCAACTTATCTTTTACTCATTAAGGTTCTGCAACCATTCTAATTTATACATAATACACATTTTTTAATATCTTTAAATCACTGCCTTTATCCAATTTTAATTGATTTTCATATTTTAATGTTTATTTCAACTTTGAATATGATTTAAAAATTTTTAGATTATTGACATAAATTCTTGTATTGTTTGTCAGTATGTAACTATACTTGAGTGAGAGTAGTGTAGTGGAAATTATCAAAATTGTCAACATAGGCAACGAAATCAATTGTTGATGCCTTTATAATACTACACACTTATTTATTAAGTGAGAATTGAAGTGTATAGTTGGGCTAGAAATAATCTCTAGTTTAATGAGTGATCAGTAATAATTATTAGTACAATTCTGAAAATGGTTTGTGACAAAGTTATGAGTTCAGAAAGTTTGACATTTATAATTAAACTATTGATCTGGGCCTACTGATGAGTGCTGGTTCAGCATGAAATGTACATCTTAGAAATCATTTATCTTTTTCATAGGGTTTTCATTACTGGGATTCTGGTATTAGACTAAAGAAAATTCAATAAATGAAATACCAAAAATACTTAACTAAGAAAACCAGTATTTTGGTATAGATTATATTTTGAATCAGATATAAGATTTAAAGAATGTTATGAATTATTTATAAAATTCTTGGAATTTTACACCAGATTCAAAATATTTTAAAAAGCTTCTACCAGATATAACAAATTTATGCTTAAAAATATGTATTTCAAAAAAATGACTGTGTTTTCATAGATGGTAATTTTCTATTGCCATTACCATTTTTAGTCAAAATTTGAAAAAAAATTACTGTGAAATATGAATTACCATATACTTTTCATCTTTTATCAGATTCAATTGTATGGCTTTTTTTAAATATTGAATTAGGAATCTATGTAAATAATAAGATAGATCTTTTTGGTCCATTGTGATGACAGCAAATGTTTTTGTATTCAAAATCACATAATCAGGATAGTGCAGAACATCTATTTTTTTTTACTAAATGGAGCATGGATGTGAGCACAAACATTATTTTTACAAAGTCTATTTTGTTAAACTAAAATAATATTTAAATAGTTTTTATTATTCCATTTATTTTCTTTTAATTTTTGTTTTAATAATTTCTTTTAATTTATGTTTTATCAATTTTTTGAAAAATGAATTAAAGAATGTTTTGCTTTTTAGTTATGTTTTTTTTATATTTTGTTTATGACTTTAAACTTTATTAAATTTCAATAAAATAAGACTTTTTTTGAATACCAAAAATACTGATATTTCTGTTTTCGGTATTGATATCAGTACCAAAATACCAGTTTTAGAGAAACTCTTCGGTACTGGAAACCTTACTTTTTTGCATGTATTTGGTTATATGTTTAAGAAAGTTGTAATGAAATAGAAGCTTGAAATATGTATATGAAATTAAAAATATATTTTAAAAAAATTGTATATGAAGTTAATATTACAATATGAGCTATATATATATCATATTCTCTTGAAAAAAAAAAAGTGAACTGGGAGTTTCAAAAATGCACCAGAGTAAGAGAGGTTGGTCTGACTTTTGGGATTGATGGATGGTTGTAATATATTTGGGCTAGCGTGAAAGATACACTGACATAATAATAAAATTTGAATATATATTAATAATGGCATGAATATTTTTATTATAAATTTATAATCAGATCTTTCCTTTGGATCCAAATGCAACTATCTTGAAAAAATTACTGTGTTTATTGAAAAATTGGCTTGTGATCTTAAATACTGTGCATAGATACAATAACAATCAATCAGGATTGTCCACTCATTGATTTTTTTTTTCTCAGAAGTACTTTTTTTGAATGTTTTTACATACAGAAAAACTTAAAAAAAATATGACATATATATCATGATTACCAGAATATTGCTAACAATTGTATATTCAAAAACTATATAATTTATTCATCACTTATAATATACATCTTCTAAACATGTACCATTGTCAGTTATTATCTACAAATGCAATTCTCATTCCATGTTTGGTACTTTCTTTTTTGACATTTTTATATTTATATATATTTTTGAATATGAGTTTTTCTCCAACTTATTATTAACTGACGTTTTTAGCTTCAGAAAATTGGAATATACAAATCATTGGATATTAAATGGCAGTGTAAATTAGATTACTTCAGTCAATTTCTTATCTTTAATCTATTTCCAGATTAGTGTCTTCTCTATTACATGAAGACCAGGTAGCTACAAATCAGTTGTCAGAATATGACTGTACTGACATTTAATGGTCATTGACTTTACTCATTGTTTATAAGATTGTCCTCTTTATAAAAGTAATATGAATTTTGAAAATATGACTGCAGTAATCCATTAAGTCATTATTTTTTTAATGGTTTAGACAAATTATTCTTTCAAATATACATATTGAATTTTATTTTGTTATGCCATTCTTTTTAATCAGGTTTTAATTAATAGTATATAAATCTAATTTAATTTTCTAGGAACTTAGCATCATTACTTAAGTTAGTAATTACTTAGTTATTCAAAAAGTATATTAAAAATTTGAGCTTAACATAGCTTTTTAACCATAATGAAAGTTGATTTAATATAATTTTGCTTCATATTTGTGATCTGCATAGATTCAAATATTTTTGTAACTTCTGAAAATAAAAAAAAACAACTAAATATTATATAACATTATATATATATATTATCACTTACGTTTTTCATTTTATAATATATAATAAATCTAATTATATAGAAAGTAAATTAAAATGTAATTTCTAGAATATGGTTTAGCATGAAATACGTATATTGGTGATTATTTATCTTTTCGACATATGTGTGTTCGGTGTATCAGTGTTGTGAGATAGTGTGGAGAGTGGTGGGTCATGTGAAGATCTGTGCTCATGCCCTGTCTATTACATATATAGACACAGGTATATATAAGCCTGTGTATTTCATCTATTATTCATGGAATTATTTCAGTATTATTTTTTTAAATTAAATTATTATGAATTCTTTATCTAACATTTAAAATGATATTATTGTTATCTTTTTGAATAGAACTGCCTGTATGTTCACCATTAATTCATTCTGTCTTGAAAACTTTAAATCAGTGGCAGCAAATATTAAATGAAAAAATGGATTCCTTCCAAGGTCCTCCAGAAAATTATCTTCCTAATATTTATGTAGAGCAGCATACTGGAGGCCCATTTATTTATAAATACAAGTGCATTTTGGAACCTAGCAATACTCCTTTCATGTAAGTTTCAATTTTTTTCTCTATTCTTGATGCTATTTAAAATATTGTACATAATTTAATATTTTTAGAGTAATAGGTATTTATAGCAGTAATTAGTAATAAAATTCTAATTAGTAAAAAATACTAAAGTAATACAAACATGTGGTGATTTATTTTCCCAATAACAAAAATGATCCCCTATTGTTTATCTAAAGTCATAAATAATACTAATTAGTTTAAGCAGTAAAATAAAAATAATTGAATGGTTAGTTAGCCATGAAATCAAGTGAGTTTAAGCACTGAAAGTGTCAAGCTGAGCTTTGATCCAGGTACTTTGAATTCTTAAGTCTATCACTCAACTAAGCTATACAAAGTATTTTAAGCAATGATTAGCTACCAATTTATTATCTTTGAGTTTAAAATCAAAATGTCTTTTCATTCAAACATTTTAATATGAAGATATAAATAAACTATGGTTTAATATCTACACTATTTATAGATATATGACACTTCCACAATCTTACATTCATGGATTTTTTTTTTAATTCAGTACATTAATACTTGTCTGTCCATCCATATTATATTGCAGTCTTTGTTCTCAGTTAAAAATAATTTTAGGTCTAATTACCTATCTATATTGGATGGATAGCTAGATTGGTTATGAGCCAACTGTCTTAAAAAGTTTCTTAAGAAATTTCTAGCTATCTAAAAACATTTTCAAGCTCTTTTTGGATTTGAACTCTAAATGATAGGTGTGGCAGGTGAGATGCCTTTTTGTTTTAAACTAATAATAAGAAATTATAATATTATAAATAAAAAATCTGTAAATACTTAACCAAATATGTAAAAAGTTGCATATATATTTTTTAGAAATAAATAATCCATTTAATGCTTACACTTTTGTAAACTCAATCCTTTTCATATCATTTTGATCTTACATACAAATTTATCTATATCAAGAAAAATATAATATGAAAACTTAATTATGGATTGTATTCTTGTGAAAAAAAAATTCAAGCCAAATTAAAATTGATTATAGTTATCTTTTTTTAAATATATATATATTGTAACCTCTGACATTCTCACTTATTTCACTTTATGTATAATAAATGCCCAGGTGCCAATTCTATACAAGATAGAATAAATTTATAACTGTAATTGCCTTTTTACTTATTTATAAGATTCTTATGCTGTAATTACTCTATGGCTTAGCTCAGTTGAAGTTATAGGATATGGTATTCATATAGGATGCAAATAAGGGTAATAGAACATTTATAGATAACAATTCTGTAACGTTAATTTAATTATATCCTATAGCTATATTATTTTGACCAAATGTGTGTGTGGAAATGGACAATCGAACGCATATAATAAAACAACTCATATGGGATATTAATTCAATAAAACATTTATTGCAAATAAAAGACAAAATAACAAAAAAATATATATATTATTTTATACACCTTGCTAGTAACTATAATACTTCTCTTCTTACTTAGACAAAGTACACTTCTCTCAAGCTAATATTTCATTTATACTGAAAGATGAATTGTTAAAAATGAAAAGAATAGGATATTAATATATGTTATAGGATTTAATATTTATTTGTAACCAATAACTTTAATAATAGTTTTCTTCACTATTTCATTATTAACTATATTTTCGAATATGTATGCCTTTATAACGTTATAAATATAATGCATTTATAAATCATAATTTTATTAACTTATTTACGAAACAATTAAAATAAAATAAAATATAATTTTGGAAACAATAATAATAATTTATAACAGTGCACACACATTCTAATATAAAATTATGTATAATATGATTTTTAAATCATGTAAGACAATATATTGTTGTATTATAATAACAACTAGTTACACTAGCTTTAAAAAAAAAAATTATAAATATTACATTTCTAGTATAAACAAAAAAATATATATACTTATCAATATTTAATCATTAGATGTTGAATTGTTTTAAACTTGAAAATTTGAAATTTTAACGGAAGTATACGCTGCTTCTGATAATAACAATGAATTATAAAAAAAAATATTGCTCCTATTAGTTTGAAGTATAATCCAGAAAGAGTTGTGATAGTTTCTGATACTTTAAAATATTTTAGCAAATATAAGAAACACATTGGTGTATAATGGAATTATTCTATTAATCACTAGAAACAAAATTTCCTATTCGATAATATAATCCCGGTAAAGATTTATGATTTTATTCCTTTAATTTTTAATTCTTAATACAATTTTTTTATTTTCATTGTTAACGATCCATCCATGACAGTGTACATTGTTATAACCAATTACTAATAGCATTAAGTGATGCATTTCATTATTCGTTTTATGTATATATGCGAATAATAAATTCTTTAGTATATAACTATTCTATTACAAAAACAAGTTAAATTGGATAAATTCATTCTTTTTAATTTTACTCTGTGTAATATAAAGAGTAACCTTTTTAAAACTAAAAGTATAGAAAGCGTTTCACAATAGCGTTGAATATAGTTTTTCTTAATCATTTTCATTTCTAATAATTTTTATAATTCAAGTATTATTGATTTATAATAAATATGTTAAATAAATTATAATTGATAATCTTATATGGCATTCAAGCATTTTAAATTTAGAAAACTCAAATCATCGGTTGATAAACAAGCCAGAGCTGGAACCTTAAAAGTTTAGCCTTTCATTTTCTCTTGGTATATCTTGTCAACCATCTCTCTCTCACGCCCTCTTTTTATGATTATTATGAATTTGGAAAAATGCCAGAATTTTTTTACTTATAGAATGTCAATAATAGAATATTGGAACGAAAGGAAAAAAAAATATTAAATATTAATTTACAAATGTTACCCAATAATATACAGATAATCTTTACCATTTTAAATATAAGATTATAAACAATACATAATTAGTAAATAATAAATAAAATATAAAAAAAAAAATCATTCTAATTAATGATATATGTGTGAATTTGTTTTGCTTTGCATATAAATTTTACCACTACAATCTGAACATTATAAGTAATTATATATAAGAAGAAGCAAGTGTGAAATGATGTAAAATGAACATACACCCACATATACAAGTTAAATCTTAGATTGGAGTAGATAATAATTTAGAAAACCAATGAATAACACCTGCTATAGCTTTCCTATTAATTTTTCTCTCATATCAACATTCCCTGATGTTTTTCTATCTTCCTCTTCCACTACTGGACATATAACTTAAAATTTTATCAACCGGTACACCCAATTAAAGTTTTAATTTTGTTAAAACCTAATTTTAAATAGCAAATTACATCACAATTCATTTTTCTAAGATAATTATCTTTAGCCATTATTAGCACAAATGTGAACTTCCCACATTTCCTCCTGGTGCCAACCTGGAAGGTCACAATATATATAATAATAATTAAATGTATAATAAATATTTATAATTTATACATCATCATTTTCATCCAAATTTAATCCAGTTTCTCTCAATCTTTAACTTTTCTTCTCCACTATTACTCTAGTAAATTTCAAATGAGATCTCTTTCTAAATTACAATTTATTAAGATCCAGAACTTTACACTGTGTTTGTATGATGGTAATCTTCTAACAATACATTCACCTAGCTACATTTTAGCCTTGTAATTTGTCTTAATTATATCATTGACAATCATTTGTTATCAATGTATTTTGCTATCAATTTCTTTTTATTACTTCCAAAATATATTTCTCCTTAATTTTTTATATGATCTGCAATCTTTATTTTGTTAAGTATTTAAGGACTGATGAAGCACATTTATTATAAATCTTTATTTTCAAGCACTTAGGTATATTTTCTTTTACTATTAAATTATTTCTATCAAAATTGCCTCATTCAAGTTTAATTTTGTGATGACCAACTTATTGTTGTTTTAACTTATAATTCATTACTATTTATCTTTTTCTTATTTGAAAACATATTACTTCAATTTTTTGGGAATTTTTTTTTTTTTTGGCATTTATTTTATTCTTTTTTGTTTTCATCTGATAGCTTTTGTAACATTTTTTTGAAGGTTTAAATCAATATTTGTTAAACATGGCAAAATATAGATGACTTAAGTAATCTCCATTTATTTGTATTCTTTGTCACCCACTTTTAATCTATGAAATATTTGTATTGCTGCAAAAAGTTTTGGAGAGGTAAAATTGTTTTGTCCTATATCCTTAATAAAATTGTGCTGTCCTACATTCTTATCAGTATTAATTTTTTTGGTTTTATCATGTATTCAATTTACAATTATTGCATTTTAATAAATCTTTTCAGAATTTGACAATATCAATAAACTAAAACTTTATATTCTAAAGTTTTAATCTCTGGAGAAATATTTATCACCAAATGGCTATTCATAATACACAAATCCAATGGAAACTTGTATTCATTTCTCGATTTTTTATTAACTTTTCTTAATACTTGGGTGTGATCAATTGTAATATAGTTACTTTTAAAATCAGCTTATTTTTTGTTGGATTTAAATCCAAAATTCTCTATAAATGAATTGTAATGATCTTAATAAAGGTCTTGTACAAATTTTATATATAAAAACCAACTAGTTTGTTTTTATTTATCGTTTTCATTATGTGTATATTTCTAAAATTTGCAATTTTTTCTCTTACTTTTTTTCAACTGAGTCAAAACTAAACATTTAATAAATATTTTTCTTATATTCTCAATAAACCACAGAATATTTGTAATATTGTTGTGTTTGGTCTGGATTACAGACCCAACCTACAGAAAGCAATACTAACACCGTTATTATAATTAATATAATATTGATTATATTTATATTTAATAGAGGATAATATTGTTCTACTGTGGACTCTTGGATCTGAGTCTTAACAATCTACCACATCCAGCTATACCTGATAGCTTGTCTCACAGGTAGGGAGAACAACTCTTCCGGCTATACCAGGCAGCTTGCCTCGATTCAGCAGTAGGCTTAGCAGCGTCCAGTCCTTCTGTGGACTTGCTTAGCTGTATAGACAATAGTGTATTGCTATTGTAAGAATGCTTACTGTTGTTTAGGTTAGCAGGGCTTTTGGAGAATGCATACCATCTTTGTAGATTAGATAGATGTGTTCTAGCCTTTTTTCAAAAAGGCTGACCATTTATAGCAAGATCTCTGACTTCACGGAAGCAATCAGATTCAGAAATCATCACTGCTCATTGGCCTGAACTAATCATTGGCTATGTGTTTAGATATATATCAGCCTATTGGCCAGCAGCAAACAATGCTTAATCCGATCAGATAAAGAAGGAATCTGGAACAGTCCACTTCTGAGGGAAAGGAGAACTATAACAATCATTTAACCAACTTTTCAATTATTTAAGAGAATTAACCTATTGTATAATATTTCTAACTATTTTCATTGATTAATTTTTTATTTTATCCCAAACTTTCTTCAAATTCTATTAATTATTAAGATTTCTCTCAACTCATACTCATTATATGCAAGTTTATAATGTCAGCATATCTGAAATTATGAACTCTCTTTATTTCAAAAATAACATCAATTTCATCAAGACTTTATTCATCTGAGTATAAATAGGATATAGATAGCATCTCTCTCTATATTTCTTTATATTTTCTGTTAGAAATTAATCTTACAAATATATTTAGCTACATATTGTCATCATTCATCTGATCTGCTAATTTATTGATGAGTGACAGTGTGGACAAATTGCCTCAAGATTATTCTCTTCTCTGCCTTTCTGTGTGCCTATAAATTGTTAATCCCATCCATTATATACTTGATTTTTTTTTCCTGTCATATTTTTTCCACCTATAATATCCATCAAAGAAATCCATTTTATTTTACAGATTATTAATCTTTCTGTATTGCTATGCTTCTATTGAAAATATTCTTCATTATTTCAATTCTCTACACTTTTTTTAAAAATCATAACTATTCTTCAAATTAAAGTCTACTGAAATATATTTATTTAAATTATTGAGTGATTACTACATGTCAGATTTAAAGTAATTATTTGAAAGATTTTTAAAACAATAATACCTATTGTTTTGAATCTTTAAACCTGTATAATGACAGAAACATTATTACAATGCATGATACTCAGATTTAATATTATTTGTACTGCTTTATCTTAAAAGCTGCAATAATCTAATTGTATTCATCAATCCATGATTTCTGTATTGACAGATATATATATATTTATAATATTTCATATATGTAATGCAAAATGAAATATAATTATTAAATCAAGTTATTTTTTATTGATATATATTACATGCAATATCATTATTTTTTTATTTTTTATTTTGCATATTTGCTTTAGCAAGAATGAATCCATGCTTTTATTTGATTTTCATGTGTATGTGTAATACATGGAAATGAGTTATTTTCAGTGCAATAAATGGAAAGGAAAATAAAATTTATACCTACATATATTGAGTGCATTTGTCATCCTATGATTTGTTTTTGTGTGTGTGCAAAATATATAAAACATTGTTATAAATATATTACCATACACACCATACAGTTTTTTTCAAATCATATGAATAAAAATAAAATAAAAGACAAATGACCCTGAAGATGCATTTTATGTTGAACCAGTACTCATCATTTGGCTATTAACTGAAAGGAGACCCTTTGATTCCTCTTGGAGGCCTTAAAGGAACCGAGCAGGGCAAATTCCTAATGTCCACTCCATACGTTTTTGTCGTTGCAGCTGTTATTACTATGTGATTATTCATATAGTATACGAACATGGATGGGCTGCTCACAAACACGCATTAGCCAGCATGGTGAGTTTATTGGCTTTTTACCTCTGAGTTTAAGATCGAGAAACACCATGGTCTTTCTTCTCAGTGCCTGATAAGGCAGAATGAATATTTGTGTTAATGATAAATATTTTTCCAATACATACATACAATTATGACAGACAAAAATAAAGCATGGCCCTTATTCCCAGGAGGCTGTAAAGTCACCAACCAAGGCAGCGGTTGGTGGCTGAAGGCGGAGGATGCTAAGAATTCCCTGATTGCGGACCCAGGCTGCCATTTGATGACTTTTTATTTAGGTACTTACAACTGCAGATCACTTTCAAGTGAAGGAAGATTGCAAGAATTAGAAGAAGAACTCTCTTATATTAAATGGGACATTATTGGACTTTGTGAAGTTAGAAGAAAAGGTGAAGAGACAATTGATTTAAAAAGTGGACATATACTTTATTATAAAGGCACAAATATTGGAAATACAAGTGGAGTAGGATTCATTATAAATAAAAAGTGGAAGAACAATATTGTGGAGATTGATGGTGTATTGGACAGAGTGGCAAGATTAGTTATACAACTTAATAGTAGATACCAAATGCAGATAATTCAGGTTTATGCCCCAACAAGTTCTCATAGTGATGAAGTAGTAGAAGATTTTTATATGGATGTACAAAAGGCTTTTGATCAGAGTAAACAACATTTTAAAATTGTTATGGGAGACTTTAATGCTAGAATTGGTAAACAAATGAAAGATGAAAGTGCTGTAGGTAATTTTGGTTATGGTAATAGAAATGAGAGAGGACATAGACTTGTGGAGTTTGTAGAAAAAGAAAAACTTTATATTATGAATACATTTTTTGAGAAAAATGTTAAAAGGAAATGGACATGGAAGCATCCAAATGAAGGTACAGCTGAATTGGATTATATTTTGACTAACAGGAAATACATATTTCAAGATTGTAATGTTCTTAATAAATTTAACACAGGAAGTGATCATCGATTAGTAAGGTGTAAGATACGTGTTAATGTGAAACTAGAGAGACAAAAATTATTAAGAAAAATAATATTTACAGTTGATATTCCTAATCTTCAGAAACATTCTAATGAATTTAAATTAGAACTTACAAATCGGTTTCAAGTATTAGTAGATTTTGAACATGATTCAGATTTGAATGAAATTAATATGAAAATAACTGATACACTTTTAAAAACTGCAACAAAAATTGCTGGTAGAAAAAAGCAGCAATTGACCAATAAAATTTCTACTGAGACTAGAGAATTTATGAAGAAAAGAAGGAATATGAAGATATACAAAAATGATGCATTAAAAAGAATTGAATATCTTGAATTTTGTAAAATGGTGCGGAAAAAAGTTGAAAATGATATGAAAGTATAACTGTGAACTAGCAAGGAAAGCTGTAGAAGAAAATAAAAGTCTTAAGAATGTAAAATAACATATTGGTATTGGTAGGTAATTTATATCTGCAATAAGAAAAAAAAGAGGGAATTGTTACTAAAAAGAGAGATGACATCATGAAATTGGTAGAAGATTTTTATCAAGAATTATATAGTAATAAAGAACAAGTACCTCCTATATCTATTACATCTTCCGAATTGCCCAGAATTTTAAATGAAGAAGTGAGATACGCAATTAAATGCATGAAGAAAAGAAAGGCTCCAGGTAATGATGGAATTATAATTGATATATTAAAAGAAGCAGGTGAAGAAATAGAAAATTTTTTAGCAAAGTTATATACCAAATGTCTAAATGATAAAGATGTACCGGTTGATTGGAAGAATGCAGTAATAATATTAATATTTAAAAAAGGTGATAAAGAAGATATTAGAAATTACAGACCTATCAGCCTTTTATCAGTTTTATATAAAATTTTTACCAAGATAATTACAACTCGTCTACAGAGAACTTTGGATTTCCACCAACCAAGAGAACAAGCTGGATTTAAAAGTGGTTTTAGTACAGTAGATCATATCCAGGTGTTGAGAGAAGTTATAGAAAGGACGAATGAATATGAGTTGTCATTATGTTTTGGATTTGTAGATTATGAAAAGGCATTTGATTCTATAAACATTTCTTCAGTGATTAAAGCATTGGATCATCAAGGTATAGATCCAACATATTGTCATATTTTGAAGAATATTTATAAAAATGCAACAGCAACAATTAGATTACATAATGATACTGGGAAAGTCAACATTGAGAAAGGTGTAAGACAAGGTGACTCCATATCTCCAAAACTTTTTACAGCAGTGCTGCAAGAAGTATTTTGTGGATTAAAATGGGAAACTAAAGGAGTGAAAGTAAATGGAGATTATTTAAGTCATTTAGATTTCGCAGATGATGTAGTTGTTTTTGCAAATAATGCTTCAGAGCTGCAGGATATGTTGCAGGAATTATCAGATGAAGTAGGAAAGTAGGACTAAAGATAAATGTTAAAAAGACTAAAGTAATGTTTAATCGATTTGCTCAAAATATGAAAATAAAGATTGATTATGTTGAATTAGAAGAAGTTAACAGTTACAAATACCTTGGTCAGATTATTAATACAGATGGAAACATAATGGATGAAATTAATCATAGAATTAAACTTGGTTGGAGTGCTTTTGGTAGAAATAACTTGATACTAAAAGGAAATATGCCTATGTGTTTGAAAAGGAAGGTTTTTAACAAATGTGTTTTACCAGTTCTTACTTATGGATCTGAGACTTGGACACTTAATAGAAGAGCAATACACAGACTTCAGACCACTCAAAGAAGTATGGAGAGATGCATGTTGGGAGTAACAAGAAGAGATCGAAAACGCAATGTATGGGTAAGAGAACAAACAGGTGGTACTGACCTCATTGAAAAAATTAAAAGATTGAAGTGGAGTTGGGCTGGACATATTGCTAGAAGAGATGATAATAGATGGACAATTGAAATTTTAAACTGGATTCCAAGAGATTGTAAAAGACCCAGAAAGAGACCACATGTGAGATGGATGGATGAAATAAGAAAGTGTGCAGGGATGATGTGGAGAAGAGAAGCTAATGATTGGAAAAGATAGATTAAACTTGGAGAGACCTTCATCCTGCAGTGGATTGATAATGGTTGATGATGATGATGATTATATATACAGTGTTTATCAATAATAAATTGTTACATTTTGAATTACAAATGTCAAACTTACTCCACCTACAACATTGATACTATCCAACTAGAGATTATCTCTAGCCCAGATACAAACTTTAAACTTCAGTTAAAGATTGATATATGTGATTTTTTTTTATTTTAAACACACACACATGGAGTTATTCACATTTCTCTGTTCTATGTGTGATATCTTATTTTTTTCAAATCATATGAATAAAGATACAATAAAAGAAAATGATCCTTAAGATGCATTTTGTGCTGAACATGTATTCAGAGAAATGTGGATAACTTCATGCATGTCTGTTTAAATTTTAAAAATCAGATATATTGAAATATAGGTATATTAATATGTTATGAAATTAATTTATAGAGAGGAAATAAATAAATAGCCGGATCAAGATTAATTGAATTGCTGTAATGTAAAATATTGTATTAAAACATATTGTGTAAAGTAATTATTATCAGAAGAGAAAAATAAATATTCAGATATCAGAGGAAATTTACTGATAATACACCCATCACCCAGATTTTCCCCAATCAACTTAATTACTCCAGTAAATAAAAGGACTGAAAGTATATAAACTGTTGAAAAAAGCAACATGTGCTTGCTCTTCGTCATCTTCGAGGGAACTATGTCACCAGAGTGAAGCAGCTTAATCTTTAACTAAGGTTTAAAGTTTTTATCTTGGTTAGAAACAATGATTAGTGATAATCATTACTATATTTATCCATAGTGGATCTTGTCAATGTTGTGGGTGGAGTAAGTTTGATAATTTTAATTCAAAATGTAACAAAATATTGTGTATTTGATTTTTTACAAATATTTTTTTTATATTATTATATTCTCCATTTGCATTGAATATCATGATTGCTTTAAGATAATAGTTTCTTTATTATTTTTATTACATTGCTACTGACCTTTATTGAATAACTTATTTGGTCTTATTTTCTTAACTTTTTTTTCACTTATTATTAATCAAAACCTATTATATCTATCACATAAATCACTCATATATACATCTTGGTTTTTTAGTTTATCTTATGTTGTTGTTAATAATTTATCTTTTTTTTCTTTAATAACTGATTTATTTCTGCAACTCTATTTTTTCCTTCCCATTCAAACTTTTTACTATTTATTAAATCAAATTTACTGTTTAGTTTAGTTTTCCGATCTCTTTCTTTATATATTTTTATAAACAATTTTGCTTTGCTTTATTTATTCCATATTTCAATTTATTATTAAGTTTTATATAGATGCTTCTTTATTTTTTTTTTTAGTATTTATATTTTTTGATTTTATTTATTCATTATGTATTTGTTAATCTGAAGTTTTATCTTTCATAATTACTGTCAGAATAGTAACATTCTTTAAAATTTTTTGGAATAATTCTCCATATTTTGTTTTGTTTTTTTCTCTTTATATCTTTCAATTTTTAAATGGCCTATTTACATCCTAGCTGATTTCTTATTATTATTTTAAAATCTAAACACTTTTATAATTACAGATTTGTGTTTCAAATCTATGTCAACTTCAAATGTGCATGTAAATTTGTAATATTGTTTTTAAAATTACTTTGAATCAGTAATTATTTACTTATAAAATTGTCCTTAACATCTAAAGCTTTTCATATGTAAACATACTTTTTGTTATTTTTACTTTGTACATTTTATTGTTGATATTCTTTTATATATATAATTTTTCAATTTATTTTTTATTTCTTATCTTTAATAAATAAAGTTTTATAGTTTTTTTTTTCTTGTTCTGTTATAAATATATTAAACAACCTTTATACTCTAGGTTGCTTAATATATTTATAAAAATATATTACACATGGAAAAGAGAAAGGTGAATAATTCCATGTGTGTGTGTATGTTTAAGTTTAAAAAATCAGATACAGTAATCTTTAACTTAGGTTTAAAGGTTATATCTTTGCTAGAGATAATCTCTAGTTTAGTAAATGACTAATGATAATAATTGTTATATTTATCTGAGGTTGATAGTATCAAAGTTGTGGGTGGAGTGAGTTTGACACTTGTAAATCAAAAAATAAAAATGTAACAAAACTATATCCATTTTATTACTTTACCAGAATTTTTTTTTTTTTTTTGTAGTGTTAAAAATGTATTTTTATTTCTAACAATCCTTTCATTTTCATTCTTGCCCCCTTCTGTACTTGTGTAGGTATTGTGTGATTATACACATGAAAATTTTTTTTAATATTTTTAAAGATTTATTAATTTTTATGGATTAATTTTCAAAATAAACTAACCTTCAATATAGTAGACATTACTATCTCTGTGGTCATAATATTAAATAAATTTCTTAAGCTAAAATGAACAGCATTTTTGTTATAATGTAGTGGGAGAAGGAAGAGAGGGTTTTGTTAAAAATATTAATACTCATTATTGTGTAAATATTTATGAAATTTCAAAACAAAAATTTTTAAATTTTAAAATTGTAAACTTTTTAAGGTCACCCAAACAAGCAACTCTCCCTGTTAAACGTCTTTGGCTTACCCTTGTTCATAAAGAAATGCTTCAAGATATTTTTGTCAGATATATCTTCAAGAAGAAACTACGGCCTGAGGTATTGCATCTTTAGAACTAAAGATAGTTCTGATTATACAATTATGAAGTTATTGATTAAATTAATAAGCTGTTAGAATATTATTAATATTTTAATGTATTGGGTTTTTTTTTTTATTGAAAGCCTTCATCACCTGAAACTTTAGAGAACCCTCAGCCTCAACAACAAGTATTACGCTTAATTCATAAGGAACAAGAAATTATTACAGCTTTCTGCATCAACCAGGTAATTTCAATATTTGTTATATGACTTCTAATGGCTATTTGAATATGCATTCAGTTTTTGACGTTGTCTGAATGAAATTCCATGATTTGTTTTTTTTTTTTTAAAAAAAAAAATCAAAACAACATAGTTATAAAAATTGTTAAATCTTTTCATCATGATCAAAAAAAAAATCAGTTTGCATTTCTATTAGTCCATGACTTGTTGCTATCTTTCTTATCTATTTTTAATCATATGTGTCCATGTCATAGAAATATAGAGACACTTCAACGCAAATACACACACACATGCAAATTGATAAGTATGTATATTTAGAGTTAAACATTATAGAAACTTGTGCTACATAGTTTCCAAAAGAGAATAGAACTAATATCATAAAAACAAAATCAACTTTTTTTTTTAAAGAGCATATTATAATGGTATGACAGAACCTCACAACCCTATCTACCATGCCAGGGTGATACTAGGCTATTCAAACCTAGAAAAATTTATAAAGGTGGCAGATACATATGGGTGAGGTTACTATTTTATCAAACCAAAAGCCCCAGTTGCTAATTCACAGAAGAGCTGAGCTTTAAATCTATCACGCTGTATATTAAAAAATCTGTAATTCTTGATTTTTTTAAAAATATTATTTATAAAAATAAGTTAACTGTCCAAGAATTAATTAAACAAAACATTTTTTTTTTTATTGTACACACACACACTAAAACAAAATTCTGAAAACTATCTCGATTCTTTTAACTCCAGGCTACAAGTTTACGTTTAAACCAATGCCAACTTACTGATATACCGATGTGATCAGTGCAAAATGAGTATGTTAGCATAAAAAAACCATACTGACAGAAATGTGCATCTGTAGCATGATATCATTAGAGAAATAATGATCCTTGTCCAGTACTGGAATTTGCATCTGTCTGGCGAGGCAATCATTTGGAAACTATATAAAAGACATGCTCTACTAATAGAGAATAGCAGTCTTTGCTGGCTTACTGTTTCAACCAGAGCATAAGGAGATCAATATCATAGGAAATACGTCTACAACCATTAGAAATGCAATGGCTACACTTTTGGGTCATGCATTCAGATGGGTACTATGCCCTGTATGCTAATGCGGCACAAAGGAATGAGAATCCAATGTGCCTCCCCAGATTACATTGACATAAAACACCCATGCATCCCTCCACCAGCACTGATTCAACTACAAAACAAATAGCCCAAAATTAACACACCTAGCCAAGCATTAAAAAAAAAAAAAACTTTAAATTTTTTTACTTAGTCAGACGAGACTTTCTTTATGAGTTAGATAATGTTTAGTATTTGAAAAATTCTTATTTTAGATAATTAAAAGTTCATATCTTATTTAGGATAAAAGTTTATACTTTTCAGGGCATCAAATTATTGGATTCCATCTTTGCAGTCCTTGATGCATTGAACAACTCCATTCGAAGGTCTTTCTATCTTGTATTAATATTGTTCTCAGGAAGACAAGTCTGTTGTTTGCCGCTTTCCGCACTCTGAAGGCCACCTCAGTTCATGCAGATACGGGAAACAAAAACTTAATTGTGTGACTTCTACATTTTGGAGGTCCTCAATAGGATCAATCTTGCCTGGTTTGGTGCTGTTCTTATTGATGATGATGATTTTCTCTGTGGCACGATTTATTCACATCATTATTGGCCGATTATTAGTAATTTTTTTATTGATCTCTTATCTGACTTACCATCAGTTAAATGCCAAGTCATGTCATTTAAATAAAAAAAAATCATTTCCATTCTACTAAGATTTAAAAATAATTTTTAAATAAAAAAATATTTATCAGCTTTTATTATTTTCTTTTAAAAATAATCTTTTATCTTTAGATTTTTTTTTAACTTTAACTTTCCTTTTAATTAGTTGCTATCCATGCAATTATATATATTCGTTTAAATAAACTTTTTATTAATTTTTTAAGGTGATTTTATTTATCGATATTTTTCCTTTTTATTTGAAAGTGATATAACAGCATATATGTATACAGTTACAATATATATATACTTTTTTTTTTTTGTATTTTATAATTTTCTTAATAATGATCAAACATATTAATAAATAAATCTGTCAATAATTTGGTTCCAAATTATTAAAAATTATCCCAATTCAATTGAAATTAAACAACTAAATAAAAATTAATAAACATTTTATTGAATCGGTTTCCATCCAATATTATATTTTGAAACAGCTTTAATATTGGATGAAAACCGGTTCAATAAAATGTTTATTAATTTTTATTTAGTTGTTTAATTTCATATGGAAAATAACTATATGCAAAAACATATGCTTAAAATCTGAATAAAGTTTGCAATTTTTGCCTAGTGCACAACTAAGTTATATTAATCATTGTCATGGCATCTGACTATGATTATGCCTAATATAGTTTAGTCGAAAACACTTTAGGCAAAAAATTGTGATCTTTATTCAGATTTTAAGCTTATCTCTTATACATTTTTGCGAATAGTTATTTTCCATATTATATTTCCTCAAGATATTGCATACATTGTTTAATTTCAACTGAGTTTAAATAATTTTTTATATAATTTCCTAGATAATTAAAAGTTAGTCACATTTTTTTTTTTTTTTTAAAAAAAAAAGGATTTTAGCTTTTATAATATGCTTTATTCCACAACAGTCTTGTTTTATTGTTAATTCATTTATAGTATGTATACTGAACCCTACTATTTGATGGCGCTGTTTTTCGTCCAATGCACATCAATATACCGATTCACGGGCCGCCTGTTTGTTTACATAATATTACGGTAAACCCCAAAGATTTCTTTTGTTTTTTCACCCGTTTTTTTTTTTGTTCGTTTTTTTAAGAAACAAACACTTTGTTTTTAGATGGTGGAGGGGGATTGGTTTGCTTTTAAATTATCTTCTTTCTTTTTTTGGATGTTTTTATTTGAAAGACTTAAACAATTCGGTACTTTTGAATAAACCACTTGCATTTTAGAGGATGGAGAGAGGGGTTGTTTTGAGTTGTAATTGTCGTCTCTTTTTTTTTTTAATTTATTACGAGGCTTTTTTTTTTTCAAATATTTATTTACGCTACAGAAACCTTTATATGATAGCGAAAAGTTCTTGCTTAATTTTTTGGTCTTTTTAAAAAAGACATAAACAGTACGTTTTTATAGAACACTTTTTAAGGGGGTGGCGGGGAAGGTTTGTTTTGATTTTTAATTATTAACTTCTTTTTTGATTTTCTTTTTGAACATTTATATTACTGCACAGTTGTTTATTATTATTTTTTGGCCTTTTGAAGAAACTCTTAAGCACTTCTTTCTTTTTAAGTAAAATATTACCTACCTACTTTAGAATCATGTGAACAACAACAACAGTTTCCCATGAAATAATTTATTGAATCAAAAATAAATGAAACTTTGGACAAGTTGTGACCAAAACCAGTAAAAAACACCATTTTTGGGGGCATAAAAAATACAGTAGCCAAAAGTAACACCCAAATAAAATATCAGGGAACCAAAACAAAAAAAAAACAGTCACTTCATCAACTTCTGTGGCCGGCAATTCATTCAGCTTCAACCAATTTTGACAACTTGCAGACGACATTTTACTGGTCTCACAAGGATTCACATGTAAACTTGCATTTGCATATGAAATTGGGAAAAACTCTGCTGAAAAGAATAATTTTTTGAAGTTGTGTGCGGTACAAAACCGTAGGGAAGCGCGTGTGACGACATGACATTTCTTAATATGTAATACTAATTCCACTACATTTTCTAAAAAATTTCTGACAATGAATTTTTGGAGAGTTTTGCCTCTTTCAAATATGGCCACCATAAAATCAGACCATAGTGAGAGTTCAATAGCGCTCACTTGAGGAATACTGTGGCAATACAACGGGCATAATATTTCGTTATGGAATCGTATAATACGTTGCCCTCAGGCGGCCTGTTACAGCTCAAACAGCACCTACTGTAGTGTCAGCTGTAAGTTGAGGCCGCTAAAACAGTATATTGATGTGCGTTGTGTGAAAAACAACGCCATCAAACGGTAGGGTTCAGTATACATACTATTACCAAATAAAATTTCTGATATCAAAATAAAGTTTGAGATGCATTATTTTCATTAAAAGAGTTGAGTCTACATAATAATTTAGTTAATTGTTTAATAATAATTACATACAAAATTATATAATGTGACAGTCAGATGATGTATGTTGGCTTAACCCAGTTTGAATACTAGGCGAAGGTACCTCGGGGCCACTCATACGCGAGATATTAAATCAAGAATACTATGACCCCTGCCCTCTTCGTCTATTCTCGAGACTAACCCACGAACCAACAACACTATCTGAGACACGCATAGATATTCCTCAACCGGGCCACAAAGCTTAGCATCAGCGGGAGACATGGACGGGAACACCTACGGAGCTAAATAGTTAGTTAAATGTGTGTAAAAATACTAAGAAATATGTGTGTTTTGCGTGCCTGGATCATTGAAAAGTAAAAATAAAGCATTTAATATACAATTAAGAAACTCAAGCTTTTTATAGTTAAATCATATGTTTAATTAATGACTTTAATAATATGACTAATGATATAATGGCCTCCGCTATTCCCCTAAATTAATGAAAACTAATTAGACAATAAAAACAGATTAATATGTTTGCGGTCCAAATCTTTTATTCCCAATTTTATTAAAATAGTCAACTTGAATCTCCTCGATCAAATACAATAGTAAAAATCTTTCGCAAAGCATTTCTAATTGCTTTGCGCTAAAAACAGAGTTTAAAAATTATTTAAAACGTATATAGCTAAATCTGATATACGTTATAAGCTAATGGCGGACAAAAGAGAGCTCGGAAGAGCGTCAAGTAGGCAAACAAAGGAAACTTTACACGTATGGAATTTAAAAACATAAACAAAATTGAAAAGAGATTTTTAAATGAACAATTAACTATTAAACTTAACCGCAATGCAATACCAAATATGTATACATTGGTAATGAAGAATAGCGAAGGAAAAAAGGTTAAATATAGATAGATGATCACACATATATATTTAAGACTAATCTAATAAGAACAATGGTTAAATTACATAATCGTTACATAAAACAATTCATAATATAATTCAATTAAGAAAGATATATAAAAAAAATAAAAAGGTAGAAAATAAATAGTTCAATGAGGAGAGATAATGATTACCGTCCTTGTTCCTTGGTCATGTTCCATCGACGAGCGTAGCTTGATCCGTCCATCGATAGCTATTTGTCCGGACAAGGAAGGTGGAAATAAGTAGCATGCTTTTACGAAAAGTCCTACAGACACAGCACAGAGTTCAGATGACTATGGAGTGGATATTAAGGCATTTTGATGGTATTTAGGAACCTCGGCGATAGGCAAAGCTATTTATTTGCCTAGCCGAGCATAGTAGAATCCATCAAACTTATATGATTTTTAGCTTGAGCAGGTTCAAACTTCTTCATGATTTGTAGACGATAATTGTAGACTTTTTGGAATAAAATCACAAACAAAATCTGACAGAGTTCTCCTAAGAGAAATCTGAATGCACCTTGCAATAGCAGATCTGAATGAAACTTGCAATAGCAAAATCTGAATGCCTTGCAATAGCAAAATCTTGAATCAACCTTGCTATAGCAAAATCTGATATCACTCTCCTCTTTTGTTCTCTCCCTTTTATAACTTTTTTTCTCAGCTACCTTCTATTGTTTGTATGATCTTAGATCTTGATAAGCCCACCCACACTCTTTTGTTTCAAGGTAACACTCTCTAAAAATAAGTTTTTACTTAAAACTCCAAATTTATTTCTTTAAAGTTTGAATTTTTATTAATTAAAAAAGAAGGAAAGAGAAGTCCATCTTTAATTAGCCTTGAATGGACTAATTAATTAAAACATACATTCTTTTAGAAAATGTTTGGCAGGCTTATCTCAAAATAAATCATACTAAATATTTTAACAAGATTTTACAAAAAAATATATTCTTATTTTTTTATAGTAAATAAGCATTTTATTTCAGCAGAATTTTGCATTAACTCATATATATATACGTCAAGCGTATATATATATATGTTTGCCCAATAGGTTTTACAAGCAATTTTTATTAACAGAAATTTAATCTTTGACTGGGATTTATTTAACACGAAATTTAACTGTAAATACAACTTTTAATAACATAATTAATTTTAGCTTTAATGCAAAACCCTGCTGATATTGGGCTATAAACTTAGTTCAGTCCTACAATGCTAACTAAATTTATAAGAAACAGTGAAGCATGGATCATACTTCAGATCCATTGCTTCAATAAAGTATAATTTTGATTTAAAATATTTTATTTTTCTAATGATTATTGAGTAATATTTTTACTTTATTTTAAGGCAAACAACAATGTGATTGCTTTAGCAACTCCCAAAGAAGTACAAGAAATGGATATTAGCAACTTACTCTATCCACCAGTTTGGATAGAAGATGAATGTGAATATGATATACATAATTTAAAAAAGTAAGTGTATTTTTAAAAAAAATTGATATAGTGTATAAACACAAACATTTGGGAGTCTTTTTTTTTTATTCATTAGTGTAATAATCACATGGGATCTTCTAATGTTCAAGCATCTCTAGTGACAGTCAAATATAACAGTTTTATTCAAATGTTCAAACTAAGAATTTTTTTTATGTTACTCAAACTGAGAATTGATTAACTTTCAGTTTTTCCATATGCTAATAGCACATATTAAGTTATTTATTTTTGCAGATTTATTGCCTAATAATTGAAGAAATCTATGAAAAAAATGTATTTCCAGATCCACTGAACAATTATATTTTCATAGAATCTTAGAAATAAAAAAACCATTTTGTTTTATGCAGAATGATTTAAAAATAATTATGTTTTGCCTTTAGAAAGAAACTGTTTTTAATAGATAAATGCTGGCTTTGGGTTGGTATTTTTAGATCTAGTATCTGAAACTATCCTAGCACCTCACTGAGGAGTGCCAAAGCATGAAACCATTGGTCTGAGGTTAGTGTGTGGTTTTTAGATAGAGATCTTAAAATACTTTCTCTTGCTGGCATTTATCAATAAAGCTTATTGGAGCAATTGGCACAGCTCATTGTTTTTTATTTACAAGCTTAAAAAGATTAGGTCATGTGATGTATGACTTTAATTTTTAGTGACTATTTATAGTCTTTTGCTTTAAAGTCTTAAGCAATGATATGTTGCTAAGACTAATAATATATGGTTTGACTGAAGATCTATCAACCCCATATAGCTATTTGAATTGGATAGCTGGGTTTGAAGACATGTAGGTGTCTGAAAATTTCAGATTTTCCACTCAATAAATAACTTTTAGTTAAATGCTGGCTTTGTGTTGGTATTTTTAGATCTGGTGTCTGAAACTACCCTAGCATCTCACTGAGGAGTGCCAAAGCATCAATAAAGCTTGTTAGAGCAATTGGCACAGCTCAAACTGTTTTAAGTTTGAATTTTATTTTCACTTTTTTTTTGTTATAGCTTATTTTAATATTTGTTTCAAATTGTTTTCAGTAATATATGTTTTCTATGTATTAAATTTTAAAGAAAAAACAATATCTAACAAAGTATAGTTGTTATTTAATTGCATTTTCTTAAAAAAATTTGAATATATATTTATACATTATTCTAAAGTGGAGCATACTAGGCATCATAACTAGATTATGATAAATATTTTCATTTAATTCAGTAAAAAAAAAAAAAAAACCATATTATTTAATATTAGAATAAATAATATCTCTTAAATATATATATATTTTATTTGTGACAATGCACAGGATTATTTTAAAGATTTAATCTCTTTCTCAGGATTGTTTTTAAGATTTGATTGCAGACACAATCATGACCCTATAAGAAAGATTGACAATATTCTCAGATTTTTAATTGGACAATTTTTGTTATTTAGTGAAATATCAGTGCAATAATCCAAAATTTCCATCATATTTTCATTGTCATGGCCTCATCAATAAGATACCAGTCATGCTTTTATCACTAAATGGTGTATTAAGAACAAAATAAGTGTAGCTTTCTCTATGTTGCCCGCATGAAGAAATCGTGTGGTTTTAGATCTGATGAAGAAGGAGACCTTTATAAAAATTTCTGATCTATATTCTGCATATTCTATTCAGTACTGTAACAAGTTAGTGATCAAATAGCGCTACACTTTTTATTACAACTTTTAATAATGGACTTTCAATCTGTTTATTTCTATTAGTATACTTTCAATGAAATTTGTTTCAGACACTTGTGCAAAATTATTTAAGTTTTTTGTATTATCTCTTCACTTTCTGAAAAAAGCCAGTCAGCTAGCTAAAATATAAAGATAACAAATTATAGATGTATACCATTATTATGAGAGACATTGATCTGATATCTTCTTTGCAGTTTGGAAGTTACTATGAAATGATGTAATTGATTATATATTTGCTTTTAACATAGTGCTTAAATTTATATATATGCCCTACATTTAGTATTTTCTAGAACAGAAATGTGTAGGGAAGGATGTGACATAAAAGTGCTTTCAACCTTTTATTTTATTTAATATTATAAAAATGAATTCTTCAATGAATATGATTTTGGTAAATATTGAATTAGAAAGGTTCATTGAATCACTTTTGCTGATAATATGATTAGTGTTTGATGTTACCATGAATGAATTTAACAATAGTTAATTAGGATTGACAATATTTGTAGATAGAGTGTGATGAAACATGTCTAACGAAGCAAATAAGAAGAAACATATAAGTGTGAAAAATGCAATGACTATACATGCATTTAATAAGGATGGAAGATTATTTTGTTGACCATCAAAGTTAACTGAAGAAAATGGTTTGAGTAATATTTTGTTGATGTTTATTGCATTATGTGGCAGACAGATTTTGACACAAAAAAATTATGAAAAGATTGGCAGCTAAGTTGAAGAAATTGCTTTTGCAATATTGAAACTTAAAAAAATAAATAAGAATTGTTTATTGAGAAAATTATAAAGAGGAAAAGAAATTGTATTATATATTGTAATGGGCACACATGCTGTTACATTCTAATAAATAAAATTAGAAATTAAAAATAAAAAGTTTGCAAATAAAAATTTGTTTTTAAAAATTGAAAATTAGAAGTCATCTAAACTCGTATGTATATAAAATCGCACAGATGGAAAATTATTAAAAGAAAACTATTAAAAAAAGAAAAAGTATTTTAGAATTAAATTTTCAGAAAAAAAAACTGATTTAAAGATAAAAATATATCTTTAAGAATGTATAAAATTTAATTAATTCTATTGTGTAAAAAGTCTAAAAATAGAAATGATTATTTTTAATTAGTCAAAGTAAACTAGCCTTTGGGCATCTCAAAATTTATAATTAAAGGTCAGATAGGAGAAAAGCAATAAGAACAGAATAGCCAATAAAAAAAATCCCTCAGAAAACGAATCTCAGCGAAAGGATCATCATCATCATGACGTCATGTCCAGTTAATCCGCAATTTTAATATTAAAAGGAAAAGATTAAAAATAAATTATTAGGTGGCTGTATGTGTTAAGTCCGGGAGAGTTGAAGGAGAAGGGATTGAAAAGACGCACTTTAAATTCCTTCAGTTTTTCTAAAAGAAGAAATGAATTATTGTTTTCCTATTTTGCGGACCCCAGGACATCAGGGTCCTGCAATAAAATCCTGCAAAAACTACCAGCTACAGTAAAGGACCTCCGGATAAATACCAACAGAATGGCCAACAGCATACCGGTTCCCTCAGGACTTTGTGGGAATTAACACTGGATCCAGATTACAAGCAACTAAAAAGTATGGACTTTCTCTTTTAAAACCGTAAGAACTTTATATAAATAATGAACTTTAACTATAAAACTTTCCCATTATTTAAATAAAAATAGAAATTTTTATCTGACCAAATTAAATCATTAATAATTATTTTTATCATATGTAAAATTAAAATCATTTCCATTAATTTAATTTTTTCATTCTTTAAAATGTTTATTATGTTTTTTTGTTTTTCACATTAAGCTAAAACTTTTAATTAAATCATGTTAAATTTAAGTCGGGCATGAATGGCTGTATAGATTCGTAAAGTTATATTAGTTTAAGGGAGGGTAAATCTTTTCACAGTTAAATTGGATCAATGGATTGGAAGTATTGGTGTAATTAGTAAATGTTGCATGAAGATCCGCTACATGCAGGATCACCTTATATGCCGCACTTAGGCAAAATAAGTCCCATTTCTTACTGACCATCAGAAACAGACGGTATACCCTACATTTTGGATCACCCCTTAGCCTATGGAATGGGATAGTAAGATGGCAAAAAGGACCGCAATCCCTTCTATGGAGTACTGGACTAGAGACATTTCTTTTCGATAACTATGCTGTTCAGATGTATATTTCTGACAGTGTGGTATTGTGCTGTCGTATTCATGCTGCATTGTATACATCAATATATCAGATATAATGGCATTAGTTTGATTGCCAACTTTTGGCCTAGGGTTAAATAAGGAATATAGAATATTTTCTTTTTCGAGTGCAATCTATGTAGTCTATCCATATTTGACACTTTAATAAAATATTAATAAATTCATCTGTGCAAACTTATAAAACCAAAAGTTAAAATGTAAATCAAATTATAAAGTAAAAGTTATACTAAAATAATTCTAAATTATCTATATGTGCAAAATAAATGTTTCTGTGTATTATTAATCTGTCAGTGGCTTATTCTTATTTTTTATTATCTTTCTTTCTTTAAAAATAAAGTATACATTATCTCTGCTGCTCCGTGAGCTAGTGACTGGGGCTAATGGTCTGTAATAAAATAAAATTGGATCTTAAGTATCTGCCTACTATATAAATTTTCCAGGTTTGAATGGTCTGGTGGCGTCCTGTACGACAGATGCAGTAAGACCAAAATTTTCCCAGACTGTTATAATATATAAATATTGTAATGGAAACGTATATGTAGCAGCCCCACAATTGGACTAGCCAAATGTAATGGAAACGTATATGTAGCAGCCCCACGATTGGGCAAGTTAAATATAATGGATCGTACTTGCTATATTCCATTTAAATTGAAGAAAGACAAAATTATCCCGGTTATATAAATAATACAATGGAAACTATATGGTAGCTCATAATTAAGCAAGTTAAATATAATGGAATGTATATGAGTTATTCCATTTATATTAAAGAATGAAGAAAAACAAACTTGTTCCGATTATATTTTAATAAATTGTTTAAATTGCCCTCCTAGCTAGCTTTATATAAAACAAATCTAAAATCATACTAATCAATAAGATCTTTAAATAATTACAAAGGCATTATTTATAAAAATAAATAGCACATCTTTATTTTATGTTATCGTTTGACTTTAAATAATATTAATGTTTCAATATTAATATAAACAATGAATATATAAAGACATATTTCTGCCTAATAGTTATAATATAAAGATAATAATTAATATATAGTACCTCAACTTATAAATTATATTTTCAGATTTTAAAATTATTTAAATATTTATCTTAAACATCATCTGTTATACGTTTAATGTTATAATAGAATAAGACGCTTAAATTGATCATTCACAAACGTTACATTTTACAATGAAAAATAAAATAAACAAAAAAAAAAAAATATATCAATCTCAAAAATGTATATCCACACATCACACATATATATATAAAATTATTAAATACCTTTTTAAAAGTTCACTTAGTTAATTGTCCTTTTAAGAATTAATTTAGTCCATGAGTTTTTTTTCATCTGTATATTTTATTATTTTTATTTTTAGAATGCATTCTATTAAAAGAACGACGAAACGATTTCATTAAAGAAGATTATTAATTCTTGAATATATGCATATTTTATTAAAATGTTAAATCCAGTACATCAATTACACTTACTTCCGGATTAGAATTAAATTGACGATAAGACATTTAAGATAGCTATGCCAGCTTTTAATTCCAGACGCGATGAAATTTATACGTTGAAATTTTAGTTGTTCCATTGAAAAATTGCTTTAGAATATATGAAAGCGATGATGATGATGCAGCCCTAGCTGCGATATATCCTTATTACCCCGTCATAATTTATATGTTTATTACAAAATATATATATACGTTACTTCAGTATTTTAAAAATGGTAAACTTTAAAGAAATAAAATGTAATAAAATTCTATCCTTCAGTTGTTTGTTCTATATCCCATTTTTAATAAGCAATAATCCTAATAATGGCTTCCTTATTATTGTCGCGTGGTTTCATGCCAGCAGATGCTATTTTAAAACTCATGTTATATATATGTGTTCTCTTTTACAACAATTAACATCAAAATAAAAATAAAATATCACGTATACATATAAAAAGTATCAAATCGAAAATTTAACATCTTTTAAAATATACATAAATAATTATTTATTACATTTAGTAATCATTGCAAATAAAATACTTTTTTTTTTTTTATCAACAATTTATATGTCCTTATTTATTTCAATAATTAAATATTTATAATGATGTACTATCGATATATATAAATAAAATAATAACTTCAAATAATAACTATATTTAATAAACATAAAAGAAAAATTTAAATATTTCATATGTAAACTTCAACTTAAAGAGATTTTTTTTTTTAATAACAAATAACAAATTTTTAAAATATAAATATCGACCTATTGATATTTACAATATATATTTAGAGAAAGGAGATTTAGAAGAGTTTGAGAAAAAGAGAAGAGATAGGAGAAGTGTGCTTGAAAGATAGAATAATGAATAGAAAGGCTTGAATAAATATTTATGGGATTGATATAATTAATGACAATATAGAGTTATAAGGAGTTTTTTATTTTCTTGATCAAGAGAGGTTGCTTTTTTTTTTATCTTACTAATCTATTATTGTCAAATAATTTTGGTACTTGGTATTCACTGATTTTATTATTATTTCTGCATCCTTTATTTTCAGGAATTGTTAAGCTACATTTTATATTATAATAAATCTTTTTGTACATGCCTTACTTAATGTTGATGAAAAAAATCTGTTTGTAATAAATGTTGATAGTATGTAAGATATGTTTGCTCACCATTAGATTTCATTTTATTATTTTATATCTAAACTTTTATATGATTTAGTGTATAAATTATTATTAGGCATGAATTTGATGTGATAAAAGATGTAATCAAAATATTATAATATATAAATACTAAATTAAAAATTGATACAAAAAAAAAAAAATACTGAATGGATAAAATTGTCGTGAATGGGTTAAATGGTGGTAGAGTGACGGATTTTAGAACTGAAAGATCCCTAAATTAAAATTCAATCTATTTTTCTGTTGCTCAAACATCACCTTTTTGCCATGTAATGATTTAGTATAATGCTAGAATGGCAGACTTAGCTAAAGATTTTTAGATTGAATCTCAATCTGTCTTATTGATTGTTTTATTGTTATTATTTTATCTATATATAATTCTAGTGTTACGCCAGTCAATGAACCCGATGATTTTATAGTCATACAGACCACTGCAGATCGACCCCCTCTTAGTGTGAGTTCCTCTACACATTCCATGACAAGTATATTTAATACAAATGCTCCCCAGCAGGCTGTTGGAGGTGGACATGGAACACTTGTGGTAAGTTTCATAAAATTTTGGAATTGTATTTTTATTTCTGATTTTATCCAAAATCATATTTATTGCAAAAAAAAAAATAATAATATAGTTTTAAGAAAAGAAAAAAATTTTTTTTTTCTAATCTTAATTATCAATTGTACATAATTAATCAAAAATGTGATTATGTCTATGTAAGTAATTATTTAAGACATTTGTAAATTTCACAGAATTATTTGATTAGATATTACATGTAGTGCATTAGAAACAATGTACATGCTTTGTATATGTTATAATTAGACAAACAAATTCATTTACAAATTCATATGATAGCATGATTTTGTGCATTTATTATATTTAGATACCATAAATATTTAGAAGTGTTTGCAAAGTTATTTTTTTAAAGAATTTATTTATTAGTAAAATTACAATGAAATCATTTTAAAAATTTGAAATTAAGGTAGTAAATAGTTATTAGACTTTTTATATGTATATATGTATCCAGGTTGTACCTTGCTAAAACAAAATACAATTTTGTTTGAAAGAGATTTCAATCGTTCAAAACAGATATAGGAATAACATTAATTAATATGCTCAACATGAAAGCCATTAACATAAAATATCAGTATGAAAAATATTTGTAATCTTATAAAAAAAATGATATTACTTATATGAAATTAATCAGAAAAGCATCAAAAAATGCATATCATTTCTTAATGGAGCAAGAAAATTCCAAAACCACTTTTAATTTGGAGAATTTGAAAACTTTTTAAAAGATTTTAAAGGTATGTAATTACTTTCTTTTATTATTATCTATTTGTTTTTAAGTACTACATTTTTATTTATTTTTTACTATTCCTAAATTATTATTATTATTATTATTATTTCTGCTATTTCATTTCAGTGAAAAAATAAACAATGATCAATGGTATATGATTTGTTTGGCTGCATAAAGGAGTTTGCTGTTAAATGAAAGGAGACCCTCAATTCCTTTGTGGGGCCTTAAAGAAACTAAATAGGACAAACTCCTAATGTCTATATGTTCTTCTTCTTGCATCTGTTATTGCTATAAGATAATTCATATAGTAAATGAACATGGGTGGGCTGATCACAAATACATATCTACCAGTGTAGTGAACTTATTCCACAAATTAGATAAAGACTGTATTATTAAATGGGACATTGTTGAACTTTGTGAAGCTAGAAGAAAAGGTGAAGAAATAATTCACTTAAAAAGTGGACATACATTTTATTATAAAGATACAAATATTGGAAACATAAATTGTGGTAATTGATGTTATATCAGACAGATTGGCGAGATTAGTTATGCAGTTTAATGAAAGGTTTATACATTATCAAGTTTTCATGGTGATAAAGAATTATAATTTTTTGTGTGAATGTGCAAAATAGTTTTGATCAGACCAAAAATATTTGTAAATTGTCACAGGAGACTTTAATGGCTACAATTGATGAACAATTGAAAGATGGAAATGCTGTGGATAAATGTGATTACAGATAGAAATTAGAGAGGACTCAGACTTGTGGAGTTTTTCTTTAAGAAAAATACTAAATAGAAATGAACATGAAAGCATTCAAATGAAGGTATAACAAAATTGGATTATATTTTGACTAACAAAAAATATGTATTTTAAGATTGTAATATTCTTAAGAGTAGATTCAACACATGAAGCAATCTTCAAATAATGCTATGTAAGATGTGTGTTAATGTAAAAACCAAAAAGCTGAAAATTATTAAGATAATCAGTATTAATAGTTGATATTCCTAACCTTTAGAAACGTCAAATGAATTATAATGTATAAATTGTTTTGAAATATCTGATTTTGAAGATGGTTTACACTCGAATGAAGTCAATAAAAAGATAATTGATACTGCAACAAAATATAGCTGATTCAAAAAATTAAAAGTTTACTATGGCTAAAAAATCGTATGTAGAATTTTGTAAAATGGTATGGAGAATAACTAATAATGCTATATGAAAATGTAATTGTAAATTAGCAAGAGAAGTTTTGGAGGAGAATAAAATGCTCAGAAGTGTAAAAGAACATTTTATTATTTGAAATTGTTTCTGCAATAAGAAAAAAAAAGAAATTTCATAAAATGATAAAAAATAAGAAAACAAAGTATCCCCTATACTTATTACATTCTTCTGAATTGTTCATTATTTTAAATGAAGAAATAAGATTTGCAATGAAATCTAAAAGGAAGGGGAAAGTCCAGAAAAATGAATTATAATCATATCTTAAAGAAAGCAGATGAAAAAAATAGAACAATTATTGGCAAAGTTACTTATCAGATGTCTAATTAATAAAGATATACCAACTGATTTGAAGAATGCATTAGTAATCTTGATATTTAGAAAAGATGATGTTAGAAATTACAGATCTCTCAGTCTTTTATCAATTCTATACAAAATCTTTGTTGAGATTAATTTTTTGTCTGAGTGAAATTTATAATTGAACTTTCCACAATAAAAGCATAAAAAGGAATTAAGCTCATGAAAAAGCATAAACAATTTTCCTTAATGAAACATAAAGTCATATAACCTCCAATCACAGTGCTGGTTTATCACATTCTTTGTTTGATCATTACAACTACATGAAAAAAAATTGTTTCATTTAATGACCTTTCTCACTTTTAACCTTATATAAGTCTTAAACAATCTTTTCCTACTAAAAACTATAAATTATAATTGAACTTTTAAAAATTTATCAAACTTCCTTAATAAAAATCATTAAAAATCACGTAGAGATAGAATTTATTTCTTTTCTAATCTCTATGTTAATTAGCTTTTTAACTGTTTCCTGGTTTTATGTCTATACTTATGTAGCTTAATTATTAAATATATATATATATCATTTTATATTTTCACTATTTACAAAACACAATAAATATCCCTAATGCTGTATTCAGATGTAAAAGTTCTGAAATATTTTGCATATACTGTTTCAGCAATAGCATACATTATAGCATTTGGGTTTGTGTAGAAATCTTAATTTAATAAGAAAATTTATTATATTATTTGTTCCTTGTCAAAATATTTATTTTAGTTGAATAGATTGTATATATATAAATATTAAATATTGGCTACTCCTACACTAGTAATAATAAATAAAATAGAAAATCATATAATATTACAATACTAGCATTAACAAATAAACATTTTCAAATGCAATTCAATAAAATACATACAACGTATAGAAAACAAAACAGCCTTCCCATCATTCACTTCAAAAACCAACTTCTTATAACATTAAAAATTGTTTTCATGAGTTTGATTATTTATTTCTTTACCATTTAAGTCATCATTTTATAAATTGATTTATAAAAATAGTTTTTTGTTGGGTGGTATAAAAAATGCTTGGAACTAAGGCCTTGATTTAAATTCATTATTAAATAATCATTTGATAACAAATCTATTACTGGTGTAGTTTATAAGACTTCTTGCAGTTGTCATAAAATTTATATAGGTCAAAGTAAATTAAGTCTTAATGAAAGAGTTAAAGTTTATAAGAGTATAATTAAATATATATACACATAATAACTCCACTTTGTATATTCATGAACTGAATATAGATTATAAGATTATTTGATAATGCAGAGATTATCTTTTGTTGAAAGAAGTGAATTAAAAAGAAGAATAAAAGAAAGTGATGATAAATTCTCTTGAATCTGAGATCATCAATCTTATAAAGATTTCCTGTGATGTTTAAGGAAGTTGATTTTTGAAGTGAACGATGGAAAATTTTTTTTTTTTGTGTATATATGTTGTATGTTTAGTTGAATTTTACTTGAAAAGTCTTATTGTTAATAGATGAAACTATAGTCATGGAAGAATTTTAATAATTTTTTTTTTTTGACTACTATTATAATGTTATATGTTTTCTATTATATATATTGTAAACAAGGCCATAACTTAATTATAGGATGTAACAAAACGCCATTTATAGATAAAGTATGAATTAATATTACTGATCAACTTTTGAAAAGGTAAACAAGACATGAGCACACAGGGTCATGGTTTTGAAGATTTTTGTTTTTCATAAACTATGATACTTTCTCAATCTCACACTTCTTTATATGATTTTCTGCTACATATGTATCTAAATATTCTTATTTTTATATTTCAAAATATAAAACATATTTTAATCAAAGCACTGTTTCTCAAAACCTAGAAATCTATAGCCATCCTATTGAACCAAAATAAATGTTCACACACACACATATGTAAACTTATTTATGGGTCAATTAAATCTGAATACAATGTTATAATAATTTTAAGTCAAATTTTCTAAGACTCATTTCTTATTAAACTTGCAAACAATTTACTGGGCAAACAAAATTATGCTTACTTATCAAATATATTAAAAATTAAACATTAATACTTCAAAAGTATGAAACTTTATATTAGCAATGATTTTATTATTAATCAAGCCAGTTTACAATTTCAAAAGGCAAATCAGATAAAATTTTAATAATTTTAATGTCATAAATAAATCGCAGCTATTAAACATAAAATGCTAGGAATATAAATTTATTCATAGATCAAGTAAATCTAAATATTTTATTATAATAATTCACAAATCAGATTTTCAAAAAAATCACTTTTTACTAAACTTACAAAAAATAACTACTTTCTCACAGCAATGTTAATTTATTGGATTGAAACAAAAAATGGCTGCCGATCCCTGCATTCTTAGTGGTAAATAAATCAAGCATTAATACTTGAGAAGTGTGAAATTTTATATTAGCACAATTTTTGTAATTTTTAATCAAGACACTTTTCAGTTTCAAATACCTATATGAAAATTTTAATAAGCTCTTAAATCAATCACGGCTATTAAATATGTCACACAGAGAATATAGATATTCACTCACAGACTAATTCAGTCTGAAAATATTATTGTAATATATTGCAGATTTTCAAAGGATCATTTTTAAAAAAATTTGAAAACAACACCCATTTTCTCATATCAATCTTAATTTATTGATCGAATCAAGGATGGCCCTTTTATCTGACTTTTACATTCTTATGTGATAAATCTAGCTTTAAAACATCAAAAATGTGAAGCTTTACATTAGTAGTGAATTTGGAATTACTAATTAAGCATGGCTTACTGCTTCAAATAAACTGGGTGAAATTCTAATAATTTAAATCAGATTCCAGAGAATCCAAATGATTATTTGGAAATCTGAATTCTGAATTATTAAATTTAATTGGTTTGTGAATAAGTTTACATTCTTAGTATTACATATTGTGCCAGGCACGTTTGATGTGGCCAAGCACAAGCTAAGGTTAAATGAATAAATGGTCTAAAATATTTAAATAGCCATTAAAGAGGGGGGGGGGGTGTTATACAATTTATATAATCAATATTCGTTATAAATTGAGAGAGAGAACTGTGGCGATAATATAAACTCGCACACATGTTTAAAGCCGATATTTAAAGGCTCAGAAATATGCATTTGTAATTTGATTTTTGTTTTTTAAAGAGAAACTCCAAAATGTAATTATAATTTTGAAGATTTTTGTTTTGTTTGTTAAAGAAATGCTAACACGTTTATTTACAATTTGTCAGTATGTATTTATTTATTTTTTTGTGAGTGCTTACAATCAATGTAAAAGGGAGAATTTAACATACTATTATTTAAAAATAATTTCAAAATCGGAGTTGTAATGGATATTTTTCTCTTTAGTTGCATTTGAGCAAGGGAGGGGGGCCATTGTCTTAAATTTAGAAAAAGCTCAAAGGCATTCTGGTTTCCTGTCCATTCTAAAATAATTTTAACGGGACAAAAGGAGTTTAATTAAACTTGAGATAATGCATGGAGAGAGGAATGTTCAAGTTATGTAAAACATTTTTTTTGTTAAAACAAAAAAAACTTCGATTGTGATATTGGAATTAATAAAAAAGTAAAAAGATGTTATCATTTATTGAAATTGTCATCAGAGATATTGAGATCTGAATGGATATAAATAAAACTAATTGGAAATGAAATTTTTAAGATCACTTGGGCGATTACATTGGAATGTTTTACGAATCGGCTAAACCAATTAGTAAAACTAAAATCAATTCAATAAGATTTAATTATTTAATTTTTGTGTCGTGGAGGGGATACCTGAATTGAGATTTATTGAGGTGGGATATCTGTTCTGAAGTTGCGAGAGGGCAGTTTTACCTTTGCTTTTCAAAGAGAGCAGTTCACCTTTACTTTTCAAAGAGAACAGTTTACCTTTACTTTTCGAAGAGAGCAGTTTACCTTTACTTTTCGAAGAGAGCAGTTTACCTTTATTTTTCAAAGAGAGCAGTTCACTTTTGTCTTGCTGTTAAAAAGGCAAATCTTATTGGGAGCCTATTTCTAATTTTGGGAAGCTAATGCTATTCTGAAATATGCGAAGTCAACTTTTTAATCATGCTGATTCTGATACCTTATAAGCCGAAAGATTTATTCTAATCAAAAGAAAAAATAATACTCATTTCGTCATTCTAAATCCACGGACATTAATCCAGACCATCATTTCAATAATCTAGCAGTTAACCAGTCAGTTGATTCTGATGGAAGCTTAACTACAACACACCATCGAAGCCTGCAGTTAACCTAGGATTCATAAAACAAGAAAGGACGATCTATAGTGTTTAATATCCGTCTCTCCAACTTAAAGATGCCAATCAAGCATTCGCCTGCATATAAAATGATTATGGAGTAGAAGGCCACTCCAGTGCGTCCGTCCAGCTCCGCTCCTGCTGTCCCAACATAATGTAAAAGCCGAAATCACCAAACATCAAAGTGGTGATGACTAATTCTACGAATTTGTACCACCGTCAAGTCCAGCCCTTGTTGCAGTCGATGAACAGATAGACCGCCCACTCAAAACCCATAGAAGAACGAAGCCTATAAACTTTGTCGGGTATACTATTATTTTTTTGTATGTGTGTGTTTATTTTATAACAAGTTAATACCCACTTCAGAAATATGTTTATGTAAATACACAAACCAATACACCTTGTATGTAACATTAATTTTTCCTTATTTGCTTAATACACGTGCGTGAGTTTATAATCCACAGAGCACTATCTCTCCCATATTAATTATTTAATATACTTTTATTATTAAGAAAGAAATTCCTTTATTTAGTTTAACAATTATTTCGACAAGTATTTCCATATGCTTATAATTTGTTTTATAAAAATGATTTATGTATTGTATGATTTTTCATTATATATTTATTCAATTTGGGAACTTTGATTTTATATTTGTGTTATAAATGGTAGGGGGTATTGTGTTAATAAAAGGTATTATAATTCTAAAGCGACTACTAACATATAGGGTATTGGGTTAATAAAAGGTATTATAATTCTAAAGCGACTACTAACATATATTTTTTTTTTATCACTTACTTTCTCTAACTCCATATTAATTAGTTATGCGAGCTTTCCGATCCCCATTCTTTTAACTGAGTATAAGAGTACGCTGAGCTGGCGAATGGGATACCTTCTTACCGGGTCCTAAATCTTTATTTTCATGAGGATACTTATTATTTTTGTATGAATAATTATTTATTGGCACATATGCCCTAATGTTATTTGATCTTGCATATCCTTTCAGGAGGAGAGTTAAATTTCCTTCTGAGAGTGGCACGAAGAGTTGGTTTAGAGTCATCCCCCAAGGGTATGTAAGAATCAAACTTTCTATAAGTATCTTCTGTGTCCGTAGCACTATTACGGTTAATTCTTTGAATTTCTTCTTACTCCAGCATGTTGCCATATTTCTTGTCATGTTCGATTTATGCGCATGCTCATATTAATGGAGTAAATGTTAACCGGTATAATATTTAGTAACCATGATTTATATATAGTGTTATTAAAATTATTACAATTTCATTTGGTTTATTATTTGAAAATATATGCTGGCTTGATGCTTGATTAATTTATTTGACCAATAAATTAACACTTATATGAGAAAGTGCCTGTTGCTTGCATATTTGTTAAATAATGATTTTTTTTTGAGAATCTGACTTGCGAATTATTACAATAATATATTTAGATTTAGTTGGTCCATGGATAAGTTTATATTCTAAGTGTTACATATTTAAAAGATGTGAAATATTTTATTGAAATTTTTTTAAAATTATATTTCAGTTTGAATAGTTGATTATTTTTCAAGAAAAAATATTAAATATATATTGCTTTACATATATTCTTAGAACAATTAATTATAATATATATAAAATAATTTAAATATTTTAAAACACTGACATTTATCTGAGAGTGAATGACTAAGTGTATGGTCTGATTGCCTGATAAAAATTCTAAATTTCCATGTTCTAAAAGTAAAATTCATGAGATCCAAAATCAAACCTATAAAATCCAGTTTTAAAAGAAAGAAAAAAACATCGAGGCCAGCGATTCTAAAAATTGAATAAAATAGTGTGGAAAAATAAAACAAAAATATTAATGCATGTATGACAGATATAATTTCCAGGATTTTATTTGAAGATAAAGGAGTGACTTTTGTTAATTTGAATATAAAACCTAACCACCCAAGCAACATACACAGGTTAAAAATAGATTACTATTAAACTAAACTTAAGATAATATCAATAATTAGAAATATACCATTTATTGTTACAAATTAGCAGTCTTCTAAAGAATGACTAGTATGGTTGAAATGTTGAAAATAATTGTGATATGTAGTTAACATAGATTTTCTCTGTCTGGAATTCTATATTGTATTTTATGACTTCACTTTTATCTGTCAATGTATTATTTTTGTTTTACAAAAATTTTGAAAAGAAGTTATATGTGTTGAAATGGTTTATATATATATAAGACATTTTTCATGGAAGAAGTGTATTAATTTTAGAATGAACAATATATTTCTAAAATTCAGTATATGTGAAAAATTATATAGGAAGTAAGTGGAAAGGTTTTTAAATTATTCTGAAAATATCGTAATGTTACTAAGATTTTTATTACTGGTAAAAACTTTAGCATTGAAAATTTGATTTAAATTGACTTCCTCATTCAGAATTTTTTTTTTTAAATTAGTGGATTTCCAACATCTTGTAATAGAAATGGTCATCAGTTATGAAATTTAAGAATAGTGAAACATTTATCTTTATATTTAATGCAATCATTATTAAAATATATTCTTTGTTTATTTGTGTCCTAACAGTATGAATACCTAATTTTTTTTTTAAGTGTTTCGAATGCTAATTATTAAAATATAGATATTGTGTTTATCTGTAGAGTTTATATGGCAATTTATGGTAGAATTTCCATTATCAAAATTGACTATAATATCAAGAAAATAATGGATTGGTATTTTATATATGTATGTATACTTATATTGAATGTTATTAAAGTATCAAAGCTCTAATATGTGGTTTAAATTTGGATGAAAACATTGGTTTTTTTTTATTTTTAATGATAAAAAAATTTTTTTTTTATATATATAAATAATCTGTGGATATCTATTCAAAATACAAAAATATGGTTATAAATATCAAATTGGGAGAGCCACCAATAGTTTTTATTTTGTTTTATTTTTTAATTTGAAATTTTTACTAGCATTTAATAACCATAGAAAAATTTAATAGGTTTATATTATTTATGAAATTATTTTAATTATAAGCATTATTTTTTCTTTCATCTAGAGAGCTATGAAAAGATTTATTTTATTGCACTTATTTAAATAGATATTATAAAATCTGTACTATGAAATTATGTTTGGCTCTTAATAATTAGTAAGTTCATCTTAGTTTAATGCCAAATATGAGGATAATTGTTTTTTTGCACAATGAAGGAAAAAAACATTATTTTCCCTAAATGTTAACATTGCATTTTATTATTTAGTCTAAACTAAAATATTTACTTTTCTTACTGAATTTCTGCAATAGATTGCCAGACAATATAATGTATATTTGAATTAATTTATACAACGTTTTCTTTTATTTTTTTTTTTTAAAAAAGCAGATTTCTAAAGATTATTAGACAATTGAAAAATCAAATATTAATAAAATTTTATATATTGCAAAAATTATGTGTGAAAAGCAGATATTTTACTTTAAAAAAAAAGAAATTGAGAGCACATGTTTTAATGATATAATGGACTTATTAAAGTTTATGATGTAGTGCTAATATTGAGATGGTAGAATAAATTATGTTAAGCATATGGCAAACAATCCCTTAAGTAGTAGACCTCAATATGCCTTTGAGTAGAGAATTTAGCATTCATAAACATTCACACACATTGTGTAAAATTTGAAATAAACTTTTTTTTATCAAAATATATATTGCTCATATTTTTCAGTTGTTGTTTTTTAAAATTATTTCATTTCAAACTTTTTTTTCTTTTCAAGTCATCAAAATAAATTTCCAAATTTTCTTGTTTAAGTCTGAATTAATAAATTAA
Source organism: Epiperipatus broadwayi (assembly GCA_028023455.1). Classification (NCBI taxonomy): domain Eukaryota; kingdom Metazoa; phylum Onychophora; class Udeonychophora; order Euonychophora; family Peripatidae; genus Epiperipatus; species Epiperipatus broadwayi. The sequence goes on from JAQFVV010006267.1 coordinate 6,038,913, forward strand.
AATTGTTTTAGAGAATTATTTATAATTTTATTTGCTAATATATATAAAATAAATTATAATTTACAATAAAGTTATTTTTTTTTTTTTGTAATTATTTTAACTAGAAAAATGTAACAATCCTCTACAATTTATTTCTGAAAATAGATGCTTTCAGTTAACTATAATTATTATTATTATTTTTAAAAAAGTCCATTTTACAGCTTTCTTTTTCATTAAAAAAGTTGCTTTCAGTTTTGTACATTATATTTATGTGTGTGTATATATATATATTCATGTGCAATCATAATATATATGTACATATTGAAATTATGCAGAAATGTGGCAGCTATGAAGTAACAAGGTGAATAATGAATTATTTAGAAATAGTATTTTCTATCTAAGCAGTCTTTAAGCCAATAATTTACCCATGTTTAGCTTAGTACTGTATGTAAAAATTATAAGTCATACTTTATATATATATAAGAACTTAGTTATTTTCAAAAATAATCAAGCCTTATTTCTTAGTTATATGGAAATTATAATGGAAATTTTCATACATTTATCTAGAAATATTTTTTCTATAATGTAACTAGACAAATAATTAAAAACTAGCATTGCAAGTTAAAAATTATGTTATCTAGAAATAGTATTTTTTGTCTTATCCATCTTTAAAAGTAAAGTGAACTTATTTTTAACTTAGTACTCTATCTAACTTATGTGATAATATTATTTCTATTTGATCTGATTTTAGCTTGCAATGCCAATTTTTAATAACTAAATTATTTTTAGATAAATACATGAAAATTTCCATTGTAATTTTAATATTTACATCTATAAGTCCATTAAGATATGCTAATTATTATATAATTTTTTATGGGAGAGATTTGTTTACTTAGGAAAATGTCTAGAAAGCTAAGATTCTTCCAATTTCCACTCATATAAAGTATATAAAAATGTCTTACTAATAACTTAAATTAGCTAGAGTAATAAATTAAAAACAGGTCTACCATTGGCGTAAAGGTGAATCAGACAAAAAATTCTACATAATATGCTTTTAGCTTGCTTATTATAGCTGAAATATTTGTAAATAAATAACTGAAAATTCCTATTATAATTTCAATATTTGTTATCTATAAATTCATAGAAATCTGGTGATGCTTGGAATGGCATCTTAAAAATATGACATTACTTAAATTTTTAATTTAAAAACCATTAGAGTGAGATTTAACATTTTATTCTTATTATATATGGGTATCTATACATATCAAGACACTTGTTGCAATTTGATTTTATATTAACACATGTGTTTATATTTTAGGCATATATTTTACACACAAACACTTATACTCTTGCATATAAAAATAAATATTTGGATATTTATTATCATATTTAGAATTAAAAATTAGGTTAAATATTAATTATTAATTTCTCTAAATTTTCAACTGTTGGCTGTGTAATTATTTGCTTATTACTACTTTATTTTTGTCATTGCATGTTAAACATAACTTGCACTTATTTCTTTTTTAAAATACTTCAAATAATTTAAATTTACATATATTCAATATTGTAAAGTGTAAAGTAAGTTTATATATTATCACAAACACTTTTGTTTAACGTCTTTTATTTTTTACTTTACTGTCATGTGAGACATTTAATATTTACCATTCTTAAAATCTAGAAATTATTCTCAAATGTTTCAAATGATTGGTGATATAAATTTCATTTCTGATTTTATCTAGATTTTAAAAAAAAATAGTTTGGGTCTATCTCAAAGTATTTGCAATATTTAATGAGAATATAATGACAGTTTTATTTTGAAAGAAATTTGATTAATGAAAGAAAAAGAAGAGCTAAAGAAAAACATAATTTTTATACCTAGTAGATTCATATAAGTATCGATTAACAATTTCATCTAATTTTAGAGGGGAAAAAAGTTTTTTTTTTTACTCTTAAAAATTTTTCACATTCAGTTTTTAAAATTATATTTTTTCTAGTGAAATGAAGGGGGGGGGTTGTAAAGATATAAGTAAAGTGTAAGTGTATACACATGAATATTTAGACATTTTTTATCTTTCATATGAAAAAGTTTTATATCTATTTGTTTCATTTTCAATTGGAAGAAAAACAAATTTAGTACAGTTTCATGAAATTTTTAAAAATAAACAAGCTATTTCATACGAGAGTAAAGCTAACATGGAAATAAATTTATATCAGAAAAGTAAACTTGTTTATGCAACTGCTATTATACATTGAAGATAAGTTCATTATAATAGTATAGAATTTTTTGTATTCTGAAGAACAATTTTTTATTATAAATAAAAGAGTTTATAAAGATTTTAGATTTAGAAAAGTATATATATATATATTTTGCAATATTTCAAATAAAAAATTTTAATATCTTATTGGATAAATAAATTTCTTATTTATTCATTAATGATTTTTTTTATTAAATTTGAATAAATTTTTCGCAGCTTTCACAGTATTGTAGAATATTTCTAAACATGAGCACAGCCAGCTTGTATATTGCTTGCAGTAATATCAAAAATATTATGAAAACTGAAGAAAATTTATTTTTTATTCTTCAGTGCATATGGAAGGGGGGGGGTTGTTTGTTTGTTTTACTTGTTAGTGCTTTTGTGCAATGAAAAGCATTTTTTGAATTATTTTTTTTTTACTTTTATATAGTCTCATAAGTTAAATTTAATTATAAATTTAATACCACTAGATAACAATACCATAATGTGTACTTAGTGTCATAAAATAAAAAAATTAAATTTTTGTTAAAATTGTTTGCAAACTTTAAAAGTATGTAACATCACCAAGTCTACATATATATGCAAAGTTTTAATGAGATCTGAAATTGGGGTAGAGGATTAAAATTGAGTTATAAGATTTCATCAAATAGGCAGATGACAAAAAAAGAATAGTTAATTTAAATAAAAGTTTATTTAAAAAAAGATTAAAACACCATCTCTTTTTTAAAAAGGACAAATAAAATAAAATTGGATAAAACTGAATTTATTTTTTCTCCTCCTTTTCTACATGATTTTATATTATGCAAGTGTTTTTTAGAAATTGTACTCATTAAAATATTCTCTGAGAAGAAATAAATAAAACTTATTATTTTTGCATTCTTCATTTTTCTTATATTGAAAATTATTTATGAAATGCAAAAGATAATGTGAAATTAAATTCAAACTGTTTTACTAAAAGAATTATATCAGATATTTTCTTGTCAAATTTTGTATTCACATTATGAAGTTATTGTACTGAGAGCTAAAAAAAAAAAAAAGATTTAAAAAGGTAATTTTTTTAAAATCCTTTTCCCCACCCAAATACTAGTCAATTAAATTGCATTTATTAAAGACATGATAATGGGCGATAGCTATATTGCAAAACTTTAAATAATACAAATAATATGGAATTTAGTTCATAATAATTATAAAATATATCTTAGCTAATAGAAATCCAAATTCAATTTTTTTTTTAAAAAAAATTGTGTTAAAACTTATAGTTTGGCTAGCCCGCCATCAAATATATCTTTGTATTAAACAAATAAATTGTATTGAGTATTTCAGATGAATTGTTTAGTTTGTTCTATTTATGAATTAATAATTAGCATTTACATAGTTTTTTTTTATTTAAAGAACTGATTGGGGGGGGGGATGATAAAGTAAACAGGTGGGGGGAAAAAACTCCGATAACTTATATTTAAATATATTTTTAAATTGTTTTTTGTTTTTTATTACTATAAAATAAACCTAATATGTACTGCAGATAAAAGAATTTTAATTAAAAAATTTTATTGTATATATTTATTGGGCTAGGGTCAATTATATCTTAGATATTATGATAGTTTCAAATAGTATGAATTTGATTAACATAATTGTTTCTCAGGATTTATTGTGTATGCTAATTGAGGCTTATATGTAAGCATATTTAAATTGTAATTGATTTTTTTTATAAAAATTTGAAATTATTTATTAGTTTTAAATGTTTATCACCAATCATTAATGATATTATTTATGTTAGTTAACACTATTCTTACAAACATTCTTTGTATTTAAATAGTTTTTTCATTGACTTATTTTTGGGCTGAACGTGTGTATGTTTGTATTCTTTGTGTTGCTTATTGAATCTTTTAATTGATGTTGCTTGATGTTTTCTCTCTCTCTTCTGCTGCTTTCTTGGATTGGTATGTTAGGTTAAGGGACTGAATATTCCAGGCCTTAACAATCTACAATATAACCATTATATTGTGGAAAGAAGTCATCATATGATCAAGCTGGTGAGTTCACACTATCTGCCCTGCACTTACATCACTACATAGACTTCAGCAATTTAGTTTCACTCCCAACCATTTATATTGAAGTAGAAGGGTTAGAAGATTCATTTTATTATTTAAAATCCATTTTAGCTTAAATAAATTAAAATGTTCTTATTGCTTTATTCAAATTATATATATATAATTTATTCTTAGATTTATCCAACAAAATGTAGTTAAAATGTTTATTAAGCAAAATATGTTTACAACTTAACAATATTTTTTCCAATTTTATTCCATATAGTTTTACATGATTTAGCCTTTTGTCTGTATGATTTCTGTCATTAATTATTTAATTTTTTTATGTAATTGTGATTTTTTTTTCTTTTCGTGTATTGATATATTATTAAATATATTTGTACAATATATATATATATTTTTTTAAAAAAAAAAATGTTCAAGTTTTCATTTTTATGCTTGCTAAAATTTTTAAACAAATCTCTTTGATATGTATTTTAAGAAAGATAAATTCAGAATAGCAATTTTTTTTTTTTTTAACTTTTTGAATTTCAATTTATAATGAAAATCAACTTCATTTGCGGTATAAGCTGGTCATAAGAAAAAAAGTTTTGTAACAATAGTAAAATTAAGATTAATGTCGATAAAATAAACAGCATGGATTTAAGTAGAAGTCTATTTCAGGGGTGGCCAAGCCTCATATCTGCAAGAGCCACTTTTTAAAATTGCGGTATATTCAAGAGTCACAATTAAATTTTTGAAATATTCACCAGAAGCAAATATTTGATGGAAGTATTTGTTTTATTAATAAGATTTATTAATTGTACAAAAAATTAAGAAAATAAAATCAATAAAAAAATATTTATTATTTACATGTAATTGTATCTGATTAATAATAACCTTAAAATTTGGTTTATAAGTTATTAAAGAAGCATGCATTAATTCAATAAGAATATCATTTATCAGTTGTACTTGATGTTTTGGTTTTACAAACTTCATTGTTGAGTACAATTATAAGAATATGTTATCCCACAAATTGACAGTTTGCAAACAGGATATCTATGCAATAATTTTTTATTTTTCTTAATATAAATTAAAAATAATTATCCAAATTATTTGATTAAATTAATGGAAGAAATTGATGTTTGAAAATCAAAGTAAAATGTGCTTGATGACATTTGAATTAAAACTGTCCAAAGAATAACATCATATCACTGGATGAAGTCCAGACAAAAACTGAACCAACAAGTTTGAACAATGCATTATATTTCCAGGAAATGATAACAATAAAATCATAGAAATTGATGCGTGTAAACAATCATTATTAAATTGCCATCACAAAAGAATAAAGCATGTATGGTTTCAAAATAAAATGCTAATATAAATTATATGATGATTTTATTTCAGAAGTTTTGTGAGATGCACACTGAACCATTTAAAGAACTACATTTGACTCACAAATCACAGTTTGCAATGGCTGACCTATTATTTTCAATGAACCAAAAATTAATTTGGTTCTTGGAGGGGGGAGGGGATAATTCTTTCTTGTTTAGGTTTTCTAAAAGACATAAATTTATATTTATATAAACATCTCGTTGTAATTTTGGACAAATTTATTAAGAGTGTGTGACTTTATTAGAAATCATGAGATGATACAGAGACATTAGTGTAAAAAGTTTTCTATTTCTCATTTAGATGAATTCATGATTTCTCATTTATTTTGATATTTACTTATTCTATCATCTCTTTTTCTTTTTATATCCTTTTTTTTTTTTTTAATATTTCAAGTAAGAAATTATTAACTTTTTTTAAAACATAAATTATGGTTTATTTATTTTTTCTGTTATAAGGACTTTTTTCATTATTTGCCGAGTTGTTTTTTTTTAATGTATACATTACTCAGATAAAATAAAGAAAATATTTATCATATTAACAGTTTTTTTTTTTGACATCGTGTAGCATAGAAAGGTAAAAGTGTACTACCTTAACATTTCTTCTGTTGTAGATAGCAACCCTAATGACTTATTAAAGAACATTTAGTGGGAAATTAGTTGGTTTCATAACACTGTGAGAAGGTATACTGTTTTTTTTTTTTTGAGTTGAAAGACATCATTGACTGAATCATCATTGTACAAAAATTGCTGAATAGTTTGATGTTTTAGGATAGATGATTTCAAAAGAAATTTTTTCACTCAACAAAGATAGATGAACAAAGTTAATTAAAATCAACTATTATCAAAATATCATTGCATAATAAAAAGAAATGGGCAACAGACATAATGAAGAATTGTGGCCCAAGCTCAAATAATTAATTGTTGCAGAAGTCAAAACACATATGAACTGTTCAATATCTATCGTAAAAATCCATCATGAGTTTTCCAATGGTAAGTTGAATATCATGTTATTTAAGTGGCAAGCTCTTTAGCATAAGAACTGGTTAGCTAAAGATTGGAAGTATTTCATATTTGCCGGATAAATCATCATTTATATTTATCTCAAACACTAGAAGAGTATATTTTTCCCAGCTGTGAAACATTGTGGTGGACTTGTCATGATTTAGACAACTGAATCATGATCTTTTTTAATTCCCTAATAAACACACATCACAGCTGCAAAATGTCTGAGAGCCAAGCACATTTCACAATATAAAGAATATTTTCAGACAATACTGCTGTCTTTCAAGATAAAAATACTTCAATTCATATAAATTAGACAGTCAAATATTGGCCTCTCTATTAGATTATTTTTGAACAATAATTGACATCTTTCACTAAGAGCTTTCAAAAATACCGAGACACTTTTCCTATAAGGAATGCATAATGTTCATTCAGATGCTGTTCAATTGTTTCTAAATCAATTTTGTATCAAATTATTATCTAATAATTAAAAATATTTTGTTATCGAGAATTTTTTAAGTTTAAATAAATTTAAATTGTTTTTTTGTTAATGGTTTTTGTTCTTATCAGTCTTTTCTTTTAAAATTTATTGGTAATATTATACGATTATTTTTCTATTTTTTTTCATATGTGATTTCCATCTTTTTACATATAATTAGTTAATATGCATGCTTGTATAATCACTAAATTTTTAAGAAAAGCATTCATCTTAACTATTAACAAATTATCTTTACAAGATTGATATTTATTAGACTAATTTATTTTGGTTTTTCTGACAATACTTATTTCAGGGTGTTTTTTATCCCTGTTCCTCTTCTGTCCACAATCTTCATTTCTTGACCTTACTCTTGTAATATTTTCCATTTCGTATTTGACAATAGATTTTTCTTTTTTTTTCTGGCATGTATCATAGATTCAGCATTATGCATGCTTATTCATTTTAGAACTTTTTTTAAAATTTTAATCTTGGAATTTTGTATTTGTATCAGTATCTATATTAATATGCAATCCTAAAAAATTAAAACTTTCTCAAAAGAAAACCATTCCAGAAGATAGGATTTTTTTTTATATTTAGAACAAGATCAGTGCAAATTAAAAAGTATGTAAAATATAATTTTTAAATTACGTACATGTTTTTTGTTGAATTCACAGCATGACAGTAATAGTTTAATAAGTTATTTTATATGGAAAAAAACTATTCTTATTATTATTGTTATTAGTATAGTATTAGTTATAAATTGTATTTTTTACTATTTACCTTAAAAATTATTAAAATAAATTATTTTGCATATTTTAATATGTAACAAATTTTTACATTAAAAATTTTGTGTTAAAGTTAGTTTGTTGCATTAATAGCTAATATATTATTTCAGATGCGTAAAAGGCAAGTTAATGGTGCCCGTAGAATGGCATCACATCCTTTTCTGCCATATTGTAAGTACATTAAATTATTTTAGTACTAATGTTTGCTATAGTTATATATATATATGAATATGTAAGTTTTGTTGCTTAAAGGCCATTAACTATTATGACCAAGTGATAATACTTAATCATTGTTGATAGAGGTGTGTTATTGCATTGTGCATTTTTTTAATGTAATTTATTCTAACATACAAATTTAGCATATATCATAAAATAAACAAATCTGTTTTGTCATTAATATATGAATAATTGTTTTAGGAATTGCTAATGAAATTATTACCATATTAGTTTTAACAAATTTAATTGATAAAACATTATTTAGCTCTTTTTTGTTTAATTGATAGTTAATTTATCTTAACAAATAAAAAATTGAGTTAATTCAATTTGCTTTTCAAGATGGAATTTAGCAATAATTTAGATTTTAAATATAAAATTCTACTTCATTTTAACTACAATATTTGTTTATTTGCATAAAGTTAAGACATATAAAGGCTTCAATTAAATTTTATGCTTGCATTAAAATCTTTGAGTAGTGACAAATTGTTTATATATAAATTCACTTTTATTATGACTTCTAGTATTCTGTTATGGATAATGATCTTTCCTATTATCTAAATAAAGAAAGCTGTGGCTTAAAGGCTGATAGTGTAATTTATTTGGGATCTTTTCATTACTATAAATCTAACTAAATTTATTACAGTTTTTCATTTTGTGTCTTGATTTCTATCTAAAGACATTCAAGCAAACAATGTATCTTTTTTTATTAAAAAAAAAAAAAGCCTATTAATTAAGAAAAATAGTACTTCTTTTCTAAAAAAATTTATCCTAATATAATGGCTTTTTTTTTTTTTTAAGATTTCTTATTTGTCTAAAGCAAACAAATATTATCATTTTTCTTAATAGATTAATATCCTAGATCAATTCAAAATTGATGAAGGATCATGAATATTATGAATTGTATTAGCAATCATTTACCTTGCACAGAAAAAATGTTTAGAAATAATTGATCATACTGAAATTTTTAATTGGTAAAAATGCTACCAAATGATGGTAATTAGTGAATCTCTGTAAATATTTGAATTATAGTTTCAAATTATAAATGTCAGTTCAAGTCATTTGTCTTTGGATTTTTTTTTATCAAAAAAGAATTTTTTTTATGCATATTAAGCTTTTACTTGTGTTAGTATTGAATGTGTAGATTTTCTATTTTTAAATCCTTCTCCATTTCAGTCATGTAACTTTTATTTTTACAATAATTATCTAATATTGGTTAGAGTTTGATAATTCCAAACAGCAGATCAAGCTAAGATATCTTATGACATATACTTTAGCAAATTTAATAAGAAAACAAATTAATTAGCAATGAATTGAAAACTTTTTGTATGATAAATTTTAAAAAATTCTAGATTACTTTACTTTTGTCCATTCAATCAAAGATAAGGCAGATAATTGTATTTATATATTGGACTGAATATCTTAAGAAAAATTTAACTTTTATTTAAATATTCCAAATTCATTAAACTGTTAGTAATAGCACACAAGTTAGTATATGCACAGGGTTCCAAGAGGTATTATTCTTTTCATTTCTTCAGGGGTTGCTGGCCTGACCAGTGACATTGCTGGCATGGGAATTGAACCTGGACCTTTAGATTCTTGAAATATTGAATTTTAAGGTAAGCATTCTAACTAACTGAGCCACCCTGTCAAAAGCAACAGTTAGTAGAAATTTCATATACTTATCTATGAGATTCCTCCTGATATTTCCACTTTTTCCTAAGAACAAAATTGATTAGTGATTTCTATACATTATGTATAATCATACTAGGTTGACTTAAGAGTTGTCCACCATTATCATATGAGCAGCGTCTTTACATTTTCTTCTTTGTACCTTTTCATTTCTATCCAATATTTTTGTATTTTCCCAATTGAATATATGTTCATTGATATATACGTGATCTGCTACTTTAGACACTTCTGTTTTCTCTCTTCTAATCATCAGTTTGTGCTTTTGCAATCGCTTTTCAATGGAGCAACTGGTCTCACCAATATATGTTCTTCCACATTCATATGGTATTTCATAGATGGAGTTTTTGCTTTTCAGCATTTCAAGTTTAGGCTTTGTAGATGTTAGATTTTCTCATAGTGTGATATGGCTCTGGAAAGCTGTTCAGATATTATACTGATTGCAGATTTTCCTTAATTTGTCTGCTATTTTTGGTATATCTGTATCAAAAGAAGTTCAGAAACAAGCAATTTGAGCAAAGAAAAGATCTATATAGAATAAACTCTTATGAAAAATGTTTATCCATCATCTGTTATTAAGAAAACCTTAAATAGACAACAACAAAAAAAAACTATCAAAAGAAAAAACAATTATTGGTACAGTCGTATATCCATACATACCAACAATAACAGACAAATTAAGGAAAATCTGCAATCAATATAATATCTGAACAGCTTTCCAGAGTCATACCACACTTTGAGGAATTCTAACATCTGCAAAGCCTAAACTTGAAATGCTGAAAAGCAAAAACTCCATCTACGAAATGCCATGTGAATGTGGAAGAATGTATATTAGTGAGACCAGTTGCCCCACTGAAAAGCAATTGCAAGAACACAAACTGTAGATTAGAAGAGAGAAAACCATTATCTCTAAGGTAGCAAACCATGTATGTACCAATGAACATGTTCAATTGTGATCATACAAAAATATTGGATAGAGAAGAAAAGATACAAAGAAGAAAATTTAAAGAAGCTGTTCAGATGACAATGGCAGTCAAACCATAAGTCAACCTAATGTGACTATACATAATGTATTGAAAGCACTAATCAACTTTGCTCTTAGGAAAAAGTGGAGAAATCAGGAGTAACCTCATAGATAAGCATATGAAATTTCTACTGACTGTTGCCTTTGGCAGGATGGCTCAGTTGGTTAGGGTGTTACCTTAAAATTTAAGAATCTAATGTCCAGATTTGATTCCCATACCAGTACTGTCTCTGGTCAGGACAGCAACACCTGAAGAAGAGAGGAGAATAATATCTCTTGAAACAATCAAATTTTTCTGAACATTCAGTCCTTTAGGTCCTATTTCTACAGAAATAGTCCAATTTATAAATACAACTAAAATATCATCATCACAAACCTTCAAGAAAACATATAGCAGATAACATTAGTCAACATAAATAACATTAGGAAATAATATTTAATAGCATGATTTATATTATTAAATTGTTCTTTTTAATGTTTTGGCTGTTATATATAATCATATTGGCCAAAGAAGGCATGTTTGCTCAACTAGGATTTTTGGTTTTAAATTCCTCTTTCTTCTTTTCAAATACATCCCTTAATATAACTTTTACTTTTTATACTTTTAATGAACATTTCACTTTATATTTATCATTTTTTTAATATCCAGTATTTAAAACTATTGATCACTTATCAGTTAAAGATTATTAAAATATTTTTATATCTTTATGGATACCATTCCCACCCCCTTATATTTTATTATGTTGTGAATTCTAGTACTTGCTGCATATTTTTTGAATAATATTTTTTTTTTAGCAATTTGATTTTTTCTTTTGTTGATTTATATACATTTTTATTAGAATGCATGTTTGGCTTAATTGAATTATTTATTATCTTATGCAAGATAATCTTGTCTTTAAAATTTATCTCTCTACTGAAAGAAATCTATCTATTATTAACTAATATAAAATAATAACAATAATAAAATTACAGCATTATTTGGAAAATTAAGAATGCAGGATTTGTAAAATGACTGTAGTGATCATGAATAGAATGACAGGCAATGGTAAACCCAGGTTTCTGTAAGAGTATGATACTCCCTCCACTAGTGGTTAAGGCTTCATCATGTTTTCATCACTAAAGTGAATTTTTAAAGTCATTTCATCATTTTTATTTTTTAATTAAAGGCTCATTCTTCAAATATGTGACCATATTTAGTTATAATTAGAATCTAATACTATATAAGGGATTATAATTTACTTCAGCATCAGTATTTATATTAAGTTCTTAGAAGAAGTGGTAATAGATACGCAGTAGAAATCTTAAACGGGATTCCAAGAGATTGTAAAAGATTTAGACAGAGACCACATGTGAGAAGGATGTGTGAAATAGAGAAGTGTTCTGGAGAGACATGGAGAATAGAGGCTGGATATCAGATGTTGGATTGAACTTGGAGATATCTTCATCCTGCAGTGGATCAATAATGGTTGAAAATGATGATGTTTTATATTGTGTATTTTAATGGTCAATGAAAAAGAGCCTTTAACATATCCGCACTACACGGGCGCCATCTAGGCATTTAACCTAGAAAAATTTATATAGTAGGCAGATACATAAGTTAAGATTCAAAAAATTTTCTTATATATATTATTCTGACCGTTTGCCCAAGGTCACTAGCTCATAGAGTAGCAGAGATTTAAACATTTTTATAAGTTTTAATAGATTTGGATTTTCAAAATATATTAATATTTAAAACAATAAAATAAAAGAAGCCACTGCCACTAATTAACACAAATAGATTTTATTAACGTACATTTAAAATTTGAGGAATAAATTTATTTTTAGATTTTAACATTAATAATTTTTTTAAATTTAAATTCAAATTACTATTTAAATAGATCGCACAGATGGATATTTAAATTATATTTACTTTAGCATGTCGAGTATAGATAGTCTACATAGATTTTTTTTCACTTAAAAACTTATCAAAACATTCATTCAATCTCAGAAAGTTCGTAGCCAACCTAATGTCAGCTTCCAGATATTTATTTGCAACCAATGTAATATGAAGATGCTAACATAAAACCACGCCGACAGGAATGTGCATCTGACAGCATGATATTATTTGAAGGAAATAATCCATGTCCAGAACAGGAAAGTACATCTGCCTAACTAAGGAATCATGTATATAATTTTTTTTAAAGAGTGCTACGTATGGGGGAGAGCGGTCTTTCTGCTGACTTATAAATCCCTGTCCATAGAGCTAGAAGGGGTTAATGGAGCAGGAAATACATCTGCAAACATTGCAACGATATGACTGCCTCTTTGGGGTCATGCATTCAGGTGGGCACGTTGCCCTGTATGCTAAACACGCTTCACACTACATTAATATAAACACCCATATATCCTTCCACCAGCATCGCTCTACCTACGAAACAAATAGCCTGAAATTAAAATCCCTTAAACTAAACATAAACGAATTTAAACATAGTTATGAATCCTTATCCATGCAACTATCTACACCCAATTTTAAATTTAATACATTTTAGTTAAAACAGAATAGAAATAAATAACCTAGTTAAATACAAACATAAATAATTAAATTTAAAAAAATGGTAATGATTGAAATAGCAAACTATATAAAAACAAATATTTATAATTGATATAGAGTTCTATTCTTGGTCAGATAAGAGTACATTCATTTATATTACTTTTTTTTTTTTTGGATTGATTACTTATTGACGTTATACGGTAATTATTTAACAGAAAGTTCAATTGGTAAAAGTTTATACTTTACAGATTCTGATTTTGAGGTTCATCTTCGTGATCACTTATTTAGATTGTTTCCTTTTTAAAAACGAAGCCATTCCTTTTTGGTCCCTAACTGTCATAGGGAGGTCTCAGCTGGTTGTCCGAAAATTAAATTTATTGCAGACTTCCACATCGTGAAAATCTGCAATATAGCTGGTTATAACGACATCTTCATAGTCAGCTCTCAGATAACAATTATAATAATAATTTGGCTTTTATATTTTTATTAGTCTCTTATCATCCAATCTTTGGATTCAACCGGCAAGACATCACTAATCCTCTGGTGTGTTTGCATTGGTCATTTAATTTCTTTGTACTCTCTTATCTGACCCTTTAATTTATTTTAAATGCCTCAAGAGCCAGTTTGATTTTGAACAATCATTTAATTAATAAGACAATCATTTCCATTTTCTAAGATTATAGAAATCAACTTTATTTCTATTTTCAAAAATATCAAATCTTTATATCTTTACTTTTTTACAAAAAAATTACTTTCAAATATTTTTATTTTTTTTTAAATTTTTAAAGTTGTCCATCATACGATCTATATATATATACGTTAAACAGTTTTTAAATTTCAGTTTTTAAGTTAAGTTTTTTTCTTTTTAATAAATCAATTTTTATTTATGATCTTTTATTTTAATTTTAAAATAATGTGACGGGATATTATATTCCGTTACAGTATATATGAGACAAATCATTAATTATTCGGTAACTTCTCATTATCTGAAATTAAAAAAAATAAATTGCAGGAATGTATTTATAATTAAAGATGATTATAGAATAATTCCACATAGCTATAAAGTTGTTGACCATGTATTTGCTTTATGTAATAAAATGTCCACATCTCCAGATCCAATGGGATGTAATTTCAAAATAAAAGTATATGAGTGAAATTATTATTTTTCCATTTTTATAGTAAGATTATTTGTTATTTTTAATTAACACTTTTTAGTCTATCACAGTTCATTCACTTCTATTTTATTATATTTAAAGAAATAATTGATTTCTAAGTTTGCTACTTTATATAAAAAAGAGAGAGATTCTTAATTAAAAGTTTAAAAATGCATTCTTACATTATTTTCAAATAATGTAAAATAAATCTTACACAAATATCTTTTAAAATTATTTGCTATTATCATATACATTTACGCTTTCCACCAACAAAATGTCTGTAAAAAGCTTCTTTTCTTTTTTTTTTTTGATACAGTGGAAGATCTTTTGACTTAGATTGAGAATGTTTCATTTTTATTAGGATATAATTGTTTTATGTGTCTGATCATTATAAAATCTTGAAAGAAAACTAAATATTACATAATTGTTACAACTTTTTAATTTAAAAGTCTTTATAAATTCTGCATATTATTGTGCTACAAAATGTAATTATTAATATAGTCTTTTTTGTTGTTGTTTTTTGAAAATGTATGTTATTTTTAAAATTTCTAATATGGAAAATGAACATTTACTATAATTTAACCTTAAGATGTGAAAAAAATTCAGATAAAGTTAAAAGATAAAATCTAAATTTAATGTTTTTAAATCTTTTTGAACTTTGTAAACTGATTAATTACATCTGAATTTGCTGTCAAAAGATTTAAGGATAATCTCAGGTCCAGAGTTTGTTCTTAAATTATTATTTTTCTTAAAGAATAAAACCTTGGATATATCTTTAAATACAGGCAGTCCCCTTGTTACGAACACTTGAGTTATAAACATTTTGCTATTACGTAATCGCTTTTGGACTTTAGATCTTTATCTATGCACATACTTTCATATATAATTAGTGCTATATACTGTAGAAAGAAATGGGTATTCAAAATTGTACAGTATTTTAGTACTTTAATAATTAAAAAATTCCTTTTAGTAATTAATGCCACAAATTTACTGTATCTGATAAAAAAAACTTTACATATGTTCGTAACTGATTTTTTTCTAAAGAAAGATAAACTTTGGAATTTAGAAAATAATTAAAAGTATATTTTAGATAACAATAAGAACTTATGTAAAATACAGTAAATCTTCCCATCTCTCTGACATTAATTACTTTTATTTTTATCATTATCACAGATTGTCTTGAACAGGATCATCTTAATTAGTGCTTGTTTTTAAAAGTAGTTTGTGTGTGTGTTGATACAACCAAAAAGAATTCACTGTCTCATAAACCCCAAACGATAGAGACAAAAATGGATATAATTAGACGTTCTGAAAATGATGAATCTTTTGCTTCAATTGGACATTCATGTCATTTAAACTGATCAACAATATATACAATTGTGAAAAACCAAGAACAAAATTAAGGAATATGTTAAAAATTGTGGAAATATTTCTTCAAAGATTCAAAGGCCATCCAATCTTAATGGTCTCTCTTTACATTCTATCACAATGTTGATATTTCAGAAATCATTCAATACAATGAACAGAATACTACACAATTACCCTAAAGCAGACTTCCCTTCTAAGATAATACCTACTGATCGTCCACTGTCTAGTGGGCTAACCTGGATAGATTCCTTGGTCGGCTGACTTGAAAAGTATATTCCAATCTTGAGCAATACTTTCAATGGGAAAGTAACATATTGGCATGCCTATAACCTTGTACATAATTCTTCTCACCTGGAGTCGACCCTCTTGGGGGTGACAAATAAAGTAATAATAAGGAAATTTAAACTATGACCTTAGAACCCAAATACCTCGACTTTGTTTTGAAAGTCAAACTGGAAGCTTTTCCAACCAATTTTTTTCTGTCATTTAAAAGAAAGATTACCAAAATTAATCCCATATGTCAACTTTGTATAAGAGAAGAAGAAACCACTCCTTATGTTCTGTTCCATTGTTGGGTGCTCGATATGCATAGAATTGAAGCACTATCCAATACAAAACAATCAAAATCTTCCCATCTCTCATTATTAGATTGTATTAAAAGTGGATATTTTCCTTCTATCAGGATGTCGATATTCCTGTTGTATATTTTGTGGTCTATCACAGAGGTGGCCAACTTTTGTGTTCATAAATTCGGCTTTTTAATTTTGAAAATGTGTTGCGATCGACTTGTTGTCATAGACATAGTCTAAGTGGAGAAAGATGTGAATTACATACTATTTTTATATATCTACCTACATAAAAAATAATTATTTAACAGGCTAAAAAACTCATGTCCTTGGGAATTAAAGCAACATGATTAATTATTAACAATATTTATTAATTCAAATTAGCTACTGATAAAGACATATTTAGAATTTATTTTATTATCTTAACATTAATGGGAAAACTGTGTTTGCATGCCTCTAACCAAGGAATCATAATTAGGTGTATATCCTGACAAAAATAATAATAAAGAATACTCAGTATGGGAATCAGTTAGGACAGAACGTTGTTTAGTCTTCATTAAGTATGAAAATGCCGATTCACACAGGTATGTAGATCCGAAACAAGAATAAATATATTCGCTACATTTGATGATATTGGGATATTTTTCTCGGTTGACATATTTCCAAAAATCTTCTTCAAATTTACTTGCTTGTAAGATTAAATCAATTTGTAAAATTATAATTTCATTTTCTAAAGCCTTTTGCTCCATATGAAATATGTCTGAAATTTTTTGGCTAATGCGTTTCACATTTAAATCTTTTTTAAAAGGAAAAGATATACATTCCACAATTTCTTTAATTTTTTCAAATTCTTGGAATCTTACCTGAAAATCTTCAATTACTTTTTGGATTTCCGCGACATATTTGTCGATATTATAATTAATATTTTTATGCTTTTGTAGGTGATTCGCCATATTTGGAAAATGATTCAGATTATTTTGTTGCAGATCTTCTATTAGCATAATAAATTTTGTCTTATATGCATCTACACAGTTGATCATATTAATTACTGTTTTATTTCTACCTTGCAATTCTATATTTAAATGACTTAACATTGAAGTAAAATCGGTTAGAAAAGCTAAGTCACTAAGCTAAGTTTCATCATTTAAATTTTCACATTTACCATCTTGCTCGCAGAGAAAGTCTATTATTTCAGGCAATAAATCACAAAATCGTTGCAGAAATTTACCTCTGCTTAACCATCTTACATTGGTATGTAATAATAATTCAGGTTGGCCTTCATCGAGCTGGAGTTGGAAGAGATGTCGTTTGAGGGAACTTCCTCGAATTGAATTAACAATTTTAAATGCTGTGTCCATTATTTCTTTAGTGTTTAGTCTCTTGCTGGTGAATTATGCAATGGTAGCTCAAAAAAGCTGGGAATTCATCTTCATTTTGACATAGGGCTATAAATCCATTTATGCGACCTATCATTGCGGCTGCACCATCCGTTGTTATTGAAACTAATTTAAAAAGTGGTACTTTCAAATCATTGAGCAAGTTTTTAAAGGCTTTGAATACATCTACACCTCTAGTTCTTTCTTTCAATGAAATCAGACCCAACAATTCTTCTTTAGATGTAAAATCTTTAAAAACCATACAAATGAAAACAAGTAATTGTGCTATATCACTTATATCTGTTGATTCATCACATTGAAGGGAAAAACAAGAACATCTATTAATATCATTATATAACTGTTCTTTTACATTTCCACTCATCTTCTTAATTTGTCGCACCACAGTGTTTCGAGATAGTTGCAGATCTTGAATTGCAGCAATAATTTCACTCTTGTTATGAACATTGCTAAAAAGTGAATCTGATATTTCCAAAAAAGTTTCCTTTACAAATTCACCCTCGGAAAATGGTTTACATTTTTTTGCTAAAAGATAACTTACTTTGAATGATGCAGTAGTTACTGCTTGTGACTTCAACATTGGCTTTTTAAAAACTTTTTGTTGATTTTTTAATTGAGTTTTAAGATTCATAACTTTATGTTTTCTCAATTCGGTACTTTGTGAATAATCTGTTTGATACTTGTTATGTAAAGCTAAAAAATGTCTCTCCAGATTACCCTTTTTAGCAATGGCTATCGAGGTAAAGCATATTAAGCAACAACATTTATCATTCACCATTGTAAAAAAGTAGTCGAGTTTCCATTCTTCATTGAAATGATAAGTTTTCGATTTTTTTGGTTTACTACTCGTGTTCATGGGTATACTAAAATGAAAAAAGAAATACTTATGACAATTTTATTTTCCCAAACTTAACTGATAAAAATTGAATATTCAAAGTAAATAATAAATATTGAATTAAATATTTTCCAAGAAAATTAAAAACTCATGAACTGCGATCATTAACTCCATTAACGACTTCAGCTTAAACATCTGTTGCTGAGAAGGCTCATTAATCAAGTAAATAGATAGATAAGAAAAGCCACAATGTAAATTAAAGCATAAGAAAAGGTACTTACATTTTAAACAGAAGAAAAATTGAAACTCCGTGTGGCCACCGTCGATAGATAATATTGATTAATAATAATAATATTGTTCATATGGGGGCACTACTACGTTCTGAATATAGAGAATGAACATTTAGTAATGAAAACTGGGAGTTATTATATCAAATCTTTCTCTTCCCCTGCATAAGTTATATCTTGTTGACAATTTTAAGTCTTATATTTTAGTTTTTAACACTACTTTATTAAATCTTAGTAAAGACAAAAACTCCAGCTGAGTAATTGATAAATAGTGCTAGTCCAGTGATTTTGCCTTTGTCTTACATTTATTTTTATTTTTTAAAAAAAAAAAAAAAAATTTCAGCTCTTGGTTTCCAGGTGTGAGTCAGAATGATTTCCAAGAAATAAATCTTTTTTAAAAAAGAGATTTTAAGTTCTGTAAAGTGTAAACATTCTCTTATTTGTGTAACACTATCACACTGAATTTAGGATTTTATATGCAAATGCAAGCAAATTTATAAACTAAATTTATAATAACTTAAAATAGATAATTTAGAAAAGTTGTAAGTTCACAAAATCTATCACATTACAGTTTCCTTCGCATATATACTTAGGTGTGCTTCTACACACCCAATAATGTCTACACAACTTACTTTAATTTATTATTATTTTAAATTAGAACTGCGTATTATAGTTATATGCATACAGATATTATTAGCTAATTAATGTGCAATATGAATATACACACATACTCATTACCAGAACTTTTATACAATATTTTAGTATTAATTTAAAATATACATGGACTTGGATGGATTTGAATTAGAGAAAATTATACTACTATGAAACATAGTAGTCTGAAACTGGAAGATAGATAAATCATACTGTTTCATTACTAAAGAAAAGAAGCTATCGTATAACACTACCAAATATTCAAGCTAAATAGCTATGTTTTTTTGAGTCAGTAACTGCATGCATACTGTTGCATTTGCGCATAATGTTCACGCATTGCATTCGGTTACAAAAACACTAAGTCAAGATTAAAAATATTATTTTCAATAATGATACAACTTATTGGACTTCACCTATCTAGAACTGGAAAAAAAATTAAAACAAAAACAAAATTAACAAAAAAAGTTAAAAATCTTGACAATTTGTTTCACTCATAATTGGACGGTTCTTGCCAGCCAGTTCTTGGCAGATTGGCCTTGTGATCGACCAAAATTGGCTTCGCAATCGACCGGTTGATCGCGATCGACTTTTTGGACACCCCTGGTCTATCAGATGTAAGATCATGTTTAACCCAATGACAAAGAACCCTGTAAACTTATTCCACAATATGCTCAAAAGATGTAAGCTTAGAAATAGAACACTGACATCACCTGAAATTCACGTGCTAACGTGGAGCTTAATTGCCTATCCTACTGGACCAGGTTCGATCTGACTTTTTCTTGGGAACAAGTTTGTGCTAAATAGGATACCAGACAATGCATATTGGCTGTCAAGGATGATTATTTTTGGGGTTTAAAATTGTAAATATAGATTGTATATCAATCACTGTTATTTCACGATAAAAATCAGCATTGAATAAAGATTCTTTTTTTTTTTTTTTAAAAGATTCTTTCAAAAATACATGGCAGAGTAATGGATGAAATGGAGAAATCTTTGGCTTTATGGATTGAAGATCAACATTAAAAAGGCACCCCAGTGAGTTTATCAATTATTCAAGCTAAGGCTCTTAGTTTTCATTAATATTGGAAGAAAGAATTAAAAAGAAAACTCTGCTGTTGAATTTAAATAGCAAGCACAATGGCTGGTTTCACAAATTTAAAATGAGATATTCTTTATATAATATTAAATATACTGGGGAAGGTGCCAATGCAGATAAGAAAGCTGCCAGAGAATTTATTTCCACTTTCTCTCATATCATTAAGGATGCAGCTTATTTTCCATGCCTAGTCTTCAATGTAGATGAGACAGGATTATTTTGGAAAAAGATGCCTGCATGTATATATTTAGTAAAGGAAGAATCAGTTGCACCTGGTGAATAAACCTTCTAAAAACAGACTAACATTGCTTCTTGGAGGTAATTTTAAATTGAAGAAAATGCTAATTTATCAGACAGAAAATCCTAGAGCCTTGAAAAGAAAAGATAAAAGAATGATTCCAGTCATTTGGAAATCAAGTATTAAAGTCTGGGTTACTGCACAGCTTTTTCATGATTAGTTCTCACATAATTTTGTGCCTTCTGTTAAACAATAATATAGTGAGAATAATTTACTCTTAGACAATTTTTCTGGACATCCAAAATCTCTGCAAAATTTATCCAGAAGTTAATGTTGTGTTTATCCCTCCCAATACTACATGTGAAGTGCAACCTATGGACTGAACTGTGATAGCTACTTTTAATTGGTATTATATGAGAAGATTAATGATTCCAGAAAACAAGGCAATTGACAAGGAAGGTAGACTGGGTTTTTGGAAAGTTATTATTAGGGATGCGTGGGCTGAAATAAGAGAGTCAACAATGAAAGGTTGTTGAAAAAAATATAGCCACAAATGATGAATGCTTTTATGGACATTGAAGAAACTCCTGAAGATATCACAACTGAAATAGTCAATATAATGAATGAATTAAATTTAGATGTCATTGATGAAGAATGCAATCTCACTCAGAACCTCTGTCAAATGAAGACTTCATTAAACTACAAGAGATGAATGAAATACAAAATGAAGAAGAACCTGATAATGAACTTATTGTTAAGAGTTTGACAATCAAGAATATGAATGATGCCTTCATGCATCTTGACAAATTTTTGACCATCATAGAAGAATGTGATCCCAATGGAGAGCGTATATGTTGTGTATGAAGGGCAATAGAAAAAGACACAGAATGTTACAGAATTCTTTATCAAGAGAAGAAAAAGAATACAATTCAATTAACTCTTGATAAATTTGTAAACAAAACTCCAATACTAATCAATAATTTTGAAAACCCTTTTGATGTTTTTTTTTACATACCTCTACTGTCAAATAATTTCAACTTCAAAACACACATCAGGAACCAATTAAGTTCATAACTAGAAGACTGCCTGTAAACTTTTTTGTTTGATAACGTTTATTAAATATTTATTGACAATATATATGTATATGTAGAAAATGGAAATTTAAGAATAGAAAAAAACGGAGTTATATAATGTTTGTGTATTTTTAATCTGGTATTTTATTTAATAACTAAATAAATAATTATTTTTTTATATATAAAAAGATTTAACTGGAACTCAAGATGGTGGAGTTAAACTGTGGGAATGGAATCATTCCTTAGTTTTAGCAACTTTACGCTCAGGTGGTGGTTATGCCAAAATCACAAGAGTTCACTTTAATCCTCAAGGCAATAAGGTATATAAAAGTATTATTTGTAATTATAATTTTAGTTAAGAACTTAAAACTTAAGTTAGTGGGGGGTTTTTTAATATTGGAAATAATTTTATACATATCTGTGAATATGCTTGTTTATTTTATCGTTATTAT
Source organism: Epiperipatus broadwayi (assembly GCA_028023455.1). Taxonomy (NCBI): domain Eukaryota; kingdom Metazoa; phylum Onychophora; class Udeonychophora; order Euonychophora; family Peripatidae; genus Epiperipatus; species Epiperipatus broadwayi. The sequence goes on from JAQFVV010006267.1 coordinate 6,061,403, forward strand.
CCAATTATTTTAGACATTTAGATTTGAATTTTAGATTTACTAAAATGATTCTATAAATGCACATATATATTTTCTTTTTTATTATTGTAATTATTTAATAAAATTATTTTACATTTAATATTCTGTATACGTATAACAAAAAATGTTTAATGGTTAAATAAAACTTTGTTAAGAAATAAATGTTTAATAATACTAACAGCCTTTTGTCTTTTTGCATTGTATGATTCTTTACCATTTAACTTATCATTCAAAAATTATTCAGTTATATAATGTGATCGTCTTATACTCACACAAGCTGTTAGAACAGTAGCAAAAAAAATTTTCCCACAATAGTGACGCCTAGTGCAAACTCTAGTAAACAGTAGATGCTAAATGGTAGTGCCTTGTATTTCCTATCTAATGCATTCCCATCCAATATCCTCAGACTAGTTTTCTAACTTATGGCTTTCATCAGTGAAGAGCCCTGGATCAAGGAACAGTGCACCTGAATTTTTGGATTTAATATACTTTTTCTCCAGCATCCATTTTTTACCTTTTTGCTTGATTATAAAGCTATCAGTCCAAACTGAAAAATGCATTGTTTTCAATGCAAGCTAATTTTCCTCTATAGTCATGCAGATCTGTAAAAAGTGGATGCTGAAGAAGAAGTATATTCAGTCTAAAGATCCAGATGCACTACTCCTTCATTCAAAACTCCTCACTGATGAAAACTATGAACTATAAACTAATCTGAATATAAAAGATGGGAAAGTTCTGGATAGGGATTATAAGATACTACTATCTAACATCTATTGATTGACTATAAATTTGCACTAGATAGCTTTATTGTGGGGTGGGGGGGGATGTTGCTTTAGATACAAATATTTGGGTGCAGTTGTTTCCCTAAGACTTCTCATTGATGAAAGCCATAATCTAGAAACTAGTCTGAAGATATTGGATGGGGAAGCACTAGAAACTATCGCATTATGAAGGTAGAATGGAATTTAATACAATATTCAACACTAAATGGAATAAATCTCTGATATAATTTAAAAATGAATTTAATAGGAGCTCTATAGAAAATGAATACATTAAATGTGAACGTGTGATTTTATTTATTTACTGATAATTCTTATATTTTCAAGTACATTTGAAAATTGTTTGACTGAAATAAGTGTTGTTTGCAGACTTTCTTTATGATATGTAATTGTCCTTCAAGTGAAAAGATTATTTGAAACCTTCAAAAAAGTATCTTGAAGATCAAATATATAACAAAGAAAATATGTAAAGTTAACTTATTTCACATGAGGAAGGTTATATTCTTACAGAAACAGATTCTGCGATTCAACTTTGCAAATCTTACACTCTTAATTTTCAACCAATAATATTTAATTACCTTTTTTAATAAGAATAAAAAATAATTTATAAATTAATAGTAATTGGATGGCCATCATTTTACAAATATGGTCATTAACAAATGAATTCATTTGTTCAAAGATATCTTGTTCATCTACTATTAATTTGTAATTTATTTATTTTTTATACTTATTAGTTAAGTAAATAAAGTTTGCAAAAATAAGTCATAAGTTCAGTCACCAAAGAAATATGACCCCTTCATCATTATCATATTTTTTGTCATTATAGTTCATTAGACCAATTCAGATTAACCTGAGATTTTTATCTTGCAGATAATAACAGCTAGATATCTATTTACTGATAATAATGAAGGAAAGACTCGCCAGGTTTCTTATAACTTGTGGCATGGAAAAAAATTCATATTACCAGACCAGGTCTGACAAGCAGATATGCTAAAACCATATATTATAGATCTCTTTAGTAACTGTAAAGTGACTGTGAAATACAAAGGTTTTATGATTACTTGATATCCAACATAAAAAGGATTAATAAAATAAATTAGTTGAATATATAAAATAAAAATAGATGACTATTAGTACCTGATATTTGAATATAAAATGAATGAAATGTAAAGCTTCTGTGCTAAATATTAAAAGAAACAATTGTTAATGTTTGACCATTTAGTTCTTGTCATCTTTTTATATACCATTGGCTTTATATATTTTTTATCATCATTGTCATTATTTAGATAATAAAAAATATATTAAAAGTTATTATCTGCTTAACCTACATATTTAAGCTCTAATAATTGTAACATATGCATGAACGTGTGTTAAATTCTCTACTCAATGCCAGATTAATTTAACTAGGTAATAGAATTTTATGATCAACTGATATTTGATCATCATTAGTAGTTAATTGTCATTGTTTGCAATCCTTTTAACATTATTTATTCCATCATCTCAATCAAATCTTAATAACCTCCAACTTGTATTTGTTAAATAGTAATTATTTTAAAGAAATTTATAATCTTTAATTCACAGCGAATATTAATAAATTTGGAATTATATTTAAATACTAATTACAGAGTTAAATATGTAATTTTGCCCCCAATAACGATTTTGTTAAGAAGTTCTGATATTTATTTTATCATCTTACTGCCCTTTATCAAAGGCCTCATGGGAAATTTATTTGCATGCATGCTCTGATCTGTATCAGGTAAAGCTTGATTTTTTTTTTTTTTAGTCATAATTGGGTTTAAGATTTTTGTTTTAGCTGGAAGGTCCTTGTTAACCCAGATAATCAGTTGATATCTGGTTACCTTTATCTAGAGACTAAATATATCAAGTTTGTCAGTCTTGCTTGAGTGAATGTTAAGGTGCTGTCAGTAAAAGACATCATTGTATTATGATGTGGTATTTATTTATGGTAGTAAAGATGTTATACTTCCTTTATCTTGCTCTACATTAGTTTCATGTATTTGATTTCGTATTTTGTGAATAAATACAATATATCCACATTAAGATTTTGTAAAGTTCTTTTTAATGGTTTTTAAAAGCAATTTAAATCTTGCTGTTCATATGCACATATACTATTAATTGAATTTGAAATAGCCACCAGTAGCCATTTTTTATCATTTTCCTATACTGGTTTCTTCCGTACCATTCAACAGATATGGCTATTGTCGTTATCATATTTTAAATCTTTTCCAAGTATCTCATTAGAATTTGTAACCTTTTCATTTTTAAGATTACCAAAGTTTTATTTTAACATCATTAAACTTAATTAAATAAATCGTTGAAAAGAAATGTTTTCAATTAAACGTAGTTTAAATAAACATAGACGCATCTATATATTAATTAATGGGATTGAGCTTATAAATTACCTTATATGGACATGAATTCTTAAAACATTAAATTAATTGTATAGATCTAAAACCTTACAGATATAAAATAAATTCTTAAGATTAATTAATATTATAGACCTTAAAAACTTATCATATATGGAAATAAATTCCTAAGAGAATAATTAATTGTATAATTAAAAAGCTAAAGAATTTCATTGTATGATAACAAACTAAATAATTTGAACTGATTAAAGCCAAAGAATTTACTCCAGAAAAGATAAGAGAAACCAAAGAAGAGATGATATAAATAGTTAGAGAAAAAGACTGCTTGCTTTTTCTGTGGTAGCTACTACTGTTAGTGCATCCATGAATTGAAGATCAGTAGATCATCATCAGAGGATTTTTTTTCCCAGGATCTCAGCTCCTATAGGTCACTAAGCCGATTAGTGCTTTTAACAGACTGTCTCAGTCTTATAATTTTGAAACACCTCAAGAGGCTCGTCGAGGATAGTATTATAAAGCCTATAGACAGAAGTGAAGATAAAGTTAAGAATTAAGTTCGCTCAAATGTAGACTTATTAAAGATCAGTATAGTAATTATTTTTCCAAATTGTTAATAAATTACTATTGCTAAATATATGCGCTGTTATTCTGTCAATTTTTATTGAATATTTGTTTGCTGGTTGCCCAGTCATAGTTGGGGACACAGCAATTTTATATTCTTTATTTTCATAAATTGAAACAGTATAAATATTTATAAAATCATTTAGCTTCATTTTTAAAAATTCCAACAACATCGTTATCATATTTTAAATCTTTTCCAAGTATCTCATTAGAATTTGTAGCCTTTTCATTTTTAAGATTACAAAAATCTTATTTTAACGTCGTTAAATTGAATATTTTTGTCCAAATCTTAATGAATAGGTAGGATGAACATATTAAAAGTTATTATCAGAATTATTGAATCATTATTCAGTGTGTAAAATATTCTCTCCATTGTTTGAAATATAACATCATTAGTATACAAAAGATTTTCAATACATAAAAAAAAAGATTCAAAGTGATTATGATGAGTGCAATTGTTATTTTGCAATTTTAATATACCAAACATTCTGTTTATTATTCTGGCAAGAGAAAAATCTTATATTTTCTTTTAGTCAAGCTATTAATAATAGAATTATTGTCAAGCAAACATAATTCTTTTTTTTTTTTTTGTGAATGGATTTACTTGAATCCACAATCATTCTTAAGAGAATTTCATGATTCTATAACATAACAATCTTATAAATTCAAATCACTAATTTTAGTGTTTAATACATATTGAAATTTAGCTTGAGTATTAACTGCTAAAAAACCAACATTAAATTTCATACCAATATACTTGGAATAAAATCTGTTTTTAATGCAATTATTTTAATCTTGAAGAAAAATAGTTTATGATTTGCTCAGTAATCTGCACCTATAATTTTTTCATGTATTTGCAAGAAAATCTAAGTCATATGTCACATGACTTAATTTAATAAGCTTGTATTATAAATGTTATATAATGAGCATGCCAATAGCTAGCTCTTAATAAGCTTTTCAGAATATCCTTATCCTCAGGCCAGTTTCTAGCTCTGGCTTTCATCAGTGAGGTGCTAGGATATTCAAAGATTAGATTTAAAATACCAGGTCAAGCCCAACACTTTATCTGATGTTTAATTATTGAGTAGAAAATCTGAAATTTTCAGACATTCACATGTTTTCAAATCCAGCTATATAACTTAAATAGCATGCTCATTATATAACATTTGTAACGCAGGCTTATTAAATTATGTCATGTGATATGTGACTTCATTTACTGCTATTATTGTTATTGCTCTTAAGGTTTTGGTGATTTTATATTGCTAAAGTTATTAATATATGATGTATTTGAACTTAGTTCAGTCCCATATGGCTATTTAAATCTGATAGTTGACTTTGAAGGTATATGATTATCAGAAAATTTTAGATTTTCTACTTCATAGTTAAATATTAGATAAAGTGCCAGTCTTGACCCGGTATTTTAAATCTAATGCTTGAATATCCTAGTGCCTCATTGACGAAAGCCAGAGCTAGAAACCAGACTGAGGATAAGGATATTCTGAAAAGCTTGTTAGCTATTGGCATGCTTATTATATAATATAATTTTCTCATGTAATATGAACTTTTTTTTCTGATTCCTAATTATAACGTAATCCACCAGATATCATTGTTTTAAGAGTTGATGTATTCAAGTTTCTTTATAGCAATTTTTCTGCTCATTATAGCCATGAAAAATTGTGAAAAAAGTAATAACAGCAAAGCATTTGAGTTTATTGAAACACTACTATTATTATATAAAGGCAATAGAATATGGGGACAATGTGAGAACTGTTTGACAATCTTTTGAAATTTCCAGGAAATACTTTACTTTGTAGATGATATATATAAAAATTCATTTGCATTTAAAGATAAGATAAGCATTATTTTTGACAGTCTTTTGAATTTTTTGAATATCTTGAAATTAATAATTCAGAAGATTTATTGTGATTTCGTCATAAGTATATAAAAAATGATAAGGATGATAATTCTTCACTATTTGAAACATCCACATATGTTAGTATGCTATCAAATCAGAGAATTAATAATTACATTTATTAATTAAATAAAAAAATGTTTGACTATTGCAAACAAACATTTGCACATTGTTATCAAAATTGCATTAGTCACTGTTGTATTATATAGATATTTTCTAATATTGATTATGGTTAAACTCATACAGATGCATTGAATCAGTGCGTGGTTTGTAACATATCTAAGAATATATGATTCCTATTTATGTATAAGAATTGTTTGCATATCTAACTCATAAAAAAAGTTTTATGTTTGTTAAGAGCTTTTTCTTTATTTTTCAATTGACTTTCCAATGATTTGTATTGAAGAAAGACATTAATTTTAGTTTCACTTATTGTATTGTGTGCATGCTCTTCAATATTTTTTCATGTGTCGCTGATACTTCTGTGAAGCTATAAATGGCTATTAAATAACAGAACCATTTTTCCAAGTTATATTTAGCAATAAATAAAACCTGATAATAATGATTTTGAATTTTCTAAAATAAATATTTATATATAGTTCACATATTACTATAGTTATTAAATGATAATTAAATAATTAGTTAATCTGTTTTTACTTACAATATCATCTTTTTTTTAATTCAATTATTTAATTTGTTAGTTTGAATATGAAATAGAATCACATGAAAAATATATACATGTTTATACATCATGAATACAGTTCTGTAATCTGTAATATTAATTATTGTTTATAAAATGTTATGGACATTTTTTTTTTTTTTTGAGATTATTTGTTTGGAGCTGGGAAGCAAAGTGAGAGAGAGAAAAAAACCTAGATTAAATTTATATGTACATATGAATTTGTTGATAGGGAAAACATAAATCTCAAAGATTAATTTTATACTGCATATAGAATATACTATGATTCAAATAAAATTAATTAACATTATTATTTTTTTTTTTTTAGTTTGGTGCTAGTGATGCAGATGGAACTGTTTGCTTATGGCAGCTTGGACTTTCGTCCATAACCAACAAACCATTTTTGGTAAATCTTATTTATACATATATGTAACACATTGAGCAATAATTCTCTGGTTATATTGAAACAATGCTAGTGAATGTATGCATGATGTTAGAACGACATTAAAAACTGACCTTAAGAAATTTACCTAAGATCATATTAATTCATTTCAGAAATTAGTGAAACTAAGATTTATGGAAAAATCAGTCTAAGTCTATATGAATTTGTATGCTTTCTACACGGCAATGATCAATCCTTCTAAAGTAATGATAAAAGAATGCTGTACTTGTAGAATGATAAACAGTTATTAACCAAGAACTTTGAATGAACGTGAATGTTCCATGTTTGAAAATATAATAAATATGTAAAACTATAAATATGCTGTAAATATTTTAACTTTTACGTTATATGTATCATTTGCAATAAATTAATGCTATAAATATTCATTTTTTTTGTTCCTGTAATTTTTTTAAATCTCATATTACTGGTATAATTAACTTTTACATGTTTTATATTTCAGGTAGAATTGATATATTTATATGAGAATAATTAGATCTAAAATGAATTATTATCCAAATGAATATAATATATGATCAATATTGAGATAATTCAAATATTCCATTGATATTCAAAAATACTTTTAAATATTAAGTATTTAAATTCTCATATACAATCATCTATAAAAGACTGCACTATGATTGATGATAAGTTGGTGGAATAGTCAAAAGTGAATGTTAAAACAGTTTTAAATCATCCATCCGCAGAGTACTTAAATTATATTTAATATTAAAATTATCAAAGTAATTCTCTTGATATTTATAAACATTTTCAATTATCAAAGGTATTCTTTAATTAATTTAATATTTAGATATGATATTTTTAAATCAAAAAAGTTAGTTTTACATACATTTGTAAAAATCTCTTATCACCTTTCCACAGAGTAAGTACGAAGAAAATCCTTCCCAGGTTAATGATTTGCTGGCTAAAGATAATTTTGTATGGCTTTTCTTGCTTGTCTGACTCTAGTAAAAAATAGCAAGACTTTAATTTTCTGATCAGTAGTTGAATGGCTAGCTGGGAAAACTTCCTGGAAAATCCAAAGATTGATTAAAAATTCTCAGCCATTTAAAAAAAAAAAGTGAAGTCTTAAATGGTTTCAAAGTCCAAACCATGGTATAGCGGTAAATGCATTAACCAGCCTTTTCGTATATATAAAAAATAATATAGCATTTTAAAACTTTATGTAACCATCATATGAAGTTTAATGTTTGCTTGCATTACATCTTTGTTTGATTTGAATTTCAGTCTAAATAATTTCTCTTTTCTGACTGGTCTTCTCTATAAAATCAGAGAGCATAAAAGTAAATAATCATTTCATGTATTCTGACAGTTTAATAGAGACTGGTGCATTAAAATTAATAGTATTTGGAAAAGTGGTTGTTTAAATATTTATCTATATACTTAACATATTGTAAACCAGGGATCCCCAACCTTTTTGCACTTAAGGGCACATTCTATAATACCAGCCAGGTGGCGGGCACCATTTATTTTTTCAATGTAAACTTATAGTTGGATATTGTTAATAATACACATAATGTACAAAAATATTTATTTCAAAAATAATATTTTAACATATAAACCCTTTTACACTGTAAAAGTATAATATGCCCTACAATTTGATTACAATATAATACAATAATTTATAAGAAATTTTAAAAATTAAATTTATTTGTATCAGATAAATAATTTTCTATCGTGTTCTATAGTTGCGGGCACACGTAAAATGGTCTGCGGGTGCCATGGTGCCCGCGGGCATAGGGTTGGGAACCCCTTTTGTAAATCTATTCACAAAATACATATCTATTAATAAAGTATACTGCTTAGTTTACTGCCAAAATTTATTTTATTGATTATTAAAGTATATTTACTACAAATATTGGAATTTTTATAATAATTATAAAATTTTATATTATTAAAATTTTATTAGTTTTTTGTGTGCATTATAAATATATATGTATATATTGCAGAGTTTTCAATGTCACAATAAATCAACAAGTGATTTCACATTTGTTGGGTCATCCAGTCTAATAGCAACTGCTGGTCATTCTTCAGAAAGTAAAAATGTCTGCCTTTGGGATACTTTGCTACCACAGAGAAAATCACTTGTCCAAGGTAATTAAATTGTTGAAAATAATGTTTTACATATTTTTATTTAAACTTTTTGTTTTAGGTTTTGTGATCATTTATTCTCAATATAGATGTTACTTATTATCATTTTTTTTAAATGATCACTTGTAATACAGATAAGGAACAAATTCGATCTAAGTTGAATTTTTGTATTTTTTATTAATTGAATTTTTACACTTCTATATTCTTTTTTGTTGTTGTTATTGTTGTAGCATTTACTTGCCATGATCAAGGATCTCCTGTCATCATGTATCTTCCGCAGCATCAGTGTTTGATGTCAGGTGGAAAAAAGGGAGACATCTGTATCCTTTAAAAACTTTTTTTTTGCACTAATTCTATTTATTATGCTTAAATATTATGGTTAATTTAGAAGAAAGAAAATCATTCATGCTATGATTTAATTATCAATTTTAAGATTTGTAAATGATTTTTTTAAAAAAAGGAAAAGCTGATTGGCTGTCTATGCATCATATACATAAGTGAGTAAAAAGGTTGATGGAAAATATTTGAGTCTCTTTAATATATTATTGTGTGAAAAAATGTAACATTAATTTAAGCTTTATAGATGTCAATAGTTATTCAATAATCCTAGTATATTGGTATTGCACAGAAGACCTTTTTCTAAATGAGATTGTACTAATTCTCCTCTAGGAGAATCTATATTGAGTTTTAAGAACATGGCTGTCAATTTGTCATTTGTTTCTTATTCAATGTGAATAGTTACATATTTTAATAATTTTTATTGAACAATAATTAGAATTCTAAGAGATTAAATTCTATGATTGGTATAATCAACGTAATTTAGGCATGTAAAATTTATTTTCTAGGAAATAAACTTCTGTATAATGTGTTATACAAATGTCTGTTATTAGGGAAATTTAAAAATTTTATATTAAATAATAAAATTTTTAGAACTGAGGAAAAATAACACAAATTTTACATTTTTATATATAAAAATATAAATAATTATAATTTGATAATAGAAATACAATATTTAATATGCAAATAAAAGTGATTTTTTTTATTTTCACTTTTGAAGTTTTATTTTGAAAAAAAAAAAATCAAATTTATATGAAATGAATAATCATTTAAATAAATAAAAATTATATATAATAAGGTAATTAAACATTTTCTTGTAAAAATTATATTTTCTTAAATTAAATGCAGGTATCTTTGATGTGCGACAAAGGGTCTTGCGACACAAGTTTGTGGCGCATGAGACAGCGGTCAAATGTCTTGCCTTAGATCCAACTGAAGGGTTCTTTGTCTCAGGTTCTGCTGATGGAGATATTAAGGTAAAAATTTGGTGACTATATTAAACAGGGTGATCAATAAGTTCAGTATTCTAGGCGAAAAAATATAAAAATGAAACAAAAACTTTCATTTGTCTATGTGTCCATTATTATTTTTAATATCTAAATTTAGACATTTTATTTATCCAGCCAAGAAACATACAATTAATGATGACAAAAGAAATTGCCTTATATATCTTAAAATTATGAAGTATGCTTTTTGACATGTCAGTTTTGGAATCCAAATTATGAACAAACTTATCTGAGATTTCTTCTATAATGAGTAAGGATAGCAATTATAAGATGATTATCATCATTTAATTTGATCTCCTTGAAGATCTAGTAGTGATTTATCATGTATAAGTAGACTTTTTTAACTTATGATTTGCATGCAGTTTATTAAATTTTCCAGTGGCTTCTTTTGCCTTTGGATTTGTTTTTCTTTATTCAGATACATTTTCATGTAAAAAATATACGTTAATTCTAGGATGTTGGACTTATGGTATACCCTGTATGTATGTATGTATGTATGTGTATATATATATATAATGATCGCATGTCATATATGTAATTATCTGATCAAATCTTTATGCATTCTTGCTGCATGACATCAATTATTGATAAATGTTATTATTATTATACTAGTGTTCTAGTTTACTGGATAGAAGTGTTTAAATCTCCAACATATCTAAAGATGTTTATTATCAAAACATAATTATGTAATGCAGGAGATAGATCTATTTTTTATGCTAACTAGTATTTATCACTTTAACTTACGTCTGCAAGAGAACAGTGAAATTCACTCAAATAATTATATATATATGTAGTTTATTTGCAACTACGAATATATATGATTCATAGATATTCTTCTAATATATATTTTTATTATTATTTTAGATTTGGAGTCTTGAAAATCATGGCATGATTGGTTCCTTTCCCGGAGAACATACTCGTAGTACTTTTTTTCGTAATATTGGAGTAGGAGTAATGCAATTACATGTTGATAGGGAATATCGTTTATATTCTTGTGGTGCTGATGGATCAATGAAAGTACGTCATCTTCAGGAAAAAGATATAACAGCAGCATGTCATTTATAAATCTGTTATTGACAGGAATAGAATAGAAAATCTTTCTCTTTCTTTCAGTGTTATACTTTTCAATGTTATCTGTTGTGCTGAAGCAATATCATGCCATGTGCATGTGTCTTGATAACACAAAGGGAAGGGGGGAGGGGATTAAAATAAAATACAAAAAAAAAAAAGGTCTTTCAAGAATATCTAGAATTATGAGAATTCTGGGTTATTTTTTTTTTTATTGCCTAGTAATACAGAGTATTCTTTACAATTGTATTATTCTAGGTAATACTTTAAGCAGGGAAGCCATGCATTATTTGTAAATAGAAAATGTTATGTAATAAATTGTTTAATAAGGGGATGGGAAAATATTTATATGGTGATCTCGTAGATGAGAAGCACTGTCCATGATATGGTGCTAAGAACAATCTGTGAACAGTGAGCATGCTTGATTATGTTTTTAAAAGTATATTAGAAAATTTTTAAAAGAATATACATATATATATCTTTATATTATAATTATTGTTATCATTGTTCTTTTTTTTTAAAAAAAAAAAAAAAGTTAATTCTGTATATGTAAATTTTATTTTTCCTTCTCAATGCTATTGTATATGTGATGTATGAATGAGAGAATTGTATGTTTAAGGATCACTGAGCATGCTCATTGGGCACATTAGAATATATTTTATTTGAAAAAAAAAAAAAAATCAGCATTTGCTTGCACCGTCTTTCTGAAGATTATGTTCACTTGGTACCCAGTATTGAAATGATTTGAACTGCAGTCAATCTTACTATAAATGTTATGTAAATAATTCAGTCCATTGTAAATTTTTATGCATGATATTTGGATAAACTGTGAGCCAAGCAAGGATGTCTTGGCAGAATATGAAATGTTCTGTAGACCTAAGGTCTTGTAATATATGGTTGATTTTTCTCATTAATAAATTTCTGACACAATGTTGAATTACTTGTTGTAATGAAGCAGAATCTTTGTTTTCTCGCAATTTAGATTCCCTTCTCCCAACATACATCCATTCTTATTTTTTATTTTTATTAATCTTTTTACTTTGTGAGAAAATGTTGGTTTTGTAGTTTTATTTATCAGGATTCTGATAGTGAAAAAAAAATATATATATTTACAAAAACAATTTGCTTATTAATATAAATAGCACAAGTTGATGTTGCTTTAATTGTATTAAAGTAACGTCAAATTTTCTACATACTTACATAACACAAACAATTATATATATATATCTTTGTGTATTTGTATGTGTATTATAAGTGTTTGTGATAAATATATTCACAAAAGTATACACATGTGCATATACACAAATGTGTATTAAATTTTGTTACAAATGTAATCGTTTAATTTATACAGAATTCTTCTAAGCTTTGACAATAATTTTTTGCTAACAAAAAACAATTTCATTTTTTAAAATATAATTTTGACATTTATGTTTTAACAAATATTAAAGTATAGAATTTTAATATTTGTTAATAAAATTTAAAAGATGATATAGATTTTTAAAAAAATTAAAAATAATTTAATGTTATTATAAATTAAATTAATACTGGATGTTAATACAATATTGTGTTTGATATTAAAGTATCTGTTGGAAGCATTTTAAATTGTACTTTGATTATTTTTAAACAATAAGAGCTTTTTATTTTTTATTCTTTTTTTCATTTTATTTAAACACAAAACATATAGCCTTATAATTAAATTTATATCTGTTTTTCTGATCATAGTTCTATGCTTAAGCTGAATTATTACCAAGTAAATATTTCAATTCAATTTTTTTTTTCATTTTTATGTATTTATAAATTATACTCACATATACAACTATATGATTAATCAAGATTTTATTTTGAAATGGAATATCTAGCAACAGAGTGACATTTTATTAGACTGGTATTAAATTTCATACATGTATTAGTGTAAAATATGACTAATGGTTTTCCAGATTTTCTGCATATAAAAATACGAAAAGGTCAATTATGCAAATAAATATCTGTAAGTGGATAATTACGAACCTTATTGTGGCTATGCATGATATCCACTATTTATTATTGATGGTTCAATAATATCTCAATCATATTTGAGGGACAATAATAAGGAACTACATTACAAAAGAGAGAATCTAGATGTAACTTTTAAGTTCCTTTTCAAAATAACTAATGAATTTACAGAATAATTCCTAACTATACATTATAATTTGGATACATTTTGTTTTCTCTCTTGATGTTGATTATTTTGAAATGTAATCAGTTATTTAACATTACATAAATATCACTTGGTTCTAGATCTTAGTTCAGATTATGAAATCTGTAGCTTGTGAACTTTATATTATATATTTATATGAAATGCAAGTGTAAAGACTATAATACAAGTCAATTTAAAAATTATACAATATTAACAAAAATTAAACTTACTATTGCATATTTCTTCATTCTTTTTATGGTAAAAATTGATGATGATGAAATACAAAAGATATATACCTAAGTGATACTACAAATCATAAACATCAAGAGTGCTTGCTTGTAGTGTGAAAATAGTGGTAACTATTTTTTTTTTTTGCTAATTTTTAATTTTTTTTTACTGTTATTCAGCAAGCAGAACAAAACTTCTACTGAATAAAATTACATCCAAATTACTGCCTAGAAGAAAATTATTGAGATATTTAAACAGTACTGGTGTTTTTTTCCTGTTAATATTGTATTTTGAATATCATACATTGTTACAATACTAGTCAGAATTGTCCATCTCTTGTTTGATTTTATAAAAAGAAAAACCTGAAAGAATATTTTTACTATTATAAACTCAGATCAGTTGAAACTAAGAATATTTTCATTAGATAGAAAATAGAAATTATATATTTATAAAGAGCAAAAAATTGGAAATAATTTTTTTTTTTTTTTTTTTTAAAAACAAACAATTTTTATCATATGTTGACAGATTATTTATATCTATCTATATATTGAAAAACATTTATAAAAAAAAAAAAATATTTACAATTAATAGATAGTTTACAATAAATATGTTTAGTCATCTCAGTTCTAAAAATGGAAAAAAAAATATCCTCAATCACAAGAAAATGTAATATTTGCCCAGGGAGATCACATATTAGCAAGCATAAACAAGTTAACATTAACATACTTTATTATATGCCATTTAACCATATAGATTTGCACCAAGTGTCCAGTAACAAATATAAACTAAGATATATATTAAAAATAGAAATTGAAACAAAATTATACTTTTAACATATTAGTATTTTTACCAAATTATTTGGAAAAAAGTATTGCATGATTCAAAATGCAACGACAAATTTCTAGTTATGGACCGATTTGTCTTGAAGTGCCGATGCTACATTATCAGAGATTTTGTCCATTGGAATTTTTAAAAGTTTGTTTATATAATTCAATGATTATTTTTAAGATAATGGTCTACATTAGAGTATCAAAAAGAAAATAACATCACCATATAAAAACATCACCAGTCAACAGCAGAAGTTCTTAATTGAACAAATATGTGTTTTCATACTTTATTATCACTTTTCTCAAAAAAATTATCTTATTTTTCATATGAAATATAAATTTTAATAATAATATCAAATAAATCTCAAAGATGGCTTAATGTATCTTAAATTTGTTATTATTTTGTAGTGCTAATATGTATTTGCTTTTAAGACAGATGCCATATCTTTTTTCACTTTTTAGGATAGGAAGATATGTTCAGTAGGTAACTAGTGCTGTATTTTTTTTTTTACCATCATCAACCATTATCAATCCACTGCAGGATGAAGATCTCCAAGTTCAATCCATCTCCGATCTTTAGCTTCTCTTCTCCACATCACCCCTGCACACTTTCTTATTTTATCCATCCATCTAACATGTGGTGTCTTTCTGGGTCTTTTACAATCTCTTGGAATCCAATTTAAGATTTCAATTGTCCATCTATTATTATCTCTTCTAGCAATATGTCCAACCCAACTCCACTTCAGTTTTTTAATTTTTTCAATGAGGTCAGTAACACCTGTTTGTTCTCTTATCCATACATTGCGTTTTTGATCTCTTCTTGTTACTCCCAACATGCATCTCTCTATACCTCTTTGAATATTCTGAAGTCTGTGTATTGCTCTTCTATTAAGTATCCAAATCTCAGATCCATAAGTAAGAACAGGTAAAGCACATTTGTTAAAAACCTTCCTTTTCAAACACATAGGTGTATTTCCTTTTAGTATCAAGTTGTTTCTACCAAAAGCATTCCAACCAAGTTTAAGTCTATGATTAATTTCATCCATTATATTTCCATCTGTATTAATAATCTGACCAAGGTATTTGTAACTATTAACTTCTAACTCATCATAATCAATCTTTATTTTCATATTTTGAGAAAATCGATTAAACATTACTTTAGTCTTTTTAACATTTATCTTTAGTCCTACTTTCATCTGATAACTCCTGCAACATTTCCTGCAGTTCTAAAGCATTATTTGCAAAAACAATTACATCATCTGCAAAATCTAAATGACTTAAATAATCTCCATTTACTTTCACTTCTTTAGCTTCCCATTTTAATCCACAAAATACTTCTTGCAGCGCTGCTGTAAAAAGTTTTGGAGATACGGAGTCACCCTGTTGTACACCCTTCTCAATGTTGACTTTTCCAGTATCATTATGTAATTTAATTGTTGCTGTTGCATTTTTATAAATATTCTTTAAAATATGACAATATCCTTGATCTATACCTTGATGATCCAATGCTTTAATTATTAAGAAATGTTTATAGAATCAAATGCCTTTTCATAATCTACAAATCCAAAACATAATGGCAACTCATATTCATTTGTCCTTTCTATAACTTCTCTCAATACCTGGATATGATCTACTGTATTAAAACCACTTTTGAATCCAACTTGTTCTCTTGGTTGGTGGAAATCCAATGTTCTCTGTAGACAAGTTGTAATTATCTTGGTAAAAATTTTGTATAAAACTGATAAAAGGCTGATAGGTCTGTAATTTCTAATATCTTCTTTATCACCTGTCTTAAATATTAATATTAATACTGCATTCTTCCAATCATCTGGTACATCTTTATCATTTAGACATTTGGTATATAACTTTGCTAAAAAAATTTCTATTTCTTCACCTGCTTTTAATATATCAATTGTAATTACATCATTACCTGGAGCATTTCCTTTCTTCATATATTTAATTACATGTCTCACTTCTTCATTTAAAATTCTGGGCAATTCGAAAGATGTAATAGATATAGGAGGTACTTGTTCTTTATTACTATATAATTCTTGATAAAAGTCTTCTACCCATTTCATGATGTCATCTCTCTTTTTAGTAATAATCCCATCTTTTTTTTCTTATTGCAGATATAAATTTCCTACCAATACCAAAATGTTGTTTTACATTCATGAGACTTATTTTCTTCTACAGCTTTCCTTGCCAGATCACAGTTATACTTTCTTATATCATTTTCAACTCTTTTCCGCACCATTTTACAAATTTCAAGATATTCAATCCTTTTTAATGCATCATTTTTGTATATCTTCATATTCCTTCTTTTCTTCATAAACTCTCTAGTCTCAGTAGAAATTTTATTGGTCAATTGCTGCTTTTTTCTACCAGCTATCTTTGTTGCAGTTTTTAAAAATGTATCAGTTATTTTCATATTAATTTCATTCAAATCTGAATCATGTTCAAAATCTACTGATACTTGAAACTGATTTGAAAGTTATGATTTAAATTCATTAGAATGTTTCTGAAGATTAGGAATATCAACTGTAAATATTGTTTTTCTTAATAATTTTTGTCTCTCTAGTTTTGCATTTACACGTATCTTACATCTTACTAATTGATGATCACTTTCTGTGTTAAATTTATTAAGAACATTGCAATCTTGAAATATATATTTTCTGTTAGTCAAAATATAATCCAATTCTGCTGTACCTTCATTTGGATGCTTCCATGTCCATTTCTTTTTAATATTTTTCTCAAAAAAAGAATTCGTAATATAAAGTTTTTCTTTTTCTGCAAACTCCACAAATCTATGTCCTCTTATTTCTATTACCATAACCAAAATTACCTACAGCACTTTCATCTCTCATTTGTTTAGCAATTCTAGCATTAAAGTTTCTCATAACAATTTTAAAATGTTGTTTACTCTAATCAAAAGCCTTTTGTACATCCATATAAAAATTTTCTACTACGTCATCACTATGAGAACTTGTTTGGGCATAACCTGAATTATCTGCATTTGGTATCTGCTGTTAAATTGTTAACTAATCTTGCCACTCTGTCTGATACACCATCAATCTCCACAATGTTGTTCTTCCACTTTTTTATTTATGATGAATCCTACTTCACTTGTATTTCCAATATTTGTGCCTTTATAATAGAGTACATATCCACTTTTTAAATCGTCTCTTCGCCTTTTCTTTTAACTTCACACAATGTCCAATAATGTCCCATTTAATATAAGACAGTTCTAATTCTTGCAATCTTCCTTCGCTTGAAATTGATCTGCACTTGTAAGTACCTAAATAAAAAGTTGTCATCAAATGGTAGCCTGGGTCTGCAATCAGGGGATTGTTAGCACCCACCGCCTTCAGTCCCCAACCGCTGCCTTGGTTGGTGACTTTACAGCCTCATGGGAATAAAGGCCATGATTTATATTTGTGTGTCATAATTGTATATATGTATTGATAAAATATTTATCATTTACACAAACATTCATTCCACCTTATCAGGCAATTAAGAAGAAAGACCATGGTGTTTTTGATCTTAAACTCAAAGGTAAAAAGTCATTAAACTCACCACGCTGGCTAATGCGTGTTGGTGAGCAGCCCATCCATATTTGTATACTGTATGAATAATCACTTAGTAATAACAGCTGCAATGACAAGAATGTATGGAGTGGACATTAGGAATTTGCCCTGCTTGGTTCTTTTAAGGCCTCCAAGAGGAATCAAAGGTCTCCTTTCAGTTAATAACAAACTCCTTTCTCCAGCCTTTTTTTACCATAAGATAACAAAAGTACCTATTATCTTGTCAGATAGTTTTTCTTAGATGCTGCTTTCATTTTGCTATTAAATACAAATAGGTTTCTTTTAGTAACAGTATCAAGTTTTTGGTGAGATTATACTTAAAAACTACACTTAGTTAGTCTTTGTCAATGTGGGTAAACTTCGTTTCCGCTTTAATATCATCATTTACCACTTTAGTTGGTAACAGTTTTCTTGAATAAATCAGGTATTTCGTCTATACTTTTGTCTTTATGTTGTTGATTGACATGTTTGCATATTATCTCCCTCGCTAGTGTGCATGGTCACCACCCACTTTGGTAGGTGACATATAACTATAGCTGTGACCAGAATTTATTCAGGTTATTTTTTATCCACACTCTTTCATCAGGTGCAAACTTATAAGTATTTTCAATCTGCTCATTAAGATTCTCTGTAGGTACATTGTTTGTTAATTTGTATGTACCTTTCGACTTAAATATACTTCAGCAGGTGATTTTTCTAAATTGGCTGCAGAAGTCAAATGCTGATAAAGTAGTGCAGTAAAAACTGCTTCCTCCATTCTTGTTTTTTCACTTTTTTATCTTTTGAACAGCTTTTTTCGGTCAATCTGTTAGATTGAGAGTGATAAGGGGGCGCAAATATATTAAGCTCCCATTCTTGCATAACCTCAAACTTCTCTGATATGAAGCCATTTCTAAAGTTTTAGGAAGACCATGGTATGAAATATTTTTCTGTAATTTATCCAGTGTTTCATCAGAACTAGTATTTTTAACTATTTTATATTCAGCCCACTCTGAATATGCATACAAAGAATAAATGACCATTAATTGGACCACAGTGATCAATGTGTATGTGCTGCCACAGTATCTGCTTTTGTCCATGCTTTAAACTTCGATGGCACTTTCATGCATGGTTGACAGTTATCGCATGGTTGACAGTTATCGCATTTTTTAATATAACTTTCAATATCGCCATTAATGTTCAGCCACCAGACATAACTACAGGCTAATGCCTTTGCTCTGACAATGCCCGGATGACCTTCATGCAATAATTTCAATATTTGATTTCTACCCCTTTCTGGGATTAACATGTGATCATCCATGAAAATACAGTTTTTGCTGATAGATACTTTCTCATCAAGCATTCCATAGCACTTTATGTAGAAAAGTTGGGTGACGATTCAGCCAACTAGTACGAATTTGGTTATAATCCATTGAGATAGTCGCTGTCATTGTTTGTCTATGCATCTACTGTTTTGTATTAAGGGTTTGATTCTTTAGCACATCAATATAGTTCTTTTAATAAGATTCAGTCTGGTCAGGCATATGTGATAGAGCATCAGTATGCCCTATTTGCTTTCCCTTCCCATATTCCAGTATATAGTCATAGCCTGTCAGAATGTTCAGTCATCATGTGAGAGCTAAGATGTTTGGGAACTTGTTTGTTTCCTAAAATTCCCACTAGGGGTTTATGATCAGTTATTATAGTAAATTACATCCTACTAGTATTGATGAAATTTTTGAATGTCAAATAGTATCGCAAGAGCTTCCTTGTCCAGCTGCCTATAATTTTTCTACACTTTGGATAAAGTGTGCAAAGCATAGGTAATGGATCATTCACATGACTGAGCAGGGTGACAATACTGCTCTGACCCCAAATTTAGATATGTCATCACTTACAATGAACTAGTAATTTATTTGAAGTTAGCAGTGACTATGTCCATAAAGTTGCTTGCTCTTGCTCAGGTTTCCATTTCTACTTCTGGTTCTTTTTTTTAAGTAAATCATATAAGGGTCTGACTAAATGGGCTTTAACTTCCAAAAAATTTTTCAAAATAATTTATGAGTTCTAGGAAAGCCTATAATTGCTAATAGCCTTTTGTGGGGCATGTGTTGATATGGTCCAAAAACTTAATTTCACCAGCTTTCCAGATACATTTATGGGTTAAAACTTGGGCCCCATTTCATCATTTTTTTCATACACTAATTAAATTCTAAATTCATTTTCAGTAGTAGTGGTAACAAAAATGTCATCAAAAAATGGAATTGAAACTGCTGGGGGCAGAAGTTATCCCAAACAGAAACCTGTTGCAGAAAGCAGCATTTAAATCTAATTTTATTTCTCTCATGTTAGGTATAAGATATGCCTTTTTATTAATAACTTTGTTAACCGATACCCAATAGTCACTTCACAAATGAATTTATCCATTTGGTTTAGTAATAATTACTAATGGAATAGCCACTACACAAATGAATTTATCCATTTGGTTTAGTAATAATTACTAATGGCATAGCCCAATCAGATTTTTTTGTGAGTTCTAACATTCCTCTCTTAATTAGTTCACTATTTTCCATTTCTACTTTTCTGAGTGAATGGAACCTTATGTTGTTTGCAAATACTAAGTATGGCATCAGATTATCTAATGAAACAGGTATTTCAATTTTACCTGGTTCCCCATTAAACAACTAAGGAAGTGTGTCTCATTTCTAATTCAATCTTTTTTACAAATGTGTTTTATGCCCAATTTTTTTAACCATTCATGCATAATTAGTGGGTTAATTGATGCATAAACTAACTCAAATACTTTTCCCTCTATTCTACTCACAAGGGCTTTGACCACACCTTTAATTTTAATGGCATTACCATTCACATTCAAGTCTTAATTCTGTTTTCTCAATTACCATGAGCTTTGTACAATTTGATGTTACAGACAGTCATTCCTGGACTGAAATTGGTGATACCTCACTCCCATTGTCAATCTCCATGGATATGGGGTAGTTACACAATTTTAATTTTAGCATTTTATCTCCTTTGGATATCAACATATTTTTAATATTGACTACTTAATTTCCCTGACTATTAAATGTACTCTTTTGACTATTTCTGTTTTACCAAGTTCATTTTTTTATTTCTACACATCCTTTCAATGTGACCTACAAATTTTGCAACGTTCCTCTTTGCAAAAACAGTTGCTGGCCTTATGACCATTTTTACCACAACAAAACAATTTTTTTCCACTACCATTACTGTTTTTGAAATTATTGATTCTTTTCTGCTTGGCTTATGCATCATGCAAATGTCGGTTTGCACTTTGCCATTTCCCTTAAACTCAGCGAACTTACGAGATTGCTCCAAAACTAGTTCATAATCTATCTCTCATTTTATATCTTCATTATAATTTAAATCACTATTGGCCAAAAACTGTTACTTTAAAATGTCACCTACCCATCAGAAATTGCTCTAGGAGGGCCCTGTCAAGGAAAGATCCATAGATACAGTTTTTTGTCAAATTACAAAGAGCAATATTGTAATCTTTTACTTTTTCATCCCTGCCCTGATAACAATCACAGAAATGAAATCTGGCAACATGCCTAGAGTGACAGGGATTAAAATAATTTAATAATCGGTTGTTAATTTGATTGTATGAAAAATCTTCAAGAGTCAGGTTCTCAGTGCCTGTTTTCTATCTCTATAACTCCTTTATCAGAAAAACAATAATGTTGTTATTTTAATTTTTATCCTCTTCAATCTGTTAATGAAGAAATATTTTTCAATATGTTGGACAGACAGGGGCCAACTACTTGTCTCACTGACATTGAACTCACTAATTGACAATTGCATTTTAGCCGATCATTCTATACACAAACGTAATGCAAGGTTCAAAATACAACTGCATTAATTGCTATGTTTGGAATTGTAACTCTTGCTCTCCAGACTGCATCAGATCTAAATTTATCCTCTGGTAAAAACTATAACTACTAAGTTCAATTATTAGTATTTAATATCGACAATTGATTACATTAATAGAATGTACAATTTACAATATATATATATATATGAATCCAAAGGCATGAAAAAAGTGATAATAAAAATGTATACAACCTGTTCAGTATCTAGTCTTAATGTTCGGAGGCAAATTCTCTACAATAGAAACTTAAGGTAGGTACAGTTACATCCAGCACGTTTAAAGTCCATCTGCACACATGAAGCTTCGCATGAGTGAGTCTTTTTGCATTTGGTTGGCATTGATTTATTGTCCAATTTCTTCTCTTCTGATTGGTTTCTATTTCCAATTCTGCCAATAAGATAATTTATTCATGATACATTCTTAACCATGGAATTTTACTACTAATTAGTTCTATTGACTTATTTTTAGATTCTTTAATGGTAGCTAATGACTGAATTTGAAACTCACAATTATTTAATTATTTTAGATCTGTATATATATATTTATTGAAGGAATTTAATTATTTATCTCTAGAGATTTTAACTAATTACTATTTTAGTCTACTTAGGAATTAAATCTTTTCTGATCTCATTTTTTACTATATTAATTTTTCATGAGGAGGGTTTGGAACAAAATATAACATATATCATGGCTTCACTGTATATGGTATAATGAGGCTAATATCATTGTTTGAAACGTAATCAATCTCCTAATGCTACATGATAATTATCTAATATCTTAATGCGTTTTGATTAGAGTGATGTATAACAAAACATAGTTTTTAATACTTCATTTGATTCCGAAGATATCTTTTTATGATGTATTTGCTAATTAATAAAAACTTTCTAGCAGTCAGTTTATTACAAGATTATACTCTGGTGCTTACGTTTTTTTAATTAATATTTTCACTTTAAATATACAAAATCACAATATTCAATGTAAACCGATTCGTGGAAGAAACTAGTCTGATGATATTAAGATAATTCGCAGGCTACATTCCTAAAGAATCATTTTAATGAATTTGTAAATAATGCTCATTTATTGTATTATTAATGCTAATTTATTTTGTCAGAGAAAAAATTATCTTTTATTTGACAAAATAGATGGCATTATTTACAATTTTATTTAAATGTTTTTTTTAGGAATCTAACTTGCGAATGAATTATTTTACTAACATATTTGGAGTTGTTTGATTCATGAAATGATTTACATTCTTAGCATTATATACTTGATAAGCCATAAAATTATTAAGTGGTCATTAAAATCATTGGTATTGTTTATTTGAACTTTCATTTGATTCTACTCAGTAAAGGGATGAATAAATTCAATCATATTTTATCTTTCATTATTCATAAGCCATGCCAATCACTAATATTATTATGGATAATTAAAGTAGCAGCCTTGATATAAGTTAAGATTTTTTTTAAAAAAATGTTAATTTGTTATTGAAACTTTAACTCGTCTTCAAATCCTAAACATTTTTCGCTATTTATCAAAAATAAATCGACAATATAAGCCCTTGTGGAAAAATTAGCTGTCCATGATAATTATAATAAGTTATTGATTGCTAATAATTTGAATTTGGTCAAACGCCTAACTTAGGATAGATTTGGCAATTCTCACATTAAGTTTTGTTTCTGCTCTTACTATAATCTTTGCCAATGTTTAAAAATACTGTCATCATTATGAACCCTGAGATTAAGAGATTATAAAATAATTCCAAGTTTATAATTTTGGGATACTCGCACATCTATCAAAATAGTGGTGATCATTCTGGAAAAGAACTTATTTTCTTTTCATTAGCAAAAAAATATTTTCTGTTTGAAGTTTAACAATCTTTAAGGTGTCAGAATGTGAGAAATATGTTTTGCTGATGGATATGTCTTTTTTTTTAATGTTCAGTTTTGAAGATGTCCTATTTATTGTTTATTAACAGAACTTTTTGCATTCAATTTAAGAAGTAGCTTTGATCCTCATTTTACAAACCCACAGTAGTTTAATGTTTTATTTTTTTTTAAGACTTTATCATTAAGGTGAATCATATGACAAATAGGACAAGCACACACTTCTGTGTTTAACTTTCTACATGACTTGAATTAGAAATAATTATAGTACAGTGGTTTGAGAATATTTTCTAGTATTTAGACACTGTCACTGCCTGCACAAGGACAGTTTTTGAAAAACTAGAAATCTGTGATATGTCATCTTTTGAAAAATCTTAAATTTTTTAACTTTACATTCCAATTTTTATTCAGCAAAGATATTTTAAATAAACTTTCAAATTTAAATAATTTGTTTTTGTAAAATATTACTGATTATTTATTAAAGTCTTATTATGTAACTTATTGAAGTCTTACTAATTTATATTATTGAATAACAAATTCATTTATATCAGCATTTTTTAAAACATCGTAATTTTTATATTTAGAAATTCTAAGGTAAAATGTTTATATTATCTTGACTTGTTATTAACAGAAATATGGTGGACATTGAATTTATTGTCTTTTGGAAAGTTGTCTTTCATTTTTCATTAAATTAAAAAATATAGATATTGCTCAATATTAGTATTCTATCTTCAATGAAGTTAGCATTGTCAAAATTCAGAAAATCTAATTCTTTAATTTTTTGGTATTTATTAATCAAAATTATATACTGTAATTACATGACATGATATTATAGATTTATATCTTAATTAAATTTGATACAATGAAACTTTAAGCATTTACAATAAATATATTACAGCATGATGTATATATATCAATAATTTGTATCACTAATTTTAATCTTTGTGGTTAAGTTGCAATCTTTAGTATCTATAAATATACTGGCCCATAAATAAGGGTGGGATTCCCCCTTTATTGTTAATAGGTTGCCTTGACAACAGTTTGAGATTATTGATAGTTATTGACATTGGAATTGTCTAAGTGTTGACTGGTTTCTGAAAATAATTGTGTAATCAAATATTGTATTGCTTAATTTAACTCCCCCCCTTCTTTTCTCACAAATATATTTGCATTTTTGACCAATTCGCCCCCTAGTGAATTTTTCTGTAAGTATTATACATTAAAATGAGTTTTATTGTATATTTTATATAAAAATTTTGCTTAAAAAAATTATACTAGATCGCTGCAAATTAAAAAATCCCGCTCTTACAATAGACATAAGCCCCACCCTGACATGTTCAGGCATTATTTGTTGCCAAGGCTGTAAAACGTTCAGCGTTTTATGACATTGATTAAAGAAAATAGTTCCAATGACCAAAAATGTGTTTATTTGCAAATTTATTATAGTTTTAGATATTTTTTTACAATAATTTACACCATTTATTAGATATCAAGAAATATAAATTATTAATAACTTATTTTGACATAAAATACTTTTTCAAAAATATAACATATTAGCAGTAAATGTAAATATGGCATGAAGCAATTTACAAGATTAGTTTCTATGTAAGCAATCTACTTAAGAGTATGGAAATATCGCAATTTTGCAATAAATATTCAAATATTTTAAACTTTTAAAGCATAATTTGTTAGATATAAGAGAAATAAATAAATATTCATTTTTTAAAATAATTAAATATTTCATTGATTTTGTTAACTGAAAATAATCTTTCTAGAAATGATATCTAAATTCTTTGTTTTGATTACGATCTCATTTTTTTAATATTTACAGAAATAAAATGTGAACATTTAAAATTTATTCAATAGTAAACAAAAATATCAACTGAAGTCAAATTTATTATTTTCTGATAAGTAATAATCATTCAATCATATATTTTACATTGATTTGATAGTTATTGACATTGGGATTGTCTAAGTGTTGACTGGTTTCTGAAAAGTATTGTGTAATCAAATATTGATTACACAATTGCTGAATTCTTAAAGGGTTAAAAAAGTTTGACAATATATATTTTTTCTCTTAGTGTGCATAATAACATCTAGATTTTCAATTGTAAATTTTTATTTTTGTCTTTTTTTTCTTCTTTAGTCCCTTTATATAAACAAAGATTATACAGAAATTTTTTTAAAAAATCAAGATTGTGCGCCTATAATCATATTGACAAGTTTTTCTCTTTATATATGTATAGAAAAAAACATTAGATTTTGGCATACTTATAAATGCATAATAATTTTTTTTCATTGTTTCATAAATAGTAATATTTCCTTGTTGGATGAGCCAAATGTAAAGGAAAATAATAAAAACAAAAAATAAGTGCTGTTCACTGAACAATAGAAAATATAATTGTGAGCAAGTCTAAATTTAAAAAAAATATTTTAAAATAATAGCTGCATGGGATTGAATGCCCACCAAAATAGAGAAAAGGATGGAAAAGTGCATATGTAGTGGATGGAATGAGACAAAAAATTGATCCTCAGACTTAAAAGAGTGTGTTTTATATGAATGTAGATAAAGGTCAATAGAAAAGCACTTGGACAACCACATATAATAAATAAAATCATGAACCAAGTGTTTTTCTTCACTTATTAAATATTTGGAAAATCTGAATATAGTACATAAATGATGTACCTAAGCAACTAAACAATAATATATAATTAAAAATAGATAAATATGTTGATTTCCAAATGACTATGGTTAATTTATATTTATAATGGACTCATGAATTTGCAATGTTCCAATGATCTACAGAATGAGTATGTTGTTTCACAAAGAAAATTGAATTCAATAAATGGTGACTTACTTGGATGTACAATGAATTATCTTAATTGTAAAATAAATTCTATAATGATTGGTACAAAAGGCAAATCAAAGCACCTAGATTAATATAATTTTATTGAAATAAGTATTAACTCATTGAGTTGGATAAAATAAAGATTATAATTCTAATTACTAACTGCAATCTAATATATATTTTATAATTTACCTCTCCTCTTTTTTAAGATTGCAATTAATAGATATGATATACATTTAAATTATAAAGCATAAGTTATAAAAGAGTTAAAGATAAATTCTTTAAACAAAGTAATAAAAGTTTTAATATTGTTATTTGTTTAAATGTATATTCTCATCAATTTAATGATAACAAATGCCAAGTAAGTTATACTAATGGAAATTATTAATAAAAAAATGTTTATCATTAAAATTATCAGTATGCTTTTTAACCATTTTTTTAAAATGAAACTTATCTTGCAATATTAATTTAAAAGATTTTTATTACCATCTGTTACCACAGTTTTGCATGTATATTACTTTAACTGATTGATATTTCATTATTCAATATTTTCTTTGATATCTTTTTGCTAGCAAAAACAAACAGGGATCCATTAGCAGTTTGAATTATTATATATCCGATTGTTATTACTATTGATATTACAATCCAAGATGAATTCAACTATTGTAGCTCCATAGTGGTCAGCATAACATTTATGATATCCATTTCATTTTAATCATAAAGATACCAAATGAAAGGACCTCATGCTCCCTCCTAAATTGTATTACAATGCATATTTCTTTGCTATATGTTCCAAATATATTTATAAAAATAAACAAAATTGTAAGCAAAAGAAAGTATGTCTTGCTAAAATCATTTTTGTAGCTATGGCATACAAAACATGTTTTCCTTTCTTTAAACACTCACTTGTGATCATGTGATTATCTTCTAATTTAAATATGGCATTGTTATCATTTACAATAATTTAAACAAAAATATTTCATTTTAAAATTTAATAAATGGTTCACTTATTCCAGATTCATTCAAAACATTTTTTTTTATTAAATAGATAACCTTTAAATTGTTTTCTTTATTTAATCATTTGTACACTAGAAGGAAAGTAGATGGATGCAGAAGTATGGACAGCAAGGGAGGCGATTCAAGGAGAAATGGGATGGTCAAGTTTTCATATGAGAGATTCAAAAAGTAAAATGAAAATGTTTTGTAGATTACAGTTTATGGATAATAAAAAAATAGCCAAAATAGTATTTAATTGGGTTATGAGTAAAGGACAGGTAACAAGATGGGTGAGAAAGGTAATGCGGTATACAAAAGATTTGGATAAAGAATTTATATCAGTATATTTGTTCAAAAGATTGGATGATTGTGTTAAGAGGATTGTTGAGTGTTATAGTAGTAAGGAATGAGATAAAAGAATAGATTTATTAATAAAGAATAGGGAGTTAGAGAGATGGAGAAATAGTATGGAGAGTAAAAAGAGTTTAAATATATATAGAAATAAACAGAATATTAGGTGTGAGTTAATATATGATAATAGTAAGGAAAGTAGTTTATTGTTTAAGGCTCGAACAAGAGAATATACATGTAAATGGAAAAATATGAGTGATTTATTTTGTAAATTATGTAAGGAAGGAATAGAAAATATTAGGCATTGGTTAATTGAATGTAAATGCTTGAAAACAGAAAGGGTGCATATAATGAAGTTCTGGAAAAATAAATATGAAAAAAGTGATTATACAGAAAGTGAATTATTGTTTTTTATGTTGGGTTTGGGAAAAGATAAGGGGGATTTAGATATAAAAGTTATAGAGTTGACAAAAGATTATGTTGTTAAATGGGATGGAGCAGAATATAGGAAAATTTAGAGTGAGGAATGAAAAATAAAGTGGCTAACAGGTTTATCTAGGCATAATTGCTGAGATATTCTTGACTTCGTTTAAGGAGAAGCCATAATAAGACAAAAGGGAAGAATAAAATTCTAGTTATGCATGTAAGACACAGGAAGTTTGTAAAATCTTGTTGAAATGTTTTTTACATATAAATAATTTCCATTTTATAATAATATATATGTAGATGTGATAGTATGTTGAACTATTTCTATCATTAAATGTTGAATGTATAGGAAACTTTAAACTTTTCAAATACAAACAATTTGTTAGTAATAACACACAAATAGACAGCATAGGTTAGTAATTACACGATATTTTGGTATTATTCTTTACTCTTCTTCACATGCATGCTTATATATTATTAGTACTTGTTTATTTTTAATTTTAGATATGAGTTCACCCACATATATCGTACATAAGGATAGATTTCTGCAGTTTATATATCAGCTTCATATTCCACATAAATCTAAATACTTTAGCACATTTTAGCATTAAAATAATTCTACAAGTTTTATTACATAAATTTTCTAAAGTGTTTGCTATTAGGGGGATTTATTCATTCTCTGCCAGATTATGTTTGCAATAAATATTTTGAGTTTATTTGCACAACCATAAATTTTACTTATATATGTGCATATATGGTATTATAGACAGTACAAGTATTTAATAGAGGAGAAAATTAAACTTGGAACAAGCAAAAAAATTGTGTCCATACACCTTTTTTTTGTTGTTGTTGTTTAATTATGAAAAAATAATTTTTAATGTTTTTCTACAAATTATGGGGGGGGGGGGTAATTGTTAGTGGAATGATATTAGTTTCATATAAATCAAAAAATTATCGTGAATTATTTTTTTTGTAAGTGTAACTCAACATATATATATATTACAAAAAAAAAAAAACACTGTTTAGGAAGCTAGCTGATGGAATTAACAACCTGTTTTGAAAAAGTAAGGTTTTGTTATGAAATAAAAAAAATGCTGCGCATAAATATTTGGAAATATTAATATTCACAATATATGGGTTGAACAAAATCGTCAAAGTATTTCCAGGGATTTACCAAACTTGGAAAATATTTGCAAATAATTTAAATAACATTTAAATTAATAAATGCATTTATATAATTCTTTCAGTTTCTCTAAAATTATATATGTTTAATACTGAGTCGTAAATTCTGTAATGCTATATTCAAATATTATACATGGTAGTATTATAATGAATATTTTAAATGTTAATATTCAGTAAATCTTTCAAAATATTATTTTATTCGCTCTCCTTGTTTATCAAACGATACATATCAATTTCTAGTATACATTAAAATTATCAAGAATATACATTAAATTTAAAGCTAGCAAAGTTAACAGTGAAACCTAAAAGGGAATACAATTAATTTAACATAGATACAGAGTTATGCTGAAAGTATCCATTTTGTCAATGAACATATATGTCAAGTATAAATTACCATTAGAATTATCGAGCATATACATAGAGTTCAAGTTTACATGTTTAGAAGTTCAGTTAGTTTTAAATTGATATAACATTATTCTGAATGCATATATTTATCCGTTAATATTTAAATTATAATCTTGAAAGTCATTAAGTTAACATCGATGTCATTTCCAGCTTTATCTCACTTTTCCCAATATATGGTCTTAATATTCTACTTCATATAATTTTAGCGATAAATTGTCATTTATAATTATCCAGGTATCTCTTTATTAAACTATAGTCTTTATTCTAGTTGGGGGATATTTGCTTAAGATCAATTAGTGACCAAATTAGGTCCACAGGCCGTTTATTTCAATATTTTTTTTTTATCAATATCTCTGATTTCATGTAACAAAACAGTTGCTTTGGAAGCATTTTTTTTTTTATTTATTTAATATTTTCAATGGAGTTTAACTTCCAAATCGTTTCTCAACTTGTTCTATTACTGAAAATTAGGATTTCTAGTAGCTCTTTTCATTTTTTGATCAATTGGTTTCATTTAAAATCTTTTTCAAAGTCTTATGTTACACCATAGCTTTTGGGAATTACTTAGTTTTGCTTTTGTGTTTTCCAACAGCAGCCATTTGCATAAAACAGAACGTTAGAAAAAAGTCAGTTATTCTTGAATGCAATTTAAGCTTTCTTTTAAAGGTGATAAAACAATAATGTATTCACCTTTTAACTTGATATACATTTAAACCCATCCTATTCCCTAAACTAGGGAAATAGGAATCAAAATTGGGGGCCAGAAACAGGGTAATCTGGAGTCCTTGGCTCACATTCAGTAAATGTGGTTCAATTGCTGTGAAAACTTCTTGTTTTAGGTATACATTTTAGAAGTTTAACAATTCAGTAAATGTGATTTAATTCTTAAAAAAACTTCTTGTTTTTAGGTATACTACTAATTGAGTCAATTTAAAGTTTACATCATAGTAGAAAATGACTCAAACTCATCATTATGGACCATTATTAAATGAGTATGGTCATTCTAATTTGAGAAAAAAGCAATAGAAGGAAAGAAATTAAAATATTAGAAATAAGTTGTGTAATGACTATGCAAAGCAATTTTGAAAGCCAATAGGCAATATTGAATGGTACCACGTTGTGCTTCATTATACTGATTTTGAGATTACTTTTTATAACAAATTGCAGTCTGTATCATCTATAAAAGCATATTCAAGATTTACTATGATAATCTCATTGTTTCACATTGCAATTCAATGATGGGGTGACTTTACAATAGTGGACTACAGTATCACATCGAACAAGCTGAAGAATATACTGATTAGTCTCTATAATACTATTGTATTTTTAGAATGTCATAGAGCATCATAAATAATTTTTTTTCAATGTCTAATCAGCAGCAACATGTTTGAGTCTGTTGTACTCCATCATATAACTATTTTAAAAAACACTAATTTAAAATGACTGGAAAGAAGGATGATTTGTAGCCAGCAGAGGCAATTGAGGACCTTGGACAATCAGCCAAATGAACAACTCATTTACAATAATTATATTTCATTATCTCTTGAAAGTGATTAAGGATGTGCAACTCTAGAGGAATGTCTGTATTAGCTCTGAAGATTATGAAAATGTCATTTACAAAAAGAGCATAGATAGTGATATCAAAATAATATAATAAAATATTTGTATTTAGTTATAATTGTTTAATAGGTTGGATAATATAAATTAAACAAAACTTGCAGATGCTTGTAAGGTGCCTCGACTTGATCCGATGAGGATATCTACAATTTTTTTTTAACTTAATTACTCTATGAAGTAATTGTATATTGCAATTAACAGATAAAGATTTTGATAACAATAGATGTAAAATTCTAAAGTATTGCTATACACAATCAATATATTTGTTAATTTTTGTAAGCAGAAATGATTCAAACATTAAAAGAATAGACTAAGATGCATAGTATCTCTATATCATAGTGTACTATAAAAAGTTCAGAAATAAAAGTTGTATTTAGCTTCCTAATGATAATGTTTGTAAAAATTTCTTAGTCATCACCTTCCAGCATGATGATTTATATATCATTAATGGTGATATATAGAATGTTTGAAATCTCTTTGATGCAAAATACAATACTGGTTGATAAATTGGAGATTTCAATTTTGGAAGAATAAAGTTGTCTAAAGCACTTATGTAGGACTGGTATAATCATGTCAAAATTTAAACAAAGGATCTCTTGGACATTTGCCATATTGTAATTATTTTAATGTGATGTAGTGTTTAGTTATAAAACTTAATTGCTTGATTTTGGATTTAATTTAAAATTGCAAAACAAATTATATTGTTCAAATGATAAATACTATAACTTCATTCAAAATTAAATAATATTTATTTTACAAAGCACAAACAAACCTCTCATGCTTATTACTATTCAACAGCCGATCAGATCATAAATACAAGACAGAGAATTTAGCAAGAAGAGGGTGGTCCACCTTCTTCTTTACTTGTCTTTCTATATATCCAAGCCAGTCTGAAGTATTTAGATCTTAAGGTGTGAAGCTTTAAATATCTTCACATTTAACGTTACTGCAAGTTATAACATCTAAAAACTACTGCGTAGTAAATCATAGGATTTCACGCTGTGTTTGTAATAGACTCAGTGAGTTAAATGTGAAGATATTTAAAGCTTCACACCTTAAGATCTAAATACTTCAGACTGGCTTGAATATATAGAAAGACAAATAAAGAAGAGGATGGACCACCCTCATCTTGTTAAATTCTCTGTCTTGTATTTACAATCTGATTGGCTGTTGAATAGTAATAAGCACGAGAGGTTTGCAGTTTCTCAATTTAATTTCAATACTGTTTGCACTTTGTAAAATAAATATTATTTACATATGTTACTGCAAGTTATAACATCTAAAAACTACTGCATAGTAAATCGTAGGATTTCACGCTGTGTGTTTGTAATATAGACTCAGTGAGTTAAATGTGAAGATATTTAAAGCTTCATGCCTTAAGATCTAAATACTTCAGACTGGCTTGGATATATAGAAAGACAAGTAAAGAAGAGAGTGGACCGTCCTCTTCTTGTTAAATTCTGTCTTGTATTTATGATCTGATTGGCTGTTGAATAGTAATAAGCGTGAGAGGTTTGCAGTCTCAATTTAATTTCAAAATTAAATTGTTAGTAAGAAACTCACAAAACAATTTACCAAATTTGGAAAATATTATGAATAGCTTTAATGACACATTTTTTATTTTCAGTTACTCTTGAGAGTTCTGAATTGCAAGAATTTTCTGAATTAGATTAATTTGTAATATTTTTTAATTTATAAAATAGCAACTTATTTTCATTTTAGTAATGCAGAGAACTTGAAAATTTTAAATATAAAAGCTGATATGAGTTTAAGAAATTAATCAATGAAAATATCTATTTATTTTTCTCATGTGTCTGAAAGAAAAGGAGATTGTTCTGCTTGTGTGCGTGCATGCATATCAAACGATCCCTTATATATATATATCAGAAGAGGTTTATTTATATATTCGACCTTCTATTTTATTTCTATGCTTACCGCTCTATAGAGGGGGATTTTGATATGTAACATCATATTCAGCAAAGTTTCTGTCCATGCACATTTATATATTTTTTATCTGTTTTAATCCATGTTTATTTATGGTGTGAAATAAGTAGTCATTATTGATTTTGCAATGAGTCAAGTGTAGCAAATCTTCCCATTCATTCCTATATATTTTTCACTTTTATTTAACATGGGTTACTTATGGGCCTTTATAATTGTTCGTTGTGTTTCTTCTTGTGGCCAGGATCTTGCACTGCATGAGCTTTGCTAGTAAAATAGGCATATATGAGCTTTCTCTAGTAATAAATTCTGCCAATATTTAATTATAGATTGTTATTGCAAAGATATGTGCACACATCCGAAATTGTCCAGTAAATGTAAAGTTCTGTTAGAGTAACATTCAATTATTTTAATGAAGAAAGTTAATTTGAGGGAAAGAATAAAGCGAATAATAGGTTCAATCAACCGTCAAATACATTAACTACTTTTAAAAAGGATTTGTAATCAAATTTACCCTATGTTTGAGACAACTCTAATATAAACACTACCATTAATGTATGCTTTTAATTTTATTATTAATAAACATTGTTGCTAATTGTTAATTTGTCTGCCATTTGGTTGCTGTTATCTGCCTTGCCAATTGTTTATTTTAAGAAGAAACTCTGCTTTCCATGATCTAATGACAATAATTAGTCCATGTTATATATAGAGAGAGTAAATTTTATTTAGTGTATAAAAAATAGAGTAAGATATATATATAGTTAAATTGTAATATTGAAACCTGATAATGAATTAGAGGAACTATTGTGTGTAATAAAATTAAACAAATAAAAAGTTGTGCTTTGTACTGTAACATTCAGAAAACGTGTGACTCGTAAACATAATGCAGAATTTGACCACACAGAACAGCAGCACCATCGAGGTAGCGAAGCCACCCGTGGTACTGAGTTCGAACATAGTTTATCGGTTCCACAATACAATCCACAAAACCGCATCTGATGCGACATTAGTAAATATTTCTTTAGGCATGGTGGTCAGGGATATGCAAGAGATTCATGATTTTATTTTCGAGTTAGCCAATAATCAAACTAATATTAGTTAAACATTCGTATTTATATAATCGAGGAAATATTCTATAGAATGGGTATCGAATAAATGAAACGTAACTGCAGACGTATAATTTGAAATTATTTATTAATACATTTTAATAAAACAATCATTTACTAATAATATTTTATGGATTCAAAGCTTCAATGGCGGGATTTGTGACATGATTATATTTTAAAGAATACATTTATTTATTTAGACATTATTTTATATCGAGGACTTCAGTAGCGGTATGTCCGATACTGTAATGTTTATTTGTTTAGACATTATTTTATCTTGAGGACTCAGTAGCAATATTTCCGATACTGTAATGTTTACAAAAGGAATTCACTTATTTGAAGGCATAATCTAGCTACCTAAAATTCTCGAGTAAGTATTTCTAATGCATGCCTGGAGGGATTTATACCTTTGCAATGCAAGAGTCTAAAGTAAGATTTAAGAATAGCGGCGGACATATATTTATTTAATTAAAATATTTATTTTATGACTAAGGGCAAACATTTATTTGAGAGTGAATTATGAAGATAATGCAGAGGCGGAGTGATATATAGAATAATAAAACTAAGTAAAGGAACACGTAGTTTAGAAAGGCGATATGGAATGGCAGTATATCGAAACTGAATGGTGAATGAGTTTATAAGGTCGGGTGGTCTCTGCCATCGGCCCGCGAAGTAAGGTGTCACACAAGCATAACCGGGGAAAGCGGTATGTCACAGTTTGCGTGGTGATTAAGTCCTATGGGAGTACCCATTATACCCACGTGTGGGGGGTTATTTCAACCCTGAAGAATCCGGAAATTTCATGGAATGGGTCATCGGTCTCTAAAACATAACAATGTTAATGTATAAAGATTATGATGAGATTTAAATAGATTTCTAACTCAGCCCTAATTATCAACATTTACTAAAGAACGTTGGCTCTAAAGAAATGTAATTTTCAGAATTATTATTAAGATTTAATAAATACAAAACTATATAAACTGGGAGTTATTACAATTAAAGGAATTTAAGTAGTAGCCCTGATTATAAATGACACTGAATGGTGTCGTTATATGAAAGTTAGTTATTTAGAAAATTATAAAAAAGGATCAGTTGCTGTGGGCGATGTCTCATGATAGGCTGATAGCAACTGCAAGTAGAACCTGAGCTCACATATGAAATGGCCATTAAAAAGAATATGGCTTATGAGCTAATATTGGTGCAAGCTCAGACTTTTAGATCAAAATCAGATACAAAAATTGGAGTATTCAAAACAATAAGGGAGAACTACACCCAGAGAAAGGCAAATAGTAATAACATTAAAATAACTTGTTTTTGTTATGGAAAAACAGGGCACACCTCAAAAAGAATGCAAATGGAACAAAGAATCATATTTCAAATGTGGTAAAAAGGGGCATTTGGCATGGGTGTGTAGACAAGAAGAAAAGGAAAAAATTAAAAAATATGATAACTGCCTCGCAATAGGGGAGGTAACCCACATGATTAAAAATCTGCACGTAAAAAGTATATGCCAGTTTATGATTAAACTATTTATTTGTGGGAAGAAAATCGAAATAGTTAGTGGATTCACAATTTCCATAATGTCACTGATGGATTGGAAATTTCTGTCATCAGCTGGTGTGAAGATGGTTTTAGAGAAAACAAATGTTAGAGCAAGAGACATAAATGATCATGCGCTCAAAATAGTAGGCCAGGTTAAAGCACCAGTTAAATACAACAGTAAAAAGGGAACCCACTTTTATATATTGTAAAAGGGAAAATTGGTCTCATAGGATACAAATTAATATAATAAAGATTGTTTTCACCTCTTTAGGTACAAAAGGAATGCTGATCCATGCATTAATATTGTTATTAATGTTCCTAGTATTTAAAGATAAATAATTTTTTTTAAAAGTTTTATTTAATGTATTAATATTATACCCTGAATTGACTAAATCTTTTATATAGTTTTTAATATCATCTTTTCAGTCCATTTCAAACTTACATAATTTAGTTTCTATACAAAAAAAAAACAACATTTGAAGTCAGCCAATTTGTGAAATTGGAGTATAAGAATACAGGTGAATTATCATCATGAACATTGATGGATTTTATAATTAATTTGTGAGTTTGAATGTTGAATATACATATCTAAAAACTTTGTGCCATTTGAGGTATCTTCATTTTCTACAGTCCAAACTAAAGATAAATGAGATAACTCATCCTTTATGTCAATAATTTTTTCTTCATTATAGATAAGAACCTCATTTACATAGTGCATATATACAAAGATGATATTGCTATAGCAAACTTTTTTGGAATAACTGCAAATTCAAATTGGTTAAAAACTATATTATAAATTATTCCACTTAAAGCTAACTCTATAGCCATCCATGTCCTATTGTATAAAATTCATCGTTGAAATGGGCTGTAATGTTCCCATCCATTTAAAAATATCAACAATTAAATTTATTTCATGCTTACTAAATTTAAATTTATTAAAATATCATGAATTATACTGGTAATTGTCGTGATATTAAACTATGAAGTTCCATTACATCCAATGAAGCAAGTTTATTGTTAGGGTTATATATTTGTAAATTTAATATTTGCACACATTCAAATAAAGATTTTATAGCAAATTTTCTGAAACCAACTTCATCAAATAATCACTTGGTTATTAATTTAGCTGTCTTATAAAAGTATGTGCCTCAAATATCAATTAAAAGTCTAAGAGGTTGATTTTCTTTATGCATTTTTACATTTGTGAAAATTTTAGGAAATCTTTTTACATTCAAATTTATTAATTACTTTGTTTTGATAATGTCTTAATATAGAAACAATCCTTTTATTTATTTATTTGCTTTTAAAATTATATTCAACATGTTTAAATTTTAATTTGATAATAAATTTTATTTTTATAATCTTTGTTAGATAAATGAACAAATCTATTCCCTTTATCCTTTTAATCATTTAATATTATTAAATTGTAAAAATGATTTTGATTCTTTTATTTTATTAGACCAAATGTATTGATTATTATTCATTTTAAATGAATAGAGACATAATACTTTTATAATTTACCTATATCATCCTTTGAGGTTTATTTCCATAGTTCGTCTCAATACCGATAATTGTTTCTAAATATGGATTTTTCCAATTTCCCACAATGAATTTTGGGCAGCAGTCAAAAACAAGTCTAATATTTTGTGGAATAGAAAATTTAGTTAAAGAATTTGTCGCCATCTCTCTTAGGCAATTCTATATCTCGTTTGTAAGCTAAAAATTTTAATCATATTTATGATTTAAAAATAATGATAATTTTGAACATTTGATATTTATACTATCAGGGATTTTAGAGAACTTTTTAAAATTCTTTAATCTGCGAAACTTCATTTTTAACTGCCTTTTTGCACATCTGGAAATAATCATTCAAAGCAATTGTTTCTTTAAACACAAGATATAAAGTTATAAATGTAAGATAAAATAAAATGTAATCAAAAATCCTTAAAAAGAAATACATATATTTATTATATGTAGTCAATATATGACTTACACAGTTTCAAAATGTGCAATTTTCTTTAAAAATTTTTTTAATGATAAATAAAAATGAATGTTAGCAATTGTGTAAATACAAAAAAAAAATCAAAAAGTGTATATATTTTTTAATATTTATTTTTGTAAAAGCTTGGAAAAAAAAATATTGCTGTACTGATTTCCATTACATTCAAATATATTCACAGATTTGCATAATCCAATTAACATAAATAAATCTATATAGTCCGAATTAGTCTCGGCAATAATGGTTGTGCAACAGTGTGCACACAGAAAATAAAGCATTGCATTAATTTTTTAAAACAAAATAAAAGAAAAAGTGAATATAGTCCAAAATGGCAAGACCATAAATTTATATGGAAGTCCCTAATCGAATACCATATTCAATGGTAGTCATAATAATTGGAAGATAATTTTCCCTCCTTTTTTTACATGGCAAGACTTACAGGAACTCTTACAAATTGTTTGGCACATCATCAAAAAAATTACTTACAATTAAACAAAACAAAAACTGTTTGCACATTAATTATATTTGTTATCAGTTTATGAATATTTTAAACTACTCATTAATTCTGTATCAATCTGTTATTAGCTTAATGAAATCAACTGTGCAAAAATTTATGCCAATAAAATCCTATAGAGAAGTTTTTTGCTCAAAATTTTTTTAATATTAGAAATTTAATACTGTAGTACATGCATATATGTAAAATATTTTCATGGATTAATTAACAAAGGAATGGGCATATTTCCATGCAATAATTAGAGAAATGTGATAGGAGTGATGTTTCTAAATAACTAAACTATTAAAAAATTCAAGACAAAAAAGTTGTTTGGTTACTAAAACAAGTAGTTTAGTAAATGACAATTATCTTATCTAAATTATTACACAGAAATATCCCCACATATGCATGTATACACACACATTCTAGTGCTGATGATAGTTAATGCAAGCTACCACTTACAATAAATTATTTATCACTTGATCACAGTTATTAAAAGATTTTGTAAAATCCTTAAAATACTAAGCAGATGATTTAATATACATTTACTTTAGTTGAAACATTCTCAGAAATTGTAACAAGAAACAAATTTAAATGAATTAAATTCACCAGAAATTGCAATAATTACTTTTTTTTTTTTAGTTTTAGGAAATTTAAATAAAAAAAAGGCATTTTTTAACAACACAGTTTGAAAACAATTATAAAATCTAAAAATAATCTTTTATTTAGTTAACTCTACTAACTACATATTTCAATCTGTGCTTGAAGGTAAAAACGCTTAATGCATGATAAAAAAAAAAGTATTTTGTAATTAAACTCTTCAAAATAAATTCTTTTTTAATATCCTACATTAAAAAAATAGAAAAAAAAAACATATCAATTACATAAACAAAAACAGAAATACTCGGGATAGCTAAATGAATCGGCTTTGAGAAAATATTTTGAATAACAAATAGAACAGAATTAGCAAAAAAAAAAAACATGAGATTCATTCAGGATATGGCAAAAAACATCCATTATTTTTTTTAAATATTATTTATATATATCTAGACATTTTTCATTTATCAATATAATATCATTAAAATTTATTTAAAATGTTAAACATGTCACAAATAATGATACATTTATTAAGCAAAAATGTTAATTTAAACGTTTTTTTTAAAAAAAACCTATAATAAAATGACTTGATTATTCCAATTTGTCATTAAAACATTTTGTTAGATATATGTTTATCAATGGTGAATAACTTTAGAAGCAAATTAATCTGAATTTTGAAGAACAATAATAATAGTTTTTTTACCAAACAAACTTAAAATGTTGATGCTTTCCTGAGTTTTTATTTTAAAATATATATATATACCTGTATATATTATTATTAAAAAAATTAAATAGAAAATTTTGCTTTTAACCAAGCAAAAAATTTTTGGATTTTTTTAAGAATTAAAAAAGAAAATGTTCATATCTGATATGTCAGTATTGATTCAGGGTTTATTTTACAGCAATATAATAAATTTAACATCTGAACTTGGATTAGCATTTTGCCTATCAATTTTTTTTTTTTTTCTAAATTCATCATTGATATATATTTTGTTTCATATATGTAACTTATACATAATCGGTTGTATTTTTTCTGGTCAAAAAACACACTTGATTTCAAAAAGTATTTTAACTCAGTAACATTAAATGTGCAAACAGTTTAAATAATACATTTTGAAATTTTTTTCTTTTCATTTTAATAAATGAAATTTAAGTTATTTTAGTTTTTATAAGATAAGAGATTCTTTTAAATATTTTATGCTTCTTTTTAAAAAATGGAAATTATTTAGAAATGGTTTTTAGATTTACCAATAATAAGATATAAAATAAATAAATACTGGTATACATAATTTTAGAGATTGTTGGTTACATAAATTAATGCCCATGTGTATGTCTGTATATGAATATGTACATATATCTAATGTATTGAATAAATTACCAATATTTATCTATGTACAGATGAACTGCCAATTTCCTTCAGAAATTTCAATAAATTAATTAATGCCAGTTTTTTGTTCATATTCATCATGCATAAAGCATATATTTGTTTATCAAAACATTTACAAAAGAACCACCCTTTCCCTGCATCTTGTTTTAAAGCCAGTATTCGATTAAAAATAAGATCTACTGAATTATATACAAATATAAAAAAAATCATGAGATTAAAGAAATACTTAAATATAAGTTTTGATGTTATTTACCAAGAACTAAAAAGGGAATAATAAAATTCAGTTTCACAATGTGATTTTAGCAGCTCATCTTTTCTAAGATAGAAGATAGCAGTTGTATAGCAAAATCAATATATTTATCATTACATAAATAAATGATTGATTATTTTATAATGATTCAATTGATTGAGAAAACACTTTAGTGAAAAATACAATTTGAAGTTTCTAATTAGATTTTTTTGATAGTTTATGTAAATAAAAAAATACTTTTTCCACTCTTTTTTTGATTACAGAGTTGACTAAAATTATACTTCTTATTAGTGATGACTAATTTGAAATATTTCAAATAGAATTTTTGACAATCAAAAATTTACTTTTATAATATAATAATAATTTGTAAGTATAATATGAATAAAATTTATATATTGTTACATAATCATTTTTCCCCCTTAAAGTAATTAGATAAAATAAAAACCTTTTTATATATAAGGTTTTATTTTTTTGAGACAAAGTTTCTGGATAACAAATTTTTATTCGTAATGATAAATGATAATCAATATAAAAGGCAACTGTATAAGCAACTTTTTAAAAATGGTAATAATACACACACACACACAAAAGGTCTTCAAATCACATTTTGTTAAACTATTAATTATTTCGTTATAATAAATATGATATGAATGCAATTTAAACTGGCTGGAGTGATAAATATATGTTAAAATGGCATATTATTCTTTAAAAAAAAGCAAAAAAGAGGCAGATGAAAAGCAACAATCTCCAATATTATTTTTTTTTAAAAAAGCTGTCAAACTAATAGAATATATTTAATTTACAAAAATAAACAAAATAAATATATAAATAAAAGATACACTCTGAAATATTTACACAAATATATACATTGAATAATAATTAAAAAATAATGCAAAGCTGGTGAACTGTTAAATATTTAATGTTAAACAATAAAAAAGTTACTCATTTTAGATAATATCTGTGCTAAATCAACACATTAACTAAAAATTAGATTCGGTTCATTTACTATTTAGAGCCAATATCAAAAGGCTGTTGCATAGAATTAGTTTAATCAATGGCTTCCAACCTGAGAATTTCAGTCATATTTTAAGGATCATAAGAAATTGAAAATCTTTATCTCATGCTAATAAATTTATACACACACACATATACGTATGTCACATATTTTATGCATGTTTGAAACCCTTACGATAAATATGCAAACTAATCCTTATATACTAATGCATGTGTCAAACTTGTATCTCATAGAGTTATGCATTTTCAAATTAATTTTTAAAAAAATTGTGCACTGAAAAATAATTGTGCAGTGGTAACAGATATTAGATTTTTTAAAATTATAAATCAAAACAAACTAGTTTTCATTTGTTTTAATAATTAGAGTACTAATTTAAATTTATAAAAAAAACTAGATCACCATTTTAACTTAGCATCTTTTCAATGATATAAAACATTCAATCCTTTTTCAAATCTTATGCTTATTTAATGTTAAATGATTGGAAGATTTTGATAATTTAATAATAAAATACATATAATAAAAACCAAATCAAGTTTGATCTTTTATTTTTTTAATAACTGAGTATTATGGTTCCAGAAAGCTCACAAAATGGGATATGATAATTATTTGTCATATAAAATTAATACATTTATACTTGAATATTAATGCTGTATAATATATTAATTTATTAAATAATTTTATCAATTAAAATCAAATTATAAATTCAGTAGTATATAAAAAAATAAAATATTTTAAAATGTAATTCCGCTGTGTTTTGAAATCAGCATGAAAATACAACAAATATTATAGGTTTTCACATCAGAAAATGTTATATGGATTAATGAAAAAATATTTCCATCAGTTTTAAGTTTATTATAAAGAGTTTTAATTCAACTAAAAATTAAGCTGTTAAAACTAAATAGGATAATGTATTCATTCTTTTCCATAAAACTGCATCACTATTTTTTTTAAAAAATAAATAAATAGGAATTTTCAATTTCAAATGTTGGGGATTTGTAGTTTCATTTATGCAATTTTGATTGAAGAAAATGTTTCCAATATAAAACTTTAAAATATACAAAAAAATTAATGTGCATATATACATGTGTGTGTAAATTTTTATTACATTTGTTCTTAAGGCTGTATTTAATGTAATTGTCCATGCTGTTATTTTTTTTTTTAATGAAACCTTCTTAATGAAGTAAAACCATAATTACAAAAACTTATGAAATGGAACTTAAAATGCTATTATTTTTTTAAATAATTTTAAAAACCAATAGTTTAAAAATCTCAATACATACATTTTTAATCACTATTTTATTTTTGGAAATT
This sequence comes from Epiperipatus broadwayi, assembly GCA_028023455.1. NCBI lineage: Eukaryota > Metazoa > Onychophora > Udeonychophora > Euonychophora > Peripatidae > Epiperipatus > Epiperipatus broadwayi. The sequence continues at coordinate 6,104,812 of JAQFVV010006267.1, forward strand.
TCCCCCATTTTCATTCAAATTAAATCTTCTAATGGAAATTTATATTTAAAAAAAGAAAAAAAAAATGGATGCAAAAATCTTGTACAACTTGAATATTTATTTACAAAAAAAAACAACTAATTAACTAATCTGCTTTTCAATAGTTTAATGCATTGTAATATATAAGTAATCAATCTGTGCAAATGAGTATTAGTTTTAGAAAGTGGAATTTTAATCTGGGAATAATTTCTAGTTTCTATTGACCTATTGCGTGTAATGATACTTTTTAATCATATAAATGGCATTTGAACTACACAATATGTTATTCTAATTACAATATATTATTTTGTGAAAGACTTCATTAATTTATAATGTGTAGTTTTAAGAATGGAATACTTATTTGTTAAAAGAAAGCAAGTTAAAGAATACTAATACCAATATAATGATCAAAAATCAAACAAGATAGTATTACTTTATGAATGTAGCCTTTTGCTTAGACCTGCTTTTACATAAAAAAAAATTTACATATGAATATTGAAGAATTCATAATCATTTTTAAAATGAACATCTACTAATAAAAATATTTATCCACATTATCTGAATGGCATTATTATAAGTAGCAATTCAAGTACACCATCATATGATTATTGCTTTTTGATGTTTTAATTTAGACTGAAATTCAAAGATGAAAATATTTACTTTGATAACTAATTAGTAAGCAATTGGCTAAGTAATTGAGAGTCTGGCAGGTGGGCAAAAGTTTCTAATCATTTCTTAATTTTAAAAAAATCATTCTGGACAGTAGACTCATTTTAAAGTATTTTGCAGGTAAGCAAAAGTTCAATTCAATTCCTAACTAAAAACATCATTCTATTTCATATTTTAAAATTTAAGAATATTAATAATCATATCTATATATATCTTTGACCATTTCTGTATATTTGTATTTAAAAAAGATGCTAAGACAAATGCTTAAATAAATGATTTTTAATTAAAGCAAAGGTATCTGAAATTTCTATTATAAAATGAATGCCTATACTTTATAGAGGCAAAAAAAAAAAAGATTCGTTGCAGCCTCCAGTTATTAATATATAATTTAATGATTGCATTAATTAAAAATATTAATAATGACTTTCAGATATTTTTTTATTTAAAAGTATATTATTATTTTCCTAATGCTGATAAAGTTTAAGATTTTAATACTACTCAAAAGTATTTATGTAAAAGTGATTAATTCTTTCCTAATGTTAATAATATGACTTTTTTTTTTTAAAAAAAATTAAATTATTCAAAGAATAAAATAAAAAAATCAGTGAAAGATGAGTTGATCATTTTAATTTAAAAAAATTATCACTTGCAGAATCTGTATTAACAAAATACACAATATCTATTTAATTTTTAATACTTAGAGCATAAATGTTTAATCAATAAAAATAAGTTAAACTATTACTTCATGCAAATCAAAGATAATTTGGCAAGACCTTGTCCTATAGTGTGTAAGAACTTAAAATTAATCATGATTTTGATTTGCATATATTAATTATTAAAATATTGACGATTAAAAAGTTTGTTTTAAAAAAAATTGTTAATAATATTTGAATTCTATATTTGATGGTAATAAATACCTGGTATTATACTGAACAAATTAATTTTTTTTTTTTAAAAAAATCCAGCAAATAATTTTCAATTGTAAACATTTTTTTTGTTATAGCTTTTAGTTTATAATAAATAAATAAAAAAAAGATATATTATTTTTAATATATATCTATTTAAATAGCTGTTATAATATGATTTTATTATTTACATGAAACAATAGCATAATGGATTTAATTAATTTTCATTTTTGATAATTTTTAGTTTATAGAATTTCTGCTGTATTTCATTATGAATATTCTTTGGAATACAAAAATTATCCCGTGTTTTAGTGCAGTGGTAGTGTTAGACATTTTAATAGTTAAATGTTTTCGATCAAAGTTCAATTCATCATTTCTGCTGCTTTAATATCACATGATCTCCCAACGATTAATTATTCAATTTATATATATATATATTTCTACTGATAACCCCCCCCCCCATAATAATTTGATTTTTGATATATTAAATTTTAACTAGATTTTTATATTTTTATCAGTAATATTTTCAATAATTATTACTTCAAATGAATTTTGAAAAGAAAACTCATTTTACATTTATTACTTTGTAATAATGTGTTATTTATTAAAGTCAGATTATTATTGCAGATATATAAAGACTAAAATCAGATTGTCAGAGATTTTTCTATTTTTTCTCTTTGAGCTTCTTTAATTTTGCATTCTCATTCATGATTTAATTAAATTACTCATATCATTCATAGCATAACCAATTTATTTGTAGCTGGCGATATATTAAATCGATACAAAAAGTGTTAATTATTTTTCTCAGCACAATGATAGAATAATAATTTGTCTTTGTAGATGTTAAATATTTTTTATTATTAACTAAAAAAAAAAGTAGAAAATTTTAATAAGAAAAAAGATAATTTCAATAATATTAATTATTTCAGTATTGCCATTTTTCCCCATGTTTTGCTATATTGTTAATTATTTCAAAATCTTTATTAATTTTTGGATGAAACTAATTTGGTTAACTAAGCAGTAAGCTTTCACATTTATAATTAACTCATGAAAAAAAAATATCGTAAGTTTCTTAATTATATGCAAGTCTTTTTATTAATTTTTTTATTGATCTATTTACTATCTAAAAATTATACTTCATTATCATTTTAAAATCGTTGAAAATTGTTTTTTCTACAGATCTGTTAACAAAAATATCTATCATCTTAAATAATAAGAATATAGAAATTATAAGAATATAGTTCTATACTCAAAATGTTTAGATTTGCGCATAAGATCTTGATTTTTTTTTTTTTTACTTGATTCTCAATCATTAGAATCAAAAAGAATGAAATACTAATTTTCCAACCTATTTGGATATTAAAAATATCAGATCAAATTAACAAAAAAAAAAAAACCATTATAACAAGATGCAAACTATACAAAAACGTTTAGTTAGGCTCTAGTTTGAGAATCTCTGAAATAAATATTTTTTTTTTTTTTACGAATTCAGTCTTTTTTTAATTGTTTACTAATAATATTATTAATCCTTATTTATCTATCAAAACATAATTTAATAAAATAAATCCAAATAATGTTTACATTAAAAAAATATTTATTTACATTAATTTTAACAGGATTCTTCTAGCAATTAATAATTAGCCAAATTACTCGCAGTAAATAATATTCTTATCTAAAAAATATTAACTAATAAAAATTACTGAGAATAATATGGCTTTTGATAATGTATTAGACATAACTACTAATTAAGGTTTTTATAATTAATAAGGTTATTCTTTTACATTTTTTTCTTTAGTATATAATAATTTTTATTTTATTAACAATTTATTTATTTTACTTTATTTTTTGCTCTTCACTGCATTACTTTTTCCTGCCAAATAAAAACTTTCATATTCCACAGATATTCCCATTGCTATAAAATGTTATTTCATTATGAATATGAAAAATGTATATACTATCTTTTTTTTCTTCCATGTCATAGCATCAGCCGGGAAGCGAACCCGCAACAATGGTCTGCAACCAACTGCTTGCTTGCTTGCAAAGCGGTTGGGCTGACCTCTCGGCTAACAACGCTTGACCTGTATGTACTATCTTAACTTTGAAATACGTACTTATTTTAAATTTGAAAAATAATCACTTAAAGTCATAAAGTGAATAGAAATTCAAATAAAACATATTGCGTAAAAATACATATATGTGTGTTTCGTTCAAGATTACAAAAGTTTTCCAAAACAACATTCTTTCAGAGAAATAAATCTAATTTATCTAGTTAATATGCTTGTTTCAAGCATAAGAATTTCATTATAATTTTGTTGAGATAAAAAAAAAAGGACAATAATAAAAATAATGTCCACAAATATCAAAAAAAAAAAAGATTAAAACATTAAAGTACAAAAACTGAGAACAAATCTATAATATACATAAAATATATTTATAAGAAATATCATTGCATATAATAATTAGTTTTCATTTAATTTTTTCTATAAAACAAAAATTATAAATAATCAAAAACATATTTACAAAAATTATGTCAGCATACATACAATTAACAATTTGAGATATTTCTAAATTTTGAAATATCTTATAAGCATTTTATAAACAAATCAGCTAATTTTTTAACGAAGTTCATCTTATTCTTTTTTTTTTTTTTAAAAAAAGGTTAATAACTTTTAAAATGGTAAATAAATAGATGCAAATGTAAAAGAATTAACGATAGAAGCTGAAAAAAATAAGTTCTAAGACAGAGTCACCAGCATTGTTCTAAACAATACCACATTCTCAAATAAGTCCAACATCCACACAACCAATTATCACACTAGTAGTCCAGTATACAAGAATTTGATTGCATTTAAAGCAATCAATACTCTAGTAGTCCATGAAGACAAATCTTTGGAAGACCTAAATCACCAAAGCTATATCTTGTAGCATAAATAATATACATATATATTTATTTCATGATTTCTATTTCAATATTTTGGCAACAGCACATTAAAATAAAATGAAAAAAAAAAAAAGAAGATGGCAGGTTAAACCCTGCAAATAGCTTTGGCAATAAATGATCATAATAGCTGATCGATGACCGGATACAAAAGAGACATGTGCTCAGCTCCTTTAATTGGAAGCTTGTTTAAAGAATAATGAGAAATCATATCTGGAATGCTGTCAAATGGGTTGCTAAATTGGCCTAAAATATATTTTCCATCTTCACGATGGACAATTTTCATATGCATGAATCCTCTTGCACTTCTGAAAAGAAAAAATTCAATAAAAATAATACATTGTAATATTATTGATAAAATTTATCCAATTCTTAAATACAGTTCAAATTTATATGATAATATCCCCAATTCAAATAATAATTATTTAAAAATTTGAATTTGTTCAAAATTTCACAATTCATTTTTCAATTAATATAAAACTGCTAAGTTATATAATTAACAATTGTTTTATAATTCAAAAAATGTCCTAATCAATTTAAAAATATTTAATAGTTTATAAAACATAAATAACTTTATAATTCAAACGTAAAAAAAAAATTGAAACATTTCAATAATAAATAGTCAAAATAAGTCATAGATCACATGACCCTATTTCAATATTAAATGTCTGTAAGCATGTGTGGGAAGTAATAATACATATACATTCAAAACTTAACATTAGAATGCCATAATATAAGTGAAAGAAGGTTTAATTTTTTAACTAGGAGATTGAGTGCATTTAAAAATAGACCATCCATTTATACTTATTTTTTAAATATATTTGCTAAAGAAAATTTGTAAATATTTCTGTAATTATATTTATCAAAATTAAAATAATTAGACAGGACTTGAACTCAGACTTTCAAAATTAAAATAGTAAATAAAAATATATATATTTTCAAACATTTTCATAAAAAATAACGTTTTAAATATTTGCTTCTTTTTCATCAATAACTTAAAAAAAAAATAGTAATTTGAATATTAAATATAATAAATTATTAATAAGAATTAACTGTAATTAAAGTTTTAAAAAAATATTTACTTATATACATTTTGCAAATATTAAAAAAACAAAACCAAACAACAAGGATGATTAAAGATATCTGATGAAAACAAAGTAGATCTGCTAAATATAAAAAATTTAAAATCACAAGTAAGTCCTTTTTTTAAATAGGAAATATAATTAAATTAAAAGTTTTTTAAATGAATATATAAATTAAAAATCAAATGAGTTTTAATAAAAACAAGAGTTGAGATGACGATAAGTTTTATGATTAACTTCATAAGATACTTCTTAATGAGATCACAATTTAGACAATGATAGTAAAAAGATTAAAGTCAGTATACTTATAAATTCATGAGTTTTCTAGACAGATTAATGTCTCATAAGATCAGACTTTAAAATTCAGGATTCTTTCAATAAATTTACAATTCTGGATTTTATAATCCTTCATAGCAATGACCACACAAATTACATATACATAAGACATATGCGGAATATGTCAAAACTTTAAAAAATCAATATAATATAAAAACTCAACAATATGACAATATCTAAAATAATATAAAATGACATACATATACAGAATCCTATATATTGCCCCAGATATCAATAGTCCGAGAATAAGTAGTTAGGTATAATTATTTACTATTTCAATCTGTTTTCTGATACATTGGCTTGATAAATTGTGATTTTCTTATATCAGAAATTAATGTCCTAACATGGATGCAATAATTATTTATATAGTAGAAATATATAGATATGTATTCTGAGGAAAAAGATTCTTCAAATGAGAAAGAAAAAATAAATAAAAGGAGTACAATGCTAAAATATTACTATATAACTGTAAAATAATAAATTCTTATAAATTTACGAAATAAAAATGTGTAAATCATAAACAATTACAGTAAATAATTAAATGGTCTCATCTCAATTTTACTAAGGCATACATATATAATACCTAGGTTTTACTATTTTTTCAGTTCACGATCAGTCTTATTTTTACCATGGATTTTTCATTTACTAGTATCTTATATAACTTGCTTCTTACAAAATATTATTGTTTCCCCGGAGTTGCCATTAAATTTTCATCCAGATTGTGGTGCCAAATATTTATGAATTTATCTTTTACTTATTCAAAAATAGGTCAGTTTCTCAATGAAATAGGTATTCACAAAAGGTTCAGAGTTTCTTTAAGGAGAAATTCCGCCTTTTAGGCTATCATTTATGAAATGATCCAGTTATACATTTAGAAGCCAACATGCAATTTAAAAGAAATCTAACCAGCTACATGAGGAAAATTACTATCTATAGGTAAAATCATTTTAAGCTTAGAAATCTTATAATAATGCTTACACTGACTTCAGACTTCTTGATATAATGTATTTTCCAGTCTAAATATGATTCTTGGTTGTTGCTGGCGCTTTTTTCCTCCTTCATATATGATTTTATTTTACTGCTGATAATTGAATTTAATTAGCATTAAATAATTTAGCATGGATCAATAAAATTTAAAAGAGGAATAATGAGTTTCTTGAGAATCTTAATTAAATATCTTTTCATCAAATCAGCAAGGTTTAAAATAGTAATAATGTGTTTTTAGAGAATGCTACTTAAATATCTTTCCATCAGTTGATATCACCATTCCCCACATAAGCAAGCTTTCTCTTAATCTTTTGTTTATTCATAAATACATTAATATTCATATATAATCCTTCTAAACACTTGCCTTCTTTCTTTCCTTTATTTCTGAAAATCTTCATATACAATATTTGAATTGCAATACATTAATATTTCTTAAGATGATTATTATGATTCTTTTACCCCCCCTTTTTTTTTTAAAAAAAAAAACCCACCATTCTTACCTTGTTTTTTTTTTTTTATTTCGAATATTTAACATTGATGATTGATTATAGTAAATCTATAAAAAAAAAATTTCTATATTTTCAATAACTGAAATATTTTCCAATCATCAGCTTACATGTTTTTAATTATTAACTTTGTATGATCAGTTAATAATCCCTTGATTTGTGCTTCATGGTAGAATGGAGGTTCTGAAGTTCAGGGATCTTGGCTCCAGTTGTAACTTCTGATGGTTGAATTTCTTATGATCTGAGCATTCAATTATTAATTTACTTTTATTCCTTGACTTTTAATACATATTTAGAAATGGAATTTGTATATCCTTTTTCTCACATTATCAGTTAACATTAATTTTTAGATACATTGTTTAATATCTATTTAACAATTTTTAGAAAGTAATCTCATTCTTTCCTCACAAGTGTCATTAAACATCGGTGTTCAATCTGCAAGGATACTTTCGCACCAATCATGGGATACAGACTTTAAGGAAATAAGAGCGACTGTCTTATAAATGTAAATATATGAGTCAATCTTAAATCATTTGCAAGGAAAGGACAATTACTTTCTATAGTTTATTACAATCTAAAAACCACAGCACTTATAAAATTTATCAAATATTACATAATTTAACATTATTTAATATTGGCACAAAGTAAATTTAAAAAATTTCAGAAGTGCTACTAAGAATATTAAAAATAAGAAATAGATTTAAAGTGAATGATTTATAAATTTACGCTCTCACTTCTAGATACTTAAGATTGGCTCATATATTTACATTTGAGTTCAAAATAAGATGGCCGCTCTTACTTCCTTAAAATCCCTATCTTGTGGTTGGGTCCAGAGAATCCTTACAGATTGATCACCACTGTTTAATGGTACTTGTGAGAAAAGAATGATTACTTTCTATAATTTATTAATCAAATATTAATAATTTTTAATACTTTACTTATTTCTCTCAATTGTTTTTCTCTCTCCCCTCTTTGCCATATTTAAAATAATTGGCATATATTTTTTTACATTATTGGAAAACTTTGCAAAATTAAAGTCATTTCATTTTCCTAAAACAGATTAAACTCATCATTTTCCTAAAACAGATTAAACTCCAAACACACCCTTTACCAATATATATATAGTCTTAGAATTTTCTTACTGTCAGGAGAAAACAGACCTAATTTCAAATTACTATTTTAATTTATTAAAACAATATCAATGAGAGCTATACATCTCAATACATACACATATATATGTATAAAACTCAAAATAAATCTACTATTCTGCTACAAAAAGAAATAAAATAAGCCAGTGATTTCGATGACTTATAGACATGATGTATAAATTTAACTAATCCAAATAAAAATTTAAAACTATAACAACATGCAATCCTAAAAATTGAAGTGCTAAGCAAAACAATTTTGACAGTACAAATACATAAAAATAAAAACAAATTTCACCAAAACTTAAAAATATATAAATCTACTAATTTTTACAAAATAATAAATCTCTTCATAAAACAATTTTATTATATAGAAAATTCTTAAAACTAGTCTTCTATAAATTGGAAACTTTCATCGTTCCGAGAAAACTAAGCTGACCTTTCATTCACTTTTAGAGAAAATTGGCCAATGTCTTGATAGGTAATCGTTTTTATTGTCAAATATATATATAATTCAGTTACTGATATAGTGCAACAAATAGTTATTTTCAACAAATATCTACTTTCTGAAAATGTTATTATCCCAAATATTTTATTATTTGAGATACTTTTAATTTTGACAATATATAATAGTATCAAATGGAAATTTTATAAATTTCATGTATAATGAAAGTAAAGTTTTTATTAATTATTTTATAAAACAATAAACCATTAGAGGGAAAGTGATTCTCACAATTATAGTTATTTCTGGAAACTAAATATATTGAAATAAAAAATTGCAATCAATACATTTTTAAAAAAATCCAGAGATCTTAGAATTTCTGCCAAATGCATGTGTCAAAAAAAATATATTCTTTTTTTTTTTTAAATTAAAAAATAGATTAAGCTCATTAAATTACAAATATGAAATCAAATATATAAAATCATAACTTAATAAAAAATTTGCAATACATTATGTGTTGAAGGATAGAAAGAAAATGGTGACCAAACTATCATTTCCATTGCCAGAACACTGATAATATCAAATCTGCTTTTTCAGTAAAGTCACAATTTTTCGTAGCAGAGCAAAAGTTATAAACAAAAAATGTAGAATTAAAAAAATTATATCAGGCAAATAGAAAAGGACAAATGCACAAAACACATTTTGGGGGTCATTTGTCGTTTATTATATCTTTATTTGTATGAATTTAAAAGAATATGTGGTAATATTGAAGTTATTTAATATATTTATAACGATATTACATGTGGGAAGAAGAAATGTGAATAACTCCATGTGTTTGTATATTTAATTTTAAAAAATCAGATATATTAATATTTAATGGAGTTTTAAAGTTTATATCTGAGCTGAGATAATCTCTAGTTTAGTAAATGATTAATAATAGTCAGTACTATATTTATCTAAAGTGGATGGTATCAAAGATGTGGGTTGAGTTAATTTCACACTTATAATTAAAAATGTAATTAAATCAATTGTACATTATAAACTATCATTTTTTTTCTAATGATTATTTAAATTCTGAAAACTTTACATTACAGAAATACAAATTTGTAAATAATAAAAAAAAGCAATCTCTACTAAATTCATGATTCAAAAAAATATTTAATAAAAAAAATAAAAATATCAGAAATTTAAAAAAAAAAAACTTTTTTAATTTTTTAGTTCATAGAGTGATTGCTGACTGTGTATATATAGAAAAATATCACAAGCAACATTAAATTTTTTATCATCTATACCCCTTATAATTATTTTTAAAAACATTCAAACTCTATTGAAAATATAAATAAGCATTATTTTTATTTTCTATAGTTTCTTATATATTAAAATATTTTTTATAAACTGTAACTATAACATTTTTAAAAAGCAATAATTAAAACAATAAACATCACATGACCACACCTCTTATGCTTGTGTATAACTGTTGTTAAAACAGGCAAAACTCTAGCTTACTGTGTGTGGCAGTATATATAATGAGTTTTGCCTGTTTTAATAATTAAAACAATAAATCAAACACAAGTTAATCTTCATTCATAGTATAGGTTCTAGTTTGATTTTAAAATTTAGGAATCTAGGTTAATAAACAAAGAAATTTTCATTGTTTTCAGAAATTTTAATTGAATTAATTACAGCATTGATCATGAATTAAATAAAGATATTAAATTAAGATAAAAATAATAATAACACTGATAACTGACTATAAATTAATCCTTTTAATTTATAATTATTTATTAAAATTGTTTTTCTTTAATTATCTTGGACTCCAAAAATCTGTTTTAAAACTTTTTAATAGAAAATACATTGATATTTGCAGATGATAGTCAAGATTTGGAAACAGATATTGCTAACATGGAGGAAATAGCTTAATTTTTTTATTTTTTAAATCTCTATCATTTTATCTCTAAATATTTACTATTAGACTATATATCAATATTGTTGAACATTATTAATAATACATTGAGTTAATTTTTTTAAAAATAAAAATAATATATTACTTTGTTTAACTTACTTTAGTGATAAAGAGTAGTCCATTTTATTACTTTCACTATTTCGGACCAAGTAACTTCCTTCTTTTAAAACCCGCAATAGATTTTCAGCATCAACTCGACTAATAGAGCCATGATACCAGCTATAAACAAGGAATAGAGAAAAAGCACTTATAGTTTTTACTATTATATATCATAGCTAATTTTCATACAAATATGTTACAAATTAGTCTTACCCTTGCTTTTCTAATGGAAGATTTACGTCGATTTTTTCTCCAACAATATTTAGAGCCCGACATCCAAAATCTAAATACAATTTATGGCGAGACTTCTTTGGCGAGTGAGAGGGACTCTTGGATTGTGTACTAGTACTGGCACCTGAAGCTGCAGTGGCGGCAGAAGAAATGGAGGCTGCTTCTGATACAGCTATATCGTCCCAAAAATGTAAAATATATATTTGTTAAATTGCCTTATTAAGACTACTTACTAGTTACATGATCAACATACAAATACATAGTAATAGTTGAATATGTATAATAAAAAAAGGGCATTTGTAATTCATAAAGCAAATTATTCACTATGATCAACTTAAATGGTATAAAAATTAAGCAATATTAATTTTACATATAATCAGCCATCAATTATAATGAATGAAATTGTAGATATCCAATTATAATCAAACTTAATAAAATCAGATTAAAGTCCATTTTAAAACATTTGACAGTGGTCGAGAAATTATAAAATAATTACAAATTAATATTAGAAAATAATCAACCAGAAATTATGATTATGTTTATGAGCAAATAAAAATAATTTTTGAAGGCTTCATTTAGTGCTGAAGAGCAAATATAAAAAATCTGCTCTTTGTGATATACAAATACATTCCAACATTGCCAAAATAAATCATCAGACTATTTTTAAAAATAAGATCTATAAATCAATCTTCAATATAAATTAATATATATTATAAAGGAGCAAAGTTAGTTTAATTAAAACAATATTTAAGAAATTTGAATGTACACCTGGGTCTCGTTTTATGCGGATTATTTTAATGCGATTTTGAAGTTATGCGATTCATGTTTCTTCTTAATATCTTTCATATTTCACTATATTTATTAGATATCAAAAAATTTAAATTATTAATAACTTATTTTGACTTGAAATACTTTCTTTTTCAAAAAATATAATGTTATATTAGCAGCTAATGTAAATATGGCCTGAAGCTGTATTTAGAATCTTAGCTTCTATGTAAATAACCATATTATACTAATGAGTAAATAATACTAATAGATTTATACTTACATATAAAAATATCGCAATAAATATTCAAAAATTTTAATCTTTTAAAACGTATTTTGTTAGATATAACAGAAATAAATAATTTTGTAGATTGTTAAAATAAATAGTGAAGAATTTAATTGATTTTGTAAACTGAAAATAATCTTTCTAATGATAATGTATAATCTTCTTGTTTTGATTGCGATCTCATTTTTTTAATATAGAAATGGAAAACCATTAACATGGCACAAGACTGAAAGTGGCGCTAGTTGTACATCACATGACAAATCTGATTTCTTACCAGTTCACAAACGAACGCATATTGTTAAATAGCGGTAATGATCAAAATATGTATGAAAAAATGTAAAATTAAATACTGTAGTTCATAAAAAAAGTTTGTCTTGTATTAATTTTTTTCAAATATTTGAAATTTTTTATTAGTCATACTTTATTTCCTTATTTTTTTAATGTGAATTTTAAAGTAATGTTTCCTTGTTGCTTTGCTTTTATGCGATTTCTTAAAATTACAGAATCTATCCCCCATTTTTCAAGGTTAAATCTATTTTTGTGTGCATTTTCTAAGGAATCTATCTACCGCATAAAACGAGACCCAGATGTATATAATTTAAAATATTGATCAAAAATGATAAAAAAGTACTCTCTTGTATAAACTTTTACAAATCAATAAAGCAAGTCATATATCACGTGATTTTGATTTTTAAGCTTGTATTGCAGAAATATAATATAGGGAGTGTACCAATAGCTCTAACAAGCTTTTATTGACAAGTGCTGAAGAAAAAGTCTATAAAATCCCTATCTATAATTATTCCCATCCTCAGACCGATCGATTTTGAGCTTTTGGCTCACATCAGTGAGGAGCTAGAACATTCAGATACTAGATCTAAAATACCAATTCAAAAGCTAGCACTTATCTAATACATAACTATTAGGTAGAAAATCTGAAATTTTTATTCACATGTCTCAAAATCCAGCTATCTAGCTTAAATAGCTATATGGGACTGAACCAAATTCAGATTTACCATATATTAATAGCCTTAGCAATATAACATTGCCAAAACCTCAAAGACAAAATTATAACAATCAATAAAGCAAGTCATATATCACGTGACTTTGCTTTTTAAGCTTATATTACAGAAATGTAATATAGGTAGCATACCTATAGCTCTACTAAGCTTTTATTGGTAAGTGCCGAAGAGGAAACCTATAAAATCTCTATCTAGAATTTCAGATTTTGTACTTAATAGTTGCATATTAGATAAATGCTGAATTTTGAGTTATTATTTTAGATCTAGTGTCTGAATGTTCTAGCTCCTCACTGACATGATCCAAAAGCTTGGTTTGAGGATGGGAAGAATAATTCTAGATAGAGATATTATAGGCTTTCTCTTCAGCACTTATCAATAAAAGCTTGTTAGAGCTATTGGTACACTCCCTATATTAAACTTTTAAAAATTCCTATTTTTCACTCAGATATTTTTTTTATATTTTAAATAATGAATAGAATAATAGTAATTTTATATTTCATCTTTTTCAAAATTGATGAAATATATGTAAGTATATACATTCCGTTGAAGATACTTTATATATTTAATTTTCAATGAGATCCAAGAAGAATCAAAAAATACTTTTTCCTTTTTAATTGTATTATGTTCAAAATATAGTTATAGTTTGGTAAACATTGTTTTAAAACAATGTATGAAAATCTACATATTTAAATTAATTAAATATTATTTTTTTTAATTCATTGAAGCATTTTAATGCTTTGCATGTAAGTTTATTATACTAAGTCATATTTTTATACTATTATTAAAAATATTTCATTAGTTATTAACTTATAATTCTATTACAATTTAGCCAAAAATATTAACATCATTCAAGATCTTAGTAATATTCGTTGTTAAGAAATTAACTTCAAATTGTTTGATATAATGTTTAAAATTCGCATTCAAGTGTAATAATGCAGACTACAATTATGTACTCCCTAGGTTTTAGCGGTAACATTATATTTTCATTTTTAATGAGTCAACATTATCATCATCATCATCATTATCAACCATTATCAATCCACTGCAGGATGAAGGTCTCTCCAAGTTTAATCCATCTTCTCCGATCTTTAGCTTCTCTTCTCCACATCACCCCTACACATTTTCTTATTTCATCCATCCATCTTACATGTGGTCTCCTTCTGGGTCTCTTACAATCTCTTGGAATCCAGTTTAAAATTTCAATTGTCCATCTATTATCATCTCTTCTAGCAATATGTCCAGCCCAACTCCACTTCAATCTTTTAATTTTTTCAATGAGGTCAGTAACACCTGTTTGTTCTCTTACCCATACATTGCGTTTTCGATCTCTTCTTGTTACTCCCAACATACATCTCTCCATACTTCTTTGAGTGGTCTGAAGTCTCTGTATTGATCTTCTATTAAGTGTCCAAGTCTCAGATCCATAAGTAAGAACTGGTAAAACACATTTGTTAAAAACCTTTCTTTTCAAACACATAGGCATATTTCCTTTTAATATCAAGTTATTTCTACCAAAAGCACTCCAACCAAGTTTAATTCTATGATTAATTTCCTCTATTATGTTTCCATCTGTATTAATAATCTGACCAAGGTATTTGTAACTCTTAACTTCTTCTAATTCATCATAATCAATCTTTATTTTCATATTTTGAGCAAATCGATTAAACATTACTTTAGTCTTTTTAACATTTATCTTTAGTCCTACTTTCCTACTTTCATCTGATAACTCCTGCAACATTTCCTGCAGCTCGGAAGCATTATTTGCAAAAACAACTACATCATCTGCGAAATCTAAATGACTTAAATAATCTCCATTTACTTTCACTCCTTTAGTTTCCCATTTTAATCCACAAAATACTTCTTGCAGCACTGCTGTAAAAAGTTTTGGAGATATGGAGTCACCTTGTCTTACACCTTTCTCAATGTTGACTTTCCCAGTATCATTATGTAATCTAATTGTTGCTGTTGCATTTTTATAAATATTCTTTAAAATATGACAATATCCTGGATCTATACCTTGATGATCCAATGCTTTAATCACTGAAGAAATGTTTATAGAATCAAATGCCTTTTCATAATCTACAAATCCAAAACATAATGACAACTCATATTCATTTGTCCTTTCTATAACTTCTCTCAATACTTGAATATGATCTACTGTACTAAAACCACTTTTAAATCCAGCTTGTTCTCTTGGTTGGTGAAAATCCAAGGTTCTCTGTAGACGAGTTGTAATTATCTTGGTAAATTTTTTTATATAAAACTGATAAAAGGCTGATAGGTCTGTAATTTCTAATATCTTCTTTATCACCTTTTTTAAATATTAATATTATTACTGCATTCTTCCAATCATCCGGTACATCTTTATCATTTAGACATTTGGTATATAACTTTGCTAATATTTTTTCTGTTTCTTCACCTGCTTCTTTTAATATATCAATTATAATTCCATCATTACCTGGAGCCTTTCCTTTTTTCATACATTTAATTGCATTTCTCACTTCTTCATTTAAAATTCTGGGCAATTCGGAAGATGTAATAGATATAGGAGGTACTTGTTCTTTATTACTATATAATTCTTGATAAAAATCTTCTACCAATTTCATAATGTCATCCCTCTTTTTAGTAATAATTCCATCTTTTTTCCTTATTGCAGATATAAATTTCCTACCAATACCAAAATGTTGTTTTACATTCTTAAGACTTTTATTTTCTTCTACAGCTTTTCTTGTTAGTTCACAGTTATACTTTCTTATATCATTTTCAACTCTTTTCCGCACCATTTTACAAAATTCGAGATATTCAATTCTTTTTAATGCATCATTCTTGCATATCTTCATATTCCTTCTTTTCTTCATAAGTTCTCTAGTCTCAGTAGAAATTTTATTAGTCAATTGCTGCTTTTTTCTACCAGCTATCTTTGTTGCAGTTTTTAAAAGTGTATCAGTTATTTTCATATTAATTTCATTCAAATCTGAATCATGTTCAAAATCTACTAATACTTGAAACCGATTTGTAAGTTCTAATTTAAATTCATTAGAATGTTTCTGAAGATTAGGAATATCAACTGTAAATATAGTTTTTCTTAATAATTTTTGTCTCTCTAGTTTTACATTAACATGTATCTTACCCCTTACTAATCGATGATCACTTCCTGTGTTAAATTTATTAAGAACATTACAATCTTGAAATATGTATTTCCTGTTAGTCAAAATATAATCCAATTCTGCTGTACCTTCATTTGGATGCTTCCATGTCCATTTCCTTCTAACATTTTTCTCAAAAAAAGAATTCATAATATAAAGTTTTTCCTTCTCTGCAAACTCCACAAGTCTATGTCCTCTCTCATTTCTATTACCATAACCAAAATTACCTACAACACTTTCATCTTTCATTTGTTTACCAATTCTAGCATTAAAATCTCCCATAACAATTTTAAAATGTTGTTTACTCTAATCAAAAGCCTTTTGTACATCCATATAAAAATCTTCTACTACTTCATCACTGTGAGAACTTGTTGGGGCATAAACCTGAATTATCTGCATTTGATATCTGCTATTAAGTTGTATAACTAATCTTGCCACTCTGTCTGATACACCATCAATCTCCACAATATTGTTCTTCAGATCCACTTCCATCAATATTGAATCCTACTCCACTTGTATTTCCAATATTTGTGCCTTTATAATAGAGCATATGTCCACTTTTTAAATCAATTGTCTCTTCACCTTTTCTTCTAACTTCACAAAGTCCAATAATATCCCATTTAATATAAGAGAGTTCTTCTTCTAATTCTTGCAATCTTCCTTCACTTGAAAGTGATCTGCAGTTGTAAGTACCTAAATAAAAAGTCGTCATCAAATGGCAGCCTGGGTCCGCCTCCAGGATATTCTTAGCACCCTCCGCCTTCGGCCACGAGTCAACATTATATATAGTAGTAAATGTGACAAGTTGGAACAAATTATAGGAAAAAATATTGCAAGCATTGATAATAAGAAATTATCATTTTGTTTTTTAAACTATAGGATAGGCTTTTGAAAAAAAAAAAAAAAAGTAATAACACACAAGCATTTAACTTCACAAGAAGTTCCATATATTACTTTATCTTACATGTATATTTCAGACAATTGTTTTGAAAATTATATTATGCAGAAAAGATACAAAGTCTTATAACTCTATATTTCTCTGTAATTTAGAACTTATAATAAAAATAATGCTTTATAAATTACATTTATTAATTGTTAAATTGAAAAAAATTATAACTGAACAATTACTTCTTTTTGGTTGATAGAGGTTCCAAATGCTATCTTACCCGAATCAACTGCTGTCTTACCTATAATCAACCCTGATATTCATTCCTAATAACAATATATAACTTGATGGTGCACTTCTTATATACTTTGAAAAAAGTTCTGAATATAAATAATTAATCTTCTAAACAATACTGCATATAGTCAGAGAAAAATCCTTTACAGAATGAATTTAGCATGAATTTTGCAGATCATGTAAAAATAGTTTTTAAAAATAAATTCAAAACATTAATTTTCAGTGTCAAATACATAATGAATTTCATTCCATATTTGTAAAAAAATTACAATATATCTATCAATCAACTACATAATTATTCAAAATAACAGAAAAACGTGCTTTACAGATGATTTTCTAAACCAAAGTTGATAGTGCAATTTTCTAAAGTTACAATTTTCAAATTTAAATACTTTATAAAAAGAAAAAAATATATAAAAATCATATATTTTATTACTACACTGTAAGGCAGCTATATCCAGTCTTTCAAAATCTACTGATTCACTCAGCCATGGTTTGAACAAACATAATAAAAAATTAGAAATTAATATTAAAAAAAAACTAAATTTAAATTTTTTAGTTTACACTTCAAATTTGTACAATACTAGTGTAAATTGTCACATCCCATCAAATGTACATGGTTGCCTAATATAAAGCTTCCATGTGATTGAAATTAGAGATAATAAATATCATTTAAATATTATATGTTTTGCACTTTATTATCAGTAATTTTCATTACATGAAAAAATGAAAAAAATTACTATTTTATTTTTCTGTTAATTTTTTTTTATAATTTAATATAATTTTTTTCAGCTAATAAAAAAAGGATTTTACAGTTAAATACTTTATAAATAAAGAATACATAATTGTTTAAATATCTGTATTATTAATAAATATACATCTGTGTGTATATATATATGCATTAAAAATTACATTATATTGTTTTCAATTTTTTTATTAAATGTTTTTGTTATTGTCTTAATAGATCTAATTAGTTTTTAAGTTAAAAAATATTATGTACATTATATATAAGTGTGTGTGTTTGTATATATAAGTAAAAACATTTCCATGTGCATATGTTTAAAATGTATTATTTATAAATGCTGTGGATTCAGTAGTTTATTTTATAGGTATGTGAACAAAAATTATTTTTTAAAAAAAGTAATTGATTTTTATCAATAAAAATTTTTCATTATATATCTGTGCATGTATAAAACATTCTACTTTCTCAAAAGCGCTAAGCCTTTTTAATTTGTTAATTATCATTTATATAGCTTTATATTATATGTGCGTTGGCATTTGATAAGTGTAAAGTAGAAATCTATAATTTATTACTTAATATTCTGATAAAAGATAAAATAAATTATCAAAAAATTTATATGCCACATATACATATACTGAAAAAATAAAATTCCCATCATTTGAAATATTGTGCTAAAAACCCTAAGATCAGACAAAATAAAAAATGAAAATATATTGAAGAAAATTTTAAAAAAAATAAAAAAATCAAGAATTGTGGAAAGAAAGTTATGATAGATGACTTAATTATACATCTACACAGTTATAAAATACTTTTAAAAAAGCAAAAGTTATTAAAAAACTGGAATGGAAACTGTGTTAAAGAAGATAAAATCCATGAGATGGTACAAAAATCTAACCACGGATAAAATATCATTAAAGTTAACCTAATTGGACTAGCAGATAAAACGTAATATAAATTAAATATAAAATTTCAAAAGTAACTTCTTTTTCTATTTTAAAAAAAAAATGTATAAAATTTGAACTAGAAGTAATTTTTAAATTCTATATTAAATGAGAAATGAGGATATGAAACAATTTTTATTTTAAAATATGATTTTTTTTTTTTACAAAAAAAAAAAAAAAATCCTATTTTTAGATAATTTATTAAAAAAAAATGACATTTTAATTCTGTGTAAAACATTCCATTTCTGAAGGCAGAAAAATTTATAATCGTTGAATGATGATGTTAACAAGGACATTTTTCAGCAAAATGACTTTATATTCTAAACTTTTAAAAAATGTTTTGCCTTCAGGAATGGAATATTTCAAACAGAATGGTAATTTTTGATTAAACTTTGAATATAAGAATCAAAAATGCTGACTATTTATTATGTTAGAATATTAAACAAAATAATTGTTATAAAACTAAAAAATAAATATCAAAGTGCTGATATATTTTAATTTCTGTCAGGAATATGTAATCAGCAGGTGATAAAGCAATCAGATGATTCAAAAAAATAATAATTTGATTGCATAAGGAAAAAAAATGCAGAAACTTGAGTATTTCATATAGGTTTATTTTATTTGTTTAAATAATTTGCCTAATTAAATTTTTTTCCGTACTATTCAAACACCATCAATTGTTTACTACTGAAAACTGTTGATAAATAATTTTTTCCTCAGCTTCAACCAGAATTTAACATAAACCTTGGTGTTAAAAAAAAAGACAATGAAATAGTTTACTGCAATAAACAGGCCTCCATATTTTATTTATCAAATAAATGAAAGTAAATAATATAAAATATTCATGCTCTCAATTCAAGATACTTATGATTGGCCTATATAATTGCATTTAGGTACAAAGATAAGACTGCCACTCTTATCTTTTCAAAGTCTCTATCATGTGACTAGGTCTGAGTTTCCTCATATTCAACAAAATGTTGGCTTAATATGACTGTATAAAGCATGTGTAGCAGTTGATTACCATCTGTCTGTTTAGAATTACAGTTTGAAACTGCGTTAGTAAGTATCTTAGTCAACTGTAAATATTATGATATCTCTCATATAATTTCAGTTTCAAAAAAAATGTTTTTCAATATTTTCTATAATTTTGCTATTAAAACTGATTTTTATTTCATTAAATTGTTATGAAAATTTTAAATATACAACTTGAGAATAAAAAAAAAAGGATGGAGAGTCAAAAAGCTTACAAACAGACTTTTTTAAAATAAAAAATTAAAAAATTTTGGAATAGGAAATTATAATAAGTAAAGAATTATTTTCAGAATTATAAGTTACTTATTTTTCCTTCATCACTAACCATAAAAAAATATTTAAGAAATAAACAAAACTACTACTAATAAATTCATAAAAACAATATAAATTAGCAAATAGAATATAATAAAATTTTGTCTATTCTTTGCACAGTGGTCTTATATAAGCTTACTCGTGTTTAACTCCAATGATGTTAAACTTACGCTGAAAGAATCACATTCAGAAGTTTTGTTTTTGGAATAATTTTCTTATAAATAAAATATGAGTTAATATGCAACAGTCAAATAACAAAAAAAAAGTAAATATTTCTACTATTCAAATAAGATCAAAGTCTATCCTATTTATATTGTGCTGCTACTATATTGTTGCTAAAAAAAATTGTTAATATCATTCACGAAAATAAATAAAACAAAAAGCTTATTATCATAAAAAAGTAGTTACTAAAAATTTCATTTTATAACTTATTGTATATGTTTTATTAATGTAGTAAATTTTTATAAAAGAAATGGATGTTGTAAGGCCTTTAACTTAAATCCATTAGCAAACACCTAAGTAAAGTATCATTAATATCCAAAGTCGTTATGCTTATTTTTGAAAAAGTTATTTAATGATTAGGACTAGATATTATTCTTCAATATCAACCATTTCTTTAAGTAATAAATCTCACATAGAATCAATTCTGTAAATAAGAAAAATCAGAATATGAAAACAAATTTTAAATATATAAAAATATTAAAATTGATTTTTGAAATAGTGATTAATAAAATCACATTCCTAATTTTTGTATTATTTCATCTAAAATATTTTCTATCAATTTCTAATATTTTCCTTAAATATTTTACATCTACAGATACAATTTTGAAAAGTAAGTGTAGTTAAAAATAAATCTCAGATTCAACCTCTATTAATCAATGCATAGAGCAGATTCAATTATTTAAGGATATATACACACAAGAATCGCACAGCATGGTAGTTAACACATCTACCTATCAAACCATGATTAAAATTTCAAATCTCGATCAGATAAAACTTGTACATTTTTTAAAGCTCTTTAGACATTTCTTACAGCTAACACAACAATTAGCAAGCCTCATTAAAAAACTCTCTTCTCTATTCTTCTCTGGGATTTATCTTTTTTTTCAAATCTACATATATACATATTTAGGAACACACATACATATAATGCAATATACACTTGAGAATATTCATATAATTACTTACCTTTTTCTAAATCAAGCTGAATAGATGAATTTTTTGAAGCCCAATCCCATGGAGCATCATATTCTTCATTTGGCTGTATATCTTCTGTAATTTGTTTCTCAGAGTCTTTTGGTGTCAAAATTGTCTCTAACTGTTGTTTGAGCAATTGCTGATTGAGCACTGTTTCAGTGTTGTCATTTGTTCGAACTGTGCTATCAAATGCTGTTTCATACATAAGTGTCTGCCTATTAGAAGAACAGATTTGATCTCCAAGGTATTGGCAAGATTCACCAGATTCAACTCGTTTATGTATATTTTTAGTCCTCCACTCCCAAGGTTCATCATATTCATCTACTGGCCTACTATCCTCATTGTCTGGCACCCTTTCGATCACAATACGATCAGCATTAACTAAGCGGGATAACTTTCCTTTGGTAGACCATTCCCAAGGCTCATCATATTCCTCTGCTGGTCGAGAATCCGAGCAACCGGCATCCTGAGAGTCAGATTCCCAAACTTCTATGCTGCGGGATGCTAATCGAGATTTGACAGACCATTCCCATGGTTCGTCATATTCTTCTGAAGGCCTCAAATCTTCTTTATTTGGAACTACGTTTTCTTCATAAGGCTCATCATATGTTCTTTTCCCCCAAGATTTTCTATTATCATTCATTTTAATTTCTGAAAATATAATAAGAACAATTAAGACTATTTAAAATGATTATAATCTTGTGGTAAAGAGGCATGCCATTGTAACAATACAACAAGAGACCCACAGCCTTTATTTAACTACTGCTCAGATAAACCAAATTAATACTAAATTTACTGTAATAAATTAATAACAAGCCAATAGCATTCACATTTTAAAATAAAAGAATTAAATTATATATTATTATTAATTTTTATATATAAAATAACGTTTTTTTTTTTGCTATTATTATCTTAATATAATCCCCCCCCCCCCCCAAATTAAAATGTGATATATGTTAATTCATAATTTTTTAAAATAAAATAAAAAACTACTATAGCTCACTCTCATTACCAGAATTCATTAATAATACTCAATATAAAACACAACATTAAACTGTGTTAAAAAAATGGCAATCAATTACAAACTATCAGTAATAATAGCCAAGTATATCCTGATGATTTCAGAAAATAGAATATACATGAAAATATTAATTTACTGGTAGTTAGTAGATTTACAAATAAGTTTAAAGCATATCTAGGCTTTAATTGTTTTGAGATTATATAATTAAATGCAATAGCCTTCTATATCCACAAAAATGTGGTTCCAAGATTTCACAAGTATATCTGAAATAATGGATTATAGTTAACCCTATGTAAAGGTACATGTTTAACAAATATACATATATGTAAGATGCAGTTTAATTTAAAAATTATATACAATATGACAGTAACAAAAATAATTAACACAGAAAAATAGTTATAAAAAAGACAGAATATGAAAGTAAAATATTTCACAAATTAATGATTAATTCTTATTGAAGATTTGACCAACTTCAATATAAAATTTTTTTTTCTTTCAGTATTAAATCAATTATTTCCATTTTATTCCTTAAAAAGAGTATTTTATGACTTTTCTTAGAATTCCTAATATAATTAATTTTGTATATTAGGACCACTTAAACAACTATTTATTTAATGACTCACAGCAAAGAAATAACATAGTACTTCCAATTTGACAGAAATTCAATGTCTGATCAGTGTGTTAAATATAAGAGATGAGAAAATATCTAAATAATTCAATTCATGATGCAGTTAACATGTAAAGTAGATACAAACCAAAATTTACAAATTCAAATTTGTAAATTTCTAAAATTTTTGTTCAATATTTTTTACAGATTATGATGTTAGATAAGGAGGGACACCTCCACAATGTTTAATCATTATTGTGTAATTTTCTTTGATTAGCGTACAGAGATCTTCTAAGAAAGTATTTAGTCATATTAACAAATAGGCTAGGTTTAAAAAGAATATGAAAGATTTTAACAGATACAAGAAATAAAAGGTAATCTACAGACTTAGTGCTCATAGAAATAAAATATCTTTCTCTTCAATGTTAAAAGTCACATAATATTATAATTAAATTTTTATTTTACAATTAATAATACATTTCATAGAATTATATATAAATTTTTTACATTCTCTTATGATGGACTCAAAAGCAAAAGATTTCTGGATTGAAAATCAACTCCGGAGTTTCTTAAAAAATCGCATGATCTTTTGAGTGTCAAACCATTAGATTAGTTATTTGAATAAAAAAATTTCAGGGTAACATTCACATTTTGGTATAAATAATAAGATGATAAAGGAACGTTAGTATAAGAAATATTATAAAATTTTGATGTTGGATAATAAATATTAAATCTCATCTTTCTTTTTTTTAAATTCTGCCAGCACTAATCTAGATAAGAAATTTCAACTATATAAAACTGTTTTTTTCACAGTAAGTTATAATGAAAAAAAAATTTTTTAAAGTGGCTATCTTTTGTAAAACAATTTGTTAACAAGAATAAGCTTTATGTGTGTGCATGCAAGTAAGAATAAAAGATGGGTAGAGTTTACCAGCATAAGTAGATTTACTGCCAACTGCCATTTATCAAAACAAAAACAAATAAAAATCTGAAAAATTATTGGCCACTCTTTTTGTGGTTTAACCATAATTTTATTATGTTTGTTAATTCAAATTAAAAATTAAATTATCATCAATATCAACATATATTACACTAATAATGTTAAAAAACTTGAAAAAAATAATATAACAATCATTGCCTATTTTATAATGGAATAAATTATGCTTTCCAAGTGTAATTATTATATTTTTCAATTACCACCTGAATCTCACTACAATACTTTAACTTGAAGTTAATAAAGTCATGCTTAGGGGTTTATATGCCCAAAGAGCCATCAAACAATAACACTTTAAAATTAAAAAAAAAAAAAAAACCTTTTAAAAATTATTTTTACACAATAATTATTTAACATATTTGCTGAAAGAGGATGAAGACATTTTACTTGCAGTTATATATATATGATTACTCCTATTATCTTATTAATTGTTTAATGTTTTTTTTTTTTAAAAATTCAATGGTTAAATTCCTATGTTAGTGGACAGGCCAGAAACATCTGAAGAATGAAGAATAATACTACTCAAATTCTGTTCTGTATTAATCTTTGTATTACAACTAGTTTTTACTTAGAAAAGCATAAAGTTTGAATTTTCCTAGAATCATTTAACATACAATTAAGTAATTATCTGAAAATCTTAGCTATGCTAGATTATTTGAGTGCTATCCTTAATGGTTTAGCTTAATATTGACATAGATCATTTGTGAAGAAAAAAAAATCAGAAAAAAGTATAGATATAATTTTGTTTACAGCTTTTACAATTTTTACTTGAGTATATAATTTTTAAAAGCAAAATTAGTGCAATTTTCAATACCTTTTTTTTTTTATATATTATTTTTGTTTAATTATTGAGACATTAATACAATCTATTTGTTTATTAAATATACATTATAATTTCTTATTTTTAAGCCTATTGTAGAATTTATTAAATTGTTCAAAATTTAAAAACAAAAAAGGTACTCCATATATAATAACATTCAATCTACCTATCAGCAAATCTGCCAAATGATTGAACTTTTCTCTTTTTAACAAAAAAGAAAGTTAATAGTTTTACCTTTCACTTTTTAAAAACTTTTACCAGGAAAATACTCAGTTACATGCTTATGGTAAAATATTAGAGTTTGAAATTAATGTGCCATTTTCTCAATTTTTTAAATAATTTTGTCTTAGTATTATCTACATATAAGTCTAAAAAAGGCTTTTAAATAAAGATTAATTATTGAACACCTTAAGATAACGGGCATATAATCATGGCCTTCATTCATGGAGAAGTATTATAGAATACAGATCTTTCTCAGAGTAAGCTCTAGACACCAATAAAGCATGTGAACTATTTGGGGCAATGCAAAATGAAAGACATCATTAATATAGTAGCGAAACAAAAATAATTAATTGAAAGAGTCAATAAGATAGTGAACAAGTTTATGCAACCAATTGCAAAAGAGAAGAGTTCTCTATATATTTAGATATCTTCTATATTATTGTACATTAACTCTTATTTTTATCGATGACTAATTGTAAATGGCAGAGGACAGAAAAAAAGCTTGAGCTGTATCTGTACCTGCGTATTTCTAAATTGCAATTTTTTATATCTAAGGCCAACTTACTTTACTCCTTATTTATATTAAACAAATGTGGCCTCTTTCTAGATAACATTAAATTTTTTCAAACTCAGTTTAGTACTTAAATTGACTATACAGTCTTGCCTCATCTAATATCATGCACATTCCAGTTCCAAATTAGAACATCAATTCATTCAATGCTATCTTGTGATGCATATTTATTGTCTCCATCATACATTTTGTTCCCATCCATTTTTATTACTCTTACCATATATCTTTACATAATTTGCTATATGCTCTGTAAAAGTTTTTCCAAATCAATCATTTAAGTTTTGGATTCTGTAAAAAATACTATAAAAAATGATACAATGAGGAAAACAAATAAAAATACTCATTTTTTAATGACAAAATTGTCTCTTTGTATATAATTTTGACAGATAATATATAATGCTAAAGAATAATGCTTATTCATAAAGTATTATGTAAAAATACTATTCAATTTGTGTGAAAATAACTATTTCAGATACATATATCTAAATATTATATATATATACATCCCTCTCCCCCATATTTATACACAATATTAATAGTTATAAGAAGAAGAAAGTGATTAATCATATAGATGAATAGATTCAATCATTATAATAATAAATGCACCAACAGAAAATAAAAGGCTCAAACCAAAAACCAAGCATTCTGAAACAACAACAACAAAAAAACTTTTCTATGTTCAAAATCAATTTTATGGTAGTAAACATAATCCAAGTTATGAAAGCAGTACTGTGGTGACATTTTTTAAAGTTTAAAAAAAAAATTAAAATTTTAAGCAAACTATTGCAATAAAAATCTTGAAGATTTAATTTTTTTCTCCGATACATTATTATTGATAAAACCAAATGTTTTAGCAATAAAGAATTGTGAATTTAAAATCGCTGATTATAATCACAATAATTTGAAAAATATGACTGAAATAAAATAATTGTGCTACAAAAGCCTCTTAATAGTAGACATCATCAATTTAGGAAGAGTATTAAAAAAATTTCTAAAAATTTAATTATCATCTTATAGATGCATCATTAGAAATAAATGATGAAAAAAGAGTAGAACATTAAAAGAGAGAACTGTTGTAAATATTACTGAATGAAAAAAAAGCCTAACAACTAAATACCAGAATAAAGTGTGAAAATTACTAAAAAATATAATCACATACATAAGAAATATTGACACACAAAAAAATGAAAAAAGGCTAAGTGAAAAGAAGAAAAATCAATGAATATTATATGAAATAAAATATCATGATGATCATTTTCAATCATGATCAATCCATTCAGTCTCTCCAGAAGGTCTGATCTCTAGCTTCTCTTTTCCACATCAGATCAGCAAACTTTCTTATTTCATCCATGCACTTCACACATGGTCTCGTTAATATCTGGTTTAAGATTTCAACTGCCCATTTATTATCATCTCTTCCAACAATATGTCTAGCCTTAATTCACTAATGTTTCTCAATTCTTTTAATGATATCTATAATAACTGTTTGTTCTCTCACTTTATGCATTTTGTTTTCTGTCACTTTTTATCTCTCCATACTTTATTGATTGGTCTGAATTCTCTCATTGCTTCTCTGTTAAGTGTCCAAGTCTCAGATGCATAAGTAAAACTCTCAGATTTCTTTTTAAATATATAAGCATATTTCCTTTTAATATTATTTCTACCAAAAGAACTCTATTCAAGTTTAATTCTATTATTAATTTCATCCATTATGTTTCCATCAGTATTAAACCACTAAACATCATATGATCGCCATTCTTTATGTGTTCCATCAGCATTAATAATCTGACTAAGATATTTGTAATTGTTAACTTCTTTTAATTCATTATTATCAATCTTTATTTTCATCTTTTGAAAAAATCCATTAAAAATTACTTTAGTTTTTTTAAGCAATTATCTTTAGATCACTTTCTTACTTTCATCTGATAATTGTTGCAACATTTCCTGAAGCTCTGAAGAATTAGTATAAAAACAATGGCCTCATCTGCAAAATCTATATGACATAAACAATATCCACTTACTTTTACTCCCTTAGCCCATTTTAATTCACAAAATACTTAATTATAAAACTGCTGTAAAATTTTTTGGAGATATGGAAGGGGATTTGAACTCAGACTTTCAAGTCACTTCACCCATCCACAGTATCTCATACTACTGATACACATGCAGAAAAGATAAATAATCACCAATATATGTATTTCGTGCTGAACCAGCACTCATCAGTTGGTCCAGATTATCATCTCCCATACATATATACAATCAGTGCTCAGTTTATATATGTGTGGGATATATTATTCAAACCTACATCTAAAAAGCAATCCATTACTTTTTTTAATGGTTTCAAGTTTCTGATCCATATAAAGTTACTTTCCCGACAAAACTTCTTTTAGTCACAAATTCAATGACCTTCAAAATAATTGTTAAAAGAATTTTTAATCACTGAAATGCTAATATTAATTTATTTTTACTTCTTTCATTACTCCTTAGCTTTCTACATATTTAATATCATCATCATGTTCTATAAATATAATTTTAATTAATATTTAATTTGTTATCTTTAACATGTAATGGCTGGCTATTGGCCTACTTTTATTTTTGCATACTTATTTCATCCTAAATTTGTTACATCAATAAAGCATGACCACATTGAACCCTTCTTCTTTACATATTATTTCCAATATTTTCTAAACATTATGTACTTATCTCTTGTAACTAAATATTTAAAGAAGCAAAAGATAAAGAAGATTTTTTTTTTTTTTTAAGTACAATTAGTAAATCTTTCAGACAATTTTTATTTAAAATAATTTTAAATAATTTGTTTGTTAAATTAAAATTCTACAATCATCTAAGAAGTTGTTATAAAGAAAATAATTTATTATTAAAACTTTAAATTTTATAAAAACAGTAATCTAAAACATTCCAAAGAGCATTCCATGTAATAAAGCTTTTTAGCACATGCCTTCATGGTAGGGGAAGGGAAAATTAGGACAGATTAGGAAAAGGAAAATTACTTACTTTTGGAATAGCTGATGCATAGGCAGCCTGTGTGAAATTAAGGTAAGTAAAACTAACATTTTACTTAATGGCTTGGAGAGAAGAAAAGGACTAATCTATGTCAGCTTTATCAGTGCTTAAAAAAACTTTGCTAAATTCTATCTCACATTGAATGACTTCTTTTTCTTTTATTTTAATAGTAAGAGCAGTCAAGATGTTAAATGTAAATCGTTATTACAGTAAGGTAAACTAAATTTTTCTAACATAGTAAACTACTAAGTTGTTACAGTGCTTTAAAATAGTTCTACCTTTAGGAAAAGCAAATAGAATAAATAAAAAAATTTTCAAGTCAGCCTTGAATTACCATTATTGTAATCATTTTGCCAATTTTTTGGGTTTGATAATCAATGTGGCTTGCCGATTTCTACCTTAAAGATTTATTCTCCATCCATAGTAAAAGTAAACATAGACAATAATTTTGACTAAGCAATACATTAAATAAAAAAATTATAATGTGGATATACTAAGTTAAAATCAACTCATGATTATTCAAATTAACTAAACTATAAACCTAAAATTTTTATTACCATGGCAAAATTACAAAGATGCCATTTAATGTTCTACAAGTAAATAAATTAGTACATATGCACAATTAAGAGAAAAACCAAGTTCTGTAAATACCTATAAACGAATAAATCTAATTGCAGTGAGCAATATATTTTATTTTTGCTAAGATAGACCAATAGCTCTATTTATTTCATGATCAATGCTATAATATCTTTTTTACAAAAATTACATCCATCTGTTAAGTGGATGGGGGAACAAAATTATTAAATAAACTGAACTTAAAGAGTTAATTAATAAATTACTGATTTGATTTATTATTTAAATTACTGCTATATAAAAATTTTATACAGATATATAGTATTTAATGTATGTTGTTATTAATAAAATAAATTTATATAGTATATAAAAAATATTTATATATACAAAACTAAAGTTAGTAAATAAATATTTATTTAAGAAAATAGGGGTTTTACAATCTAAAAGTGAAGGTTTACTGTTGAAATTTGAAAAAAATCACAAATCTAAAAAAATCTGGTATTTAAATGAGAGCATTAAACCTCTCAGTCAGGTATATTAAGATATAACTAATGTGCTTAAATCACAATAAGAACAATCAGTAGTAGAACACTATTTGTAAAATCTTCCAAGTGGGATAAATTTAATCACAAAAACAAATTTTGAGAACATTATTGAGATATACTGAGATTATCTGTAAACGATATTGGTTGCACTTGGAACTATAAAAAAATAAAAGGAAAATATTTAAAGGCCACTCTACTACATAGTTGACAAAGAAACTATTACATTTCTCCTTATTCAAAAATATGCTTCTTTAAATTATCAAACTGTATATTACTAACATTTTTTATTTATAAATTTAATTCTGCATATTCTATGTAAAACTGGTATGCGGTTATTAGTTAATAATAATATATTTTATGATCAAAAAAAAAAAATCAGACTTGAGTTCTTCAGATTGATTAAACGTAGATGGTTTTCTTTTCGATTTCTAATTAGTAAGTATTTTTAATTTGTTAAAAAAATTAGGTTTATAAACAATAATTTCTGAGAAACAGACTAATTTTAAAAAATAAAAAAATACTCATTAAAAAAAATATTATAATTATAATAATTGTAAATTTATTTAATTCAATTTTTTTTCTTCCAAATTCTATTTATTTTGAGTTAAAATAACTTGAACTACTGCTTATTTTGCCTTTTTATTGATTTCTAAAATGTAATTAATGTGAATGCCCAAGAATATGCGTATTATATATTTTATAAATGAAGTTTAAGAATAATAGTTAAGTTTAACAAATATAATCAGACGAGATTCATATTTGATTCAAATTGTTTAGAAACAGATTTATTACAAACAATTATTTATTAAAGCTATTGGATTTTATAAAACATTTATAAGTATTCTGCAATACACATGTACAATCGTAAAGTTTCATCATTCTATTGTACCGTAATTTCAGTATTACTTAAGCTCATTTATAATTTCATTATGATTTGGATCAACACTAATCACTATACCAAGAATTTGAGTATTATATATATTCACACATACAATTTGTAAATGAATAACAAGAATTTATAATTTAATTTAATAAATATAACCAAGCTAGTCCAAGTTCATACCTTGATTCAAATTATTAAAAAACATGGGATTTTTTTGGAGAAAGAATCAAAAATACCTAATAGACAAATCAAATCAGATTCATACTTTGATTCAAATAATTTAAAAGTATGGTTTTTTTTTTTTTTGAGGGGGAGGAAGCAAAAAAATACCTGATAAAATTTTAATCATTTTTTTTGTTTACGAAAGTGTTAGTAACTACATTGCTTGATAAATGATTCAACATCTTGACCATTTAAAATAAAAAAAGTGAGTAAGTTGTGAAATGATGAATTTATATTAATAAATTAGAAATCAGCAGCAACGTTTTTTTCAGCACTGACATTTTATATATAAAATAAACAAGATAAGAAGGATGCAATAGTTAAGCAAGAAAATTACCAAGATTACAATAAAAAGCCAATGAAATTTAGAATATTTTATCTAGGACAAAAATGATTTTGTTATAATTAATTTGAAATAAAAGCGATTTAAGTATTAATTACTTATAATTTTCATATTTTATACAACATGTAAAGAAATATTTTAAATAAATAACTGTTTAGTAAATGAAAAAAAAAAAAAACGATTACAAGTTTAGTAAAAAAGATTGATTACAAAAACAGTTATGTTTCTGAACTGCCATGTATTTGCATGCACATAAATATATGTGTCAATATAAATTATTGTAAAATTGAAAAGAAGATATATTATTTAAAATATTTAGTTTGAGATAGCTTTCAGCTAATTTAAAAATGGAGTGATTTCAATAGATACAAAGCTATATTACAATAAAACTTATTTATATATAATATTTGTAAATAATAAATAACTCGGATTTTATGTAACTGAACAGAAAATATATTTAAATGGTGATTCTTATCATTTATTCTATAAATATATATAATCAATAGATCAAATTAACTCCCTCATTTAAAATTAAGTAAATAAAGGATATAAATACTAAAAGACAGGTGGTATCATCTGTCTTTTGGAGAGTTTATTTACTTTATATTATTCATTGAAAGCTTCAGTTACTTCCTGTTCAGTTATATATAATATGCAAATTAAATTGATTTATGCATAATATGTAATTGGAGCAGTTGGTAGAGCATCCATCTTGGGATCGGGAGGTTTCAGGATTGATTCTGGCGCTCGAACTTCTTATGAACTCCTGAAAAATAAAGCCATATAGGCTTCCATTTCATGAAATAGTCAAAGAATTTAGTTTTAATTAGGTGATTTAATGCATTTGAAGCTATTTTCAATTTTGCCTTAATTTACATTTCCACAGATATTATAGTTACATCTTAAATTACAATATTATTTGAAGAATTGATATCACTTCATATATTCATGTAAAAAATATACATTAGATATAGCATGTGTATATTTTCATATTTTAAATAAAAAAAGTTATAAATCAAAATGATGCTTACAATACTTAATATTATAGATGAACACTATCACCAAGTAAAATAAATTACTTTTTACAGCATATACACACATATCATTGATCTAAGCAATTGTTTGAACAAGCAAAAGAATCATGAATCAATTCCCAGCAAAAAAAACTAAAGAATTGAATTAAAAAAAGGCTTTCATTTTTAGATAAAATGGCTCTATAGTTTATTATATTGGTGCTGGAACATCATTTAATCTCAATAATAACTAACCACATAGTTAAATAATTTCATGAAGAATTATTTGGTAAGAATACCAAGCAGAGCTTTTTTAAAGAAAAAGTTTTGTACATATAAATTTTTTATGTTTTGTTAAGTAAACCACATATAGTTATGTGATTATATAGGTGCACATCTATTTACAATATATATATATATATATTTAAAAATATATACACAAGCATATTATTCAAACAGTCCTTTTTCTTTTTTTTAGTAAAATGTCTGCTTTTATCAATCTTCTTCAAGAGATATTGTGCTACATGTGTCTATATATTGTAGGAATTGAAATTAAGATTATGTTTGTGAATATACATATGTATTTATATGCATATAATAATTAAATAATTATAAGATAATTTTTTGAAAATTTTAATTATAATAATTAAAAAGTATATTACTAAAACACAAAAAAATATAATTAGATATTTTGATAGTAACACTATATATAATTTTTCTGTTTAAGTTATCGAAGATAATTGTTAACCAATAAACACTAAGAAAAATTTTTATATTGCAAAAATTAAATAAGAAAAGCAGATATTTTACTTAAACATATATATATGTTTAGTCTGATATTTAGATAATAGATAACAAGTGATATCAGATCTTACACAATATAAAGAGCATATACTTTATAGATGTGCATAAGAACACACACACAACAAACACATGAATATTTATGTAATCAGTTTTACTAAACTTGTTATATATAGTCATAAAGTAAAATATATGATTTAGAAAACTGAAAATTTTATTCATTACTGAAGAAAAAAAAAATTATATAAATTTAAACAACAATTATTTATTAATGATGCTAATAATGAAATATAATTACGCAATATTTTTATTCTAAAAATATTGGTATAAGATTTTTTTTTTAATTATTAACTAATTATTAAATATCAAACAATGAAATTTTAAAGATAATATTAAAAATAAATATATAACGCTTGCTATTTTCTTTTCATAATATAATTATTAAATAAAACATACATATATAAATATTTAAAAAACTACTTTCTGTTTATGTAATTTTCACAATGCTTTTATTTACTTTACAATAATTTCAACTGCATAGCAGTCTTCTTCAATTAGAGTAAATTGAAAGGTTATAAGAGATCTGAAAAGTAAATAAGAAGAGTGTAGTTTTTTAAAGATTTGATATAAGCAAAGCAAAAAGATTGAAAGAGGGATTGAATATCTTGGAAACATATATATATACAAATATATAATAAAATTGATTTCATAACATACCTCTAAACATCTTCTGAACTTCATATGGTTCTGAATAGTCATCCTCCAATATAAAATCAGGTTCTACTTGTTTGTTTTCTCGTATTCTTAAATCAACAGGATCACTATATTCAGGATAGATGAAAAGCTGAAACAACAATGAACTAATTCTCATCAGATATCTTTAAAAAACAACAACTTTAAATTATTCTTTTTATACTTTATAATGTTTAAAATGATAATTATAGAAATAGATAAAAGAATATTTCTCTACTTATAAATATAAAAATAATCCATGAACTTA
The DNA here is from genome assembly GCA_028023455.1 of Epiperipatus broadwayi. Lineage (NCBI taxonomy): Eukaryota > Metazoa > Onychophora > Udeonychophora > Euonychophora > Peripatidae > Epiperipatus > Epiperipatus broadwayi. The sequence continues at coordinate 6,139,392 of JAQFVV010006267.1, forward strand.
GCACTCAATCTTGTTTTTACAATCAGCATACCAAATCTCCAATTAATTTGAAACTTTCATCTTCTAGATAATAATAGCTAAATATCAATTACCAAACAATGCTGGAAAGATAACCGGATTAGCTATAAGACAGCTATCTGAAAGGAAAATCCTAAGCCTGCTGACGATCTAAAAATTTCCAAGTTCATCCAATCTAGACTATCAAGAAGCCTTTCATATATATATATATTGATTAATTGAAAAAATAAATACAAAATAAAAGAATAGCTTTATTGTTCAGGAGTTCATAAGAAGTTTGAACATTGGAAATGATAGCTAGGCATGATTCAGTGCATCTCAAGCTCAAAAGTCTGTCACTCTACCCCTGCAACACAGGACAGTTTGTAATAATTTTTCAATTATATCAGGAACAATTTTAAAAAAATAAGTTAGTCTGCACATTTAAAAAAGCTCATCAGGTAAATGGAATTATTAATTCATAAGATTTAAATCTAAAATATTGACTCCATTAATTTCAAATAATGAAGGAAAAGATCAGATAATGAAGATTAGATTTATAATTCTTTAACTGAAACAATGGCAATATAATCACAAATGCTTGCAAAAAATATTGATTAATCAATTTCATCGCTGAAAGAAAAATTAATCCATCTTTTATTCAACAAATCTCTCATAATTAGACAGCGATGATTCCGACTCCATCTAACTATCTGCATAACCATTGAATAATTAAATATATAAAAAATGTGCGATGCATTTGGGTACCATTTTTCTGATTAATTAATTTCAACACAATATTTTTGCATTGAACCATTTGTTGGCCAATTTAATTCTTTTTATCTATTCAAGCTAATGACTCACAAGTTTCAACACATTAATTTCTTGAATCCAAGTCAATTTATTAAGGTATATGTGCATAAATTTTTTTCAGCAAATACATAATTTAGAGATATGACTTTTAAAATTGCAGACAATCTTGATTATTTTCCAAATAGATTATAAAATAGCAAAACCACAATCTGCACAAGGCTGCATCCCCATTGATGTAAAATTAATAAGTATTGAATAAGTCAAAAAGCAATGGATAGCAATGCAAACAAATTCTATGATCAGTTTCTGGAACACTGGCCTTTTTAATGACAGAGAATAATTGTAAATATCACAGGATCACCATTTCTTATGCTTGCTTATAACCTAGATCTTAGGCTAGGTGCAGTGCTCTCAGATCCAAAGCTCCTCGTCCAATACCCCCATACTAGTTTCTGACTTGTAGCCTTCGTCAGTGAGAAGCCTTGGATCTGGGAGCACTGCACCTAGATCTTAGATTAGATGCAGTGCTCTCAGATGCAAGGATCCTCACTGATGAAGGCCACAAGCCAGAAACTAGTCTGGTAATATTGGATGAGTAGGCACTAGGTGGGGATTTTATGCACAAGCCTTCTGGCATCCACTGATTACTCTACCTTGCAGTGAGTGGCAATACGTATAGTGAGTTTTTTGCCTGTTTTAAGAATAATTCTAGTGATCATTATATGCAAACATTTCATTCAACCATTTGAAAAAAATATTAGACAATGTCAAATTTACTCATTAGAAACTACAAACTTATTGATAAATATGGCATCATCATAATCTATTGCAAATTGAAATATTTATATAGATAGGAATAATAGCTCATATTAAATCTAATGATGAAAAAAAAAATCGTATTTTAATCATTGATGTTAGTCTAGACTTTAAGAATATTATGACTAGTAAAAATAAATATACAGCCTAACATTTTTTTTTAAATACTCTACACTATGAGAAAATCAAATTTGATCAGTAAAAAGATGATGAAAGAATAAAATCAAAAGTATTCAAAAATCCATGCATTATTGAGAATTCTAAAGACATAAGTGAGACGTGTTGTAATGGAGAAAGACCACTTTTATTATTAGTAAAATATAATATTAGCTTGACAGTAGTCTAATCTAATAAGTCATAAAACTAAATATGATAAAATGACAAATATAATTATCTAATAGTGTACATTATTACAATAAATAAACACAATTTACATTAACAAATATAAGTTATAACAATAAAATCAATTAAGATAAATATTAGTCTCTTTTATATGCTATGCAATTTAGTCCACTTATAAAATAATAAACCCAAGTTCTAAAGATTCCTAGATCACTTGAGAAATTAACTATTAATTCATTTTTCTTTTAAATTTTTTTTAGCTTACATTCACTATCAGGATTAGATTATTTTTTACATTTACTATGTTTTCTCTCTTATAACTTTATTCTCATAACCTGGAAATCGACATTAACAATGTACCTTCGAAGATAATGAAATTTAAATCAATACTCAAAAAATTAAATTTACAATCACATGAATTTCAATTAATAATGTAAATGGTTTCACTACTGCATAATGTAGCACCAAATTTAAAATTAGAATAAATTAGTTTAGAAAGTGGGAACAACGACAAACTACCATCAATAATAACCACATGTTAATGCTAGGTTACATTGCTTAACAATGCCAGATACAATGTGCATGCAATTACAGAAATATCTGTTGTAATTGCAATTAGTTTTTGTTACTTTTTGGGTTAATATAGATTCTAAGATAAGTGATATTTAAGTCTTTTATACACTCATATTTTATAAATTCTTTAAATACTTGTACTTACTTTTTCTCTCGTGCTTTAGCATCAATTTCAGTTTCTATTATAAATGCAATCTTTAGAATAAATATGTAAATTATCTATGAATGAAAGAAGAAGGTATCTAGTATAATGACCATTAAATCAAATACTGATGCATTCTGGAAGAAACATATCAGAAGCCTATCACTGATATTTACATTTATGCGTTAGATAAGCAATGGTCATTTTTATCACTCTGAAGACTTTTTATTCTGTCAAAAATCATGTTCACAACAATTTCCTACTCCTATTTTAATTTCCCATGTGCATGATGGCAAGTTCGAATATAAAAAAGAAGTCTTATCAACATTATTAGGTGCAATCTTTGGAATAAATATGTGAATGATCTAAGAATGAAAAAAAGAGAGATATAATGTAGTATAGCAGATCAATTTTTAATGAAAAATTTATTGTATTTAGCATCTGATCTAGTCTTAATTTTTGAAAAATCAAAATCTTTTTTCTTATTATATAAAAAAGCCTTATTAATAATCCCTGTGATCAAAACCATTATGAAGAAGCATTTTTTTAGTAGCATAGATATCTTTGTGAAAATGGCTGTCATCAGAAAGTCTTAGTTCTATCTATTAATTTAGTGTGATAAAAAAAATCTATTAATGACATTAGCATTAAAAAACAAAGAAAATAAATGATGAAAATCTGTAAATTAAATCATCCAATGCAAAAATGAATCACAGGAGTATGACACTACCCTCGTTAGGAGTAAAAACTAAATCATAATTATCTAATTAATATAGAACCTTTAAATCTTTTAATTAATAATACTAGTGGGATAATCATAAATTTGAAACTAGGAGGCAGTGGGTTCTTAAATATACGTATATATTCTAATACATATATCAAAATATTAAATGAATCTACTGACTTGCATGTGTGTTGAATTAATCAGTATAAAATTATCTTATAACAAATTATATCAAAATGAACACACTTCGAAACTTGATCATTAACAATGCACCCAACTACACAATATAAATGCCCCCCCCCCCCAAAATACCATAAATGATGGTAAATATAAAACAAATAAAAAGTAAAACTACAACTGGAATTGACATCCACTGTTTATATAGCAGAAGCCATTCTTAATAATAATAAGATGACAAGATGAGACATATGCGAGTCGAGAGCAAATGATTCTTTTGACTCATGATAGTTTCGATTCTAAACTCACCTGTTACATTTTTTGATTAATAATTACTCAAAAATTAATATTTCAAAAATATTTTTAAGTATCTGAAATAATTAGAATTAAATATCTATTACATATTACTTCATAACTAGAAATTAGCATAATGTTGTCTGTTCAATTAATATTATCAGGGAAAAAAACCTTACTTCATCCGTATTTGTAGGCTCATGGATCCCATCTGCTTGGTCCTCATCATCCATTTGATGGGAATCTTCATTGTTCATAATAGGACTATTTCTTTCATTTAAAAAAAAACTTGTTGATCCAAGTTCAAATTCTGTACTCCATGAACAATTAGGAGATAATGACCTATCTAATTTGTAGCCTGAATCTTTATATTTTCTAAAATTTGGAGACCTATTTAATTCTTCGATAGAAAGTAAGCCAAGACCATTGGATGCTTGACTATCGTGTGTTTTATCACCTGCAATACCTGATATGGACTCTTCAGTATTTTGATCATCTTCAGATTTATTTTTGTCGTGATGATTTTTACATTTTTGTTTTTTATCTTTACTATAATCAGGCTTGGGTGGCGTAGGAGGATTCTTTTTATGGCCGAGTCCTAGATGCTTTAATAATTTCGCCATATTGGTTTTCATTCAATCTGCACTACGATTGAATAAATATTTTAATTTTTTTTTTTAAGTAAATTATTAGCACGTAGCATTTTAAAAAATTAGCTTGTTATAAAATATATTAAAAAGTAATTTATATTAATATAATTTATTTAAAATTTTATTCCAATCAAATTAAGTTATTTTCCAACTAGCGAATTGATTATTTTTAACACTTAACGCCCTCTACTCTTGCACTAAATAAAATTTTATCTTCCGTATTGAGAGCTAATAAAAGTAATAAAATAAGAAATTTGAGAATTCATCTCATAGATGTAATACTTAGCGACTGCAATTTTATTAATGTATATTATTTCAATAACTTTTATTTATTTTTTCAGCGTAAACTTTATAAAATTACTTTTAAAAACTTGTATTCAAGATTAATGAATTAGGATTTTAGAATTTCTATAGAAAATCCTACACTATATATATTTTTAAAGTTTAATTGATTGCTTAATCTTTCTCCCCGTCTCAAAATAAATACCCTATAATCACAACGTGTGTCATAAGTCGATCTTGCTAGGGGGAACCAAATATATGATTATATTTTACATTTTAGTAGTTTGCTGCAGAAAGAAATTTGCTGATAAGTGAAAGGCGAACCGAACAGAGTAAATTTCAAACGTCGTTGATGTGTTATAACTATGTAATGGTAAATGAATATAAGTGAGCTGCTCATCAGCCAGCGTGAAGAGTTTACTGCTTTTTTTAAACAATTGTCATTGTTCTTAGTTGGCGAATAGATGTGTGTGTGAATGATTTATATAGATAGATATTTATAATCATGATAGACAAAACTAAATTATGGTCTTATTCCCAGGAAGCTGTAAAGCCATCAGACGAGGCAGAGGTAAGTAATCAAAGACAGAATGGTAAGAATCCTCTCGATTTGTAGACCAAGACTGCTATTAAATGATAACCTTTAATTTGGGTACACTGCAGATTACTTCGTATTGAAAGAAATACTCTAGTATTAAATGGGATAGTGTTAGATTTTGTGAAGTTAAAAGGTAAACAATTGATTTTAAAAGTAAACACTATTACAAAGGTACAAATATTGTAAGGACAAATAGAGTGGGTTCATTATAAATAAAAAGTGAAAGAACAACATTGTGAAGTATGTCAAACAATATCAATTTCCAAAAAATGGAAGACAAAAAGGGCAAATAATTCAGAATTATGTTTCATCAAGTTCTCACTGTGATGAAGAAATAAAGAATTTTTATGTGGATGTACAAAATGTTTTTGATCAAATTGAACACCTTTAAATTGTTGAAGATTTTAATATTAGAATTGATAAATGATTGAAAAATAAAATTGTTGTCGGTAAAATTTGATTATGATGACAAAAATAAGGAAAAACAGATTTGTGGAGTTCACAGAAAAAATTGGATATTGTGATTTTTTCTTTGAAAAAAGAAAAGGCTAAATGGAATGGACATAAAAATGCCCAAATGAAAGTACAACAGAATCAAATTATATTTTGACTGCCAGAAAATATGTATTTCATGACTGCAATATTTTTATTACATTCAACAGATGAAATAAGCATTTGTATGTGTTGATGTAAAACTAGAAAGATGAAAACTATTAAGAAAGATAGTATTAACATTGCATTTTTCTAACCTTCAAAAATATGATGAATTTAGACTTGAACTTGCAAATTATTTGAAAATATTAACAGACTTTGACATGGTTCATTGAAGTCTTGACTGAAATTCAATAAGAAGATAACTGATACTTTATTAAAAACAGCAAAATAGTTGGTAAACCCAGCAATTTATCATTAAATTTTTTTATTGAGATTAGACAATGAATCAAGAAATAAGCAATATTAATATTTTTTTACAATGATTTATTAAAAAGATTTGAATATTAAAAAAAATTAATTAAGGAAATATAATTGTGAATTAGCAGAAAAAGTATAAAATAGAAATCTCAAAAATGTAAAACTGAAGTGCATGGAAAAGTTTGATAATGAATTATATAATAATAAAGAATAAGGTATCCTACAATTACTATATCTTCTGAATTGCCAAGTATTTTAAATGAAAAAATGTATAAAGCAGCAGAGAACTCCGGGCAATAATGGAATTATTGATATTTTAAAAGACGGGGGTGAAGAAACGAAAGTTATTGGCAAAGCAATAAATGTCTAAATAATCGAAGATGTACCTAATGATTAAAAGATTGCAATAGTAATATTGATATTTAAGATGTCATCAGTTTTATATAAAAATTTTACCAAGATAATTGCAACTCATTTACAGCAAACTTTAGATTCTAACCAACAAAAAGGGCAAGCTGGATTTCAAAGTAGTTTTAGACTTAGTAGATAACATCAAAGTAGTGAAAATAATTATAGAAATAACCAATGAATGTGAGTTTGCATTATTCTTTGGATTTATTACATTATGAAAAAACATTTCATTCTACAAACATTTCAATGATTATTATAATTTTAAATCTCAAATGATAGACCCGTGTTATTCTAGTCTGAATAATATTTATCAAAATACAGTCATAATGATTAGATTATTGTATTAAGCAGATTAATATTGAGATATAAAATAGAATGATTCTATATTTCCAAATTTTTTTACAAGAAGTATTTTGTAGATTAAATTGAGAAGCTAAGGGAATAAAAATGTGTTGAAATTATTTAAGTTGTATAGATTTTGCAGATGGTGTGGTTGTTTTTTCAAATGATGCTTCGAAACTTCAGAAAATGTTACAAGAAATATCAGATGAAGTAAGAAAGTATTATTAAAGATGAAATACTAAAAGGACAAGTAATGCTCAATGGATTTTCCCAGAAGGCAATTAAGATTGATAATCATGAGTTAGAAGAAGTTAACAACTACGAACATCTTGGTCAGTTTATTAATACAGATGGAAAGGTAATGAATAAAATTAATCATACAATAATTTAGTATTAAAAGAAAATATGTTTATTTGAAAATATTTTTTTGTGTTTTACAAGTTGTTACTTATAAATCTGAGACTTAGACATTCAACTCCAGATTATCCAATAAAATATGAGAGATGTATATTTGGAGTACCAAACAGATTGAAAATGAAGTATATGGGTGAGAGAACAAATAGTATCATTGATATTACAAAAAGAATTAATAGAAACATTTGTTTTATTATTACTTAAGTCTGAAATTTGGTCATTTAACTCCAACTAATCCAAAGAAATATAGTGCTTATTAGTAATAATAATAAATTGAACTGAAATAAACAATATCATTGATATTATGGAAAAAATTAAGAGACAGATGGGTTTAAAAATGGTTTTAGCACAGTAGATCACATCAAAGTATTGATAATGATTGTAGAAAGAACCAATGAATATGAGTTAGCATTTTCTTTTGGATTTAAGCATTCTGAAAAGGTATTTAATTCTATAAACATTTCTGTGGTGATTATAGTTTTTAATCTCAAAGACCCATGTTATATTATCCTATTCTGAATAATATCAAAATACATCAATAGTAGTTAAATTATATAGTGGTATTAAGCAGATTAATATTGAGGAATATGTCAGAATGATTCCATATTTCTGAAAATTTTTACAAGAAGTATTTTGTGGATTAAATTAAGAAGGTAAGGGAGTAAAAGTATGTTGAAATTATTTAACCCATTGATATTTTTCAGATAATCTGGTTGTATTTGCTAATGATCCTTTGGAACTTTAGAAAATGTTGCAAGAAATAGGTGAAAGTAAGAAAATATTGTTAAAATAAACATGAAAAAGACAAGTAATGTTCAATGGATTTTTTCAGAAAATGACAATTAAGATTGATAATTATGAATTAGATATTAACAACTACAAATATTTTAGTTAGATTATTGATGCACATCGAAATATAATGAATAAAATTAATCATATAATTAAACTTAGTATTAAAAGAAAATATGTCTATGAATTTGAAAGGAAGGTTTATTAACATTTGTCTTTTATCAATTGTTATTTGTAGATCTGAGATTTGGACATTAACTCCAATGAAATATGAAAGAATGTTTATCTGGAGTAACAAAAACAGATTGAAAATGAAGTATATGGGTGAGAGATCAAACAGTATTACTGATATAGAAAGAATTATGAGAAACATTTGTGTTTTACCAGTTGTTACTTATAGATCTATTTGACTTAGACATTTAACTCCAGATCATTCAATGAAATATAAAGAGTTGTATACAAGAACAGACTGAAAATGAAATATTTGAATGAAAGAACAAATGGTATTAATGATAATATGAAAAGAATTAAGTGATTGAAATAAACTGGTCTGGATATATTGCTAGAAGGGATGATTATATATGGACTATTGAAGCTTTAAGCTGAATCCCACAAAATTGTTAAAGACATAGAAAGAGACTATATGTGAAATGGATAAATGTTGTTATGTGGAGAAAAAAGGCCTCCATTAGAGAAAGTAGATTAAAGTTGGAGAAACTTTCATCCAGTGATAATGTTTGAAAATGAAGGAAATTCCAGATTAAAAAGATATGTAAAATTTGGTATTTTTTTCCGTGTTTGGAATTAGTATATAGTAGAAATATCTGAACCCAAAATAAGATGTGGCTGTTTATAATTTAATATTTTGATTATCATGAATAAAAAACAGTTATTAAAGTTTATGATGTAGTTTCTAAATAACTGGTTCCTATGAATCCCCAGGGGTCTGTGGCAAATAAAAATAAATTTGGGGATGCATGGACAACTTTGGGAGTGTGAAAAAGGTTTTAATATAAAGTAAAAAAATTGTAACTCTTTTTCATTATTATGAAAGTTAATATAAATAGCAATAAATAAATTGGTAGCCCTTTTTACATCCTGAGTAAAATATATGTTTAGATAGGTACATAAAATACAAGTAATGACAAGTATTGGATGATGGGAGTTGGGCCGACTGTGGGCGTCTATCTATATATCTATGCAAGTTCAAACAGGAATGGAATCTCACTGCTACATGCAATAACTTGTCTAAAAATGGCACACAAAAAAAATCCAGTGCCTAATCAACAATTTAGTTCTGTGTATATGCTTGATGAGAAATGCATGCAACAATTTTTTCTAGTTTTGACCATAAAGCATTATCATATTTTGTATTGCTACGAAGATAGCATACGTTATCTTAAGTATTTTAAATACAATTGATATCTTGATGTATATTAAATTTATTTATACTTATGTTAAAGTTAATTAATATACTAGTTTTATTATATAATATTTATCAATATTAAATTTTGTTATTTATTAATTTGTTGATAATAAATAAATTATTTATTTTTCTTGTAAAATAAATAATAAAATTAATAATAAATGTGTACCCATACAATTTGTGAAACTTATTTGAAATTATATACTTATATTTTAAACAATTAATTGATGTGAGCATTACGTTGAGGCATTTCATTTTCAAAATAAAACAAAATATTAATAAATAGTGTTTCTTGCAAAAAAATTTTTTTGTTTAATTTCTTAAATCTTAAATTTGTGCCCCTTTTCTAGATAATGATATAAGTGAGATGAAGAAAAAATGCAGGTAATGTAGTGTTGAATATTTAAAATATGGCTTTATTTTATTATCAGAAAATAGTACTTTACTTATGTGTCTTCTATGCAATAAAACTTTGTCAAACAAATCAATGAAACTTTCCAAGCTAAAGGAACATTTGGCAAAAGTTCATAGGGACAAAAAAGAAAGATTTATCTTATTTTAAAACAGCCAAAGAAAGATATTTGAAAACACAGACATTGCTACAATTCTTAGTGACAATGTCTGATTGAGATGACAATGGACTGTGGGCTTCTTATAATATTACTGATTGCAAAGTCTGGAAAGCTGCACATCATTGGTGAAGAAACTTATTCTTCGAGCTGTAAGTGAGGCAATACGCATTATGCCGCATAGGCCAGCTTTCGCTTTTATAAGAAAAAAATCTGCTGAGCAATAATACAATAAAAAGAAGAAGTGATGAAATGGCTCAGTGCATAGAAAATTCTCTATACAGCACGATGAATCAACTTTGCCAGGAAACAAAGCTTTACTTTTAGCCTATGAGAGATTTGTAAAAGAAAAAATTTCGCCAAGAATTGTTATTTGCTAAATGTTTTGAAATTGATACGAAAGGTGAAACAACATTTAACGAATTAAAAAGATTTTTGATATAAAAGCTATACTATAAGTAATGCCCTCTCTGTTGCTACTGATGGTGCTCTGGCAATGGTAGGATGACACCGAGTCTTTCTGGTATACTTAAAACAAGCTATACTGAATGTATTATTTGTACATTGTGTCTTTCATTGACAACATTTAGTCACCAAAAATCGTAGTAAATGCTTGCATAGCTGACTAGATTATGTCATTGGACCTGTTAATAAAATCAAAAGGAATGCTTTCATTGAGAGATTATGTACTCAACTTTGTATAGAAAATGATGAAAATTATAATTGTTTACTACTTAACATGCAAGTTCATCGGTTATCTAAAAATGCATGTTTGGTTCAACTTTATGTACTCTTTGTTTCAGTGTTGGAATTCCTGGAAAGTAAAGACAATGATTTGTGTCTCAATTTAATTAATTCCATAAATGACATAGCTTATATGATTGACTTATTTGCCAAATTTAACAAAACCAATTTGAAATTACAAGGTTATCAATTAAATTTAATCAAAACTAAGAGTATAATATCTGCATTTGTTGCAAAGCTTATGCTATATAAACAAAACCTGGGAAGAGGAGAATGCTCTCAGTTCCCTAATCTTTCAAAATTGCAAAAACCAGATTATTTGCTTGCTTGTTGTTAGAACTTAATGGCCCTTCATTTTGACCTCAACCAAATGGACCTTCTTGACTTGGTTATCCTCAATTGAATATTGGACCCTTTTGCAAGTATACCCACAATTTCAGATGAATCCATACTATTATGGGAGCAACTTATTGAATTATCCACAAACGAGTTAAAACCAAGGTTTGAACAAGAATACCACAAATTCTGGTTACAAAAACATATACCAATTTTATATCCTGCATTATCACTATACAGAAGCTACTGATTGTTTTCCCATCTTCCTATTTGTAGAATGTGGATTTAGTGCAGTTATGAGTCTCATCATGAAAAAAAGAAACAAGCTGGATGTGCTTAGCCAAACATAAATAATCTTTTATCATCCCATCAGGTTCACCCATCTCAGTGAAAAAAAAAAGTGTTTTTGGAATTTAAAATAAAAAAGTTATAATTTCAATAAAACTACTTTAAATATCAAAATGTTTTAAAAAAAGTGTTTTTGGAATTTAAAATAAAAAAGTTATAATTTCAATAAAACTACTTTAAATATCAAAATGTTTTATTTTTGTAAACATCACCATTTACTAGTCAAGACATCAAAGTTAATTTTGTAATTTTTATATTATACAATTATGTTGAGTTATGGGGGTTCATGGTCACATTTTTGCTATAAGAAGAAATTCATGGGCATATTAAATTTGTGAACCACTGTTTTATCTTGTTTTTACAGTCTTTAAAAATATCTAACCCTCATGAGAGATTGTAGAGAGCACCATTGCACTCAATGTGGACTGGTTGCACCAAGACATCATAAATGCTTGCATAAAGCTAGCACCCCCATTGCTCCTCCCTCTTCAAACAACTCTACCGAAGGGCCTGTGGGATGGACTCCTGACCTCTGGACCCAGAAGCTAAATGAGGATTCACCTCTGATAGTCCTCCCCATAGCCTTACCATCTCTGAAAGATATGAGAATACCACCCCCATTCAAATTAGAAAGACTGCTGGAGATCAACTGGCTGGCCTTCTCAAGAGGATGCCTGACAATGGGATTCCCTTGTCAGTGACTAATAAACCCGACATCAATGACCTTTTCACAGCTGTCCCTTCAACACTATAGAGGCACCCAGATCCTCACCCACCTGCTCTACCTCTGGCTCAGATAACATCACACTCGATGACCTCCTGGATTTCAATGATGCACTTGAAAGTTTAGTGATTCCCTGTGAAAAAAAAGGCAATTGTTTTCTCCTCCGGTGTTTGTTCCTCCACATGAAGCAACTTCAGTCATTACTGATGATGCACCTGTTTCCACACCTGTTGTCAATGATGCCAAAGTTCAAATTGTCCCATTGGAGTTTTTTTCTTCCTCCACAACTGTTGACTGTGATGGCCAATCCTGACTGACATTTCTCTCCGTGGAGTTGATTGCAGGAAGGATGATCCTCCAGTTCCAGGTGATCTCTCAGAAACCCAAGACTTTAAATAACCCAACAATATTTAGAGTCTTCATAGTCAATGTGTTTGGCCTGAATTCATGTGACAGGGCCTATGCCCTGTCACATTGGTTTTGGTGGCAGGCCCCAGACAGACATCTTATGCTTAACAGAAATGAAACTGCATCTTCAGTTGCATCCTTATGTTACTAACCTAATGCAGGAATTCGTCTTCTTCCACTTCTCATTCTCAACTGTAACATTGAAAGACATTGCCATCATAATTAGCAAGAAGTCCCCAATCACACTGTAAAATTCTATATATTGACTCCAATTGCCTGATTGTGATCATCCAATCTCAAGGCTGCTCATTCAATTTAATTAAGGTTTACTTCCCAAAAAATTTCCTAGATCATATTCAGTCATTCATACTCACAACATTATGCTTAGAATCAGCCTGCTTCCCATGCTTATTCATAGTAAGTGGGAGGTCTCTTTGCTGTAGATGCTTTTTCATTTTACACAAGACACTCAAGATCCCTAATAGACTTATTTTTCTCTCCATTGTCGGGTTTGATCAAATCCCACTTTTGGCCCAGCATATTTTCTGACCACTTTGATTTAGAAGTCAAGATCAGCCTGACAATTGCTGTCACCTATCATTCACCTACCATGTATAATTAAAATGCTGTATTGCCTTCTACTGGCTAGGAATTCTATCTCTCCCCCCTGTTGAGGGGTAGCTGGCTTTTGTCAGCACCTTGAATGACCTGGTCAACAGCTGTACCTTCAATCTCAAGGAGCTGGTCTGATTGATTGGTGAGCTTGATGCCATTGCCAAAGCCCTAACCAACATGCCTCATGAGGCACAAAACATCCTGAACATTCTTGCCGTACAAGTTATTCCAGTGTGCTATCACTGAGGGCCTTTCGATCAAGAGAGCCCATCTGTACCTACACCATCAACAAGGTTGGGCCAGGGGTTACCTTTGGTGGGCATGTGGTTCAGGCAAGAGGTCTAGGATCCCAACATCCATTGAGTAGAGGGTAGCTATTACTCAGGTTCCTCCATGCTGGCTGTAATCTGGGAGATCTATGCCAATGAATTCTAGCCACTTGGGATTAATTCTAGGAGAAGGTTCACCTTGATAGACTCGGCCCTGACAAGATCCCCAAGTCCTGTTGAAACTGAAATCCCTCTCGGATGGAACTCTTCCAGGCTTGCATTTACTATCGGTGCACCTTTGCTATATCCATCATCACAAAAATGATTGATTTTTTTGCTGATGAGAGCCAGGATGCCTTGGGATTTCCCCAATTGCCATGGTACCCCTTGTCAAGAAATGGGAGGGTCCATATGAATTGGAGGATCTCATAGATATCCAAGACAACATCGTTGGTTACCTCCCATCTTATCAGTTTGCTAAGAAAGGGTGCTCGACTGATCATGCTGTCAGCCAATTTCACCTCCTTGTTGACCTTGTACACAATAGAAGAAGTCCAGGCAAGTCACTGTGCAGATTGATTTTGCTGGGGCCTTTGATTGCATCAGAATTGATAAACTACTTAGTGTTCTGGAAAAACTCAAGTGCCTGTGGCATACCTCCAACTTGTAGAGAACCTCCTACAAAATTGGGAGGTATTTCTCTTGTTGGATGGATGAGTTTCTCCATGATTTAGGACCTGTTTCCACCCTGCAGGGATCACCACTGTGTCCTCTTTATGGCCTATGTGAATCCATTGCTTCTAATCATAGGTGTCTTCCCAGGGATAGCCATTCCTTTTCTCAGAAAGAGAATTCACAATATCTTCTACATGGATGATGTGGTGGTGTTTCTCTTCTCTAGTGATGAACTTGTGAGGTTTGAAGAGCTCTTAGACCGATTCACATGTGAATTTGGTCTGAGGGTAAATGAAGGCAAATCCACCATGTGGTCCATCTTGACAGGGAAGCAAGTCCTGGGAAGGTTTAAAGCAAACCCACAAAACTTTCTTGGATTCCCCTAGTCCCCCTTCAGGTATGAGGAGAAACAAGGAGAAGACCTTGCTCTCCATGATTGAGAGTGTAGTCACCTTCTTGTTGAAAATCTACCTATCATTGTTTGGCAAAGTTGCATTACTAAATTCTGTTGTATTGCCAAAAATTGCACATTACCTGGCCAGCCTTGCCCCAAACAACACCTTCATTAAAAAGGTTGAAACCTCTGCAGAAGACAATGCTGGGGGGAGGAGCTCCTGTCATCAGCCTTAACTTACTTTGGTAATGCTACCCTGTACCAACCAGAATAATCAATGGCTACCAGAAGGTTTGTGCATAAAATCACTTTCCAGTGCCTACTCATCCAATATCCCCAGACTAGTTTCTAGCTTGTGGTCTTCATCAATGAGGAGCCTTGGATCTGAGAGCACTGCATCTACTCCGGCTTGCACTGAATGGCAATAGATATAGAGTGTTTTGCCTGTTTTAATAGATTTTATGCCTGTAGTAATAATATTTCCTCTCACTCCATCATGTAGAAGCTATTTAGTGGAAATAAATGTTGGTGATCAATCAATTAATTTTAAATAAAATCATAAATCTGTTGATTAACTGAAGCAGATGCATTTGACCAAATCATAAAAAGCAATATAGAAATCACTCCTTTGTTCCCAACACTTTTTTTGCATTTATCTATCAACAAATTCATGTGTATGATGCATTATTGTTTTTCTAAAACTACTCTGAATTTATGATAACCATTCATTTATGACTAGAAATAATCTATTCAACAAAATTCTTGAAAGTAAATTAGAACACTAGAAATATTTTTAAGATCAGGCAATATTTTGGGAACTAGCATACCTTTACTATATTTTCAAATTTCTCCAAGTACTTCATCAGGACCTATAACCTTCCCATTCTTAAGATTAATGGTTTTTACTTTTATCTGGATATCTTTATCCAAATGTAAATGAGTAAATAAAAGAGATATATCACTAAAAGTTTGTCATCTCAATTCTTGCATCATTATTCAAAAGATAATCAAAATACTATTTTCACCAATTCAAAATATCTCTGATATTATATAACAGATTGCCATTGGTATATTAATAGAAGGATTGTGATATTGTTACTCAGATATTGCTCTCAATGCATTATAAAAAAATCTTGAGTGACCACAATCAATGAATGTCTCTATCTTCTTTGCAGATTTAATCCATCAATTATTTTTAAGCTTTTTTATCAATGTTAAATGTAAGCTTTTTTTATCAATGTTAAATGTCTGCTTTTAGATTTCTATTTATTATGAAGTTCCATATTTAATTTATTATTCTGCCAAGCAAAAATGCTACATTTTCTTTTAATCAAACTACTAACAGTTGTAAACATTTCTGTTGACAAAGATAAAGAATAAATGGATCTGACACTTTGTAATCAGTGCTTTTGAGAGAAGAATGATTTACTCCATTAATTACACATACATCGAGTTATGCTAATTTAATGTGTAAAATTATCAAGTTCTATTTTACTATTAAAACAAGGTAATTGAAAATGATTGAATCTCTATTAATAACTTTTATTAATCATTCATTAGACCAGAGATTATCCACTTAATGAATAATATTCTAGTTTTCATCACACTGTTACACAAGTTAGAGACTGGTTTCTATCAGCTTTAAACAATCTGTGGAATATAATTATAAACATATGACCAAAGATTATATGAAAAAGTTTACGATTTTCAAGATGCACATTTTATGCTGAATCAGCACTAATCAGTTGTCCCCGATCACAATCTCTTACACACACTTTTAGACAGCCAATTACTACAGTTTAAGTGATAAGTGTTAAACTTATTGCCCTCACAACTTTGACAAATGAAAGTATATTAATATTTTTTTATTATTCATTCAACTAAAGATCATCCAATTAATGAATAATATTTCTATAATGTAACCTCTATGACTAATAAAAATTATTAATATACTTCCATACATCAATTAAGCTGTAGTAATTGGCTGTCTGTATGTATATATACTGAATGATGATAAAATATGTATAAGAGATTGTGATCTGAGTCAACTAATGAGTGCTGGTTCAGTATGAAATATGCATCTGGGAAGATCATATATTTTTTTCACATGTATTTAGTCATATGTCTACAAGGTGTTAAAAGTGATAGAAACCATTCCCTACCTTGTGTGGGGGTAGTGAAAATTATTTTACAGAAATGTTATTCATTGATTGAATTTCTATTTTTGTATAATTGATCAATAATTTAATAATTATTAATGCCATGTTTTCATCTGGCTGATATATTGAGTTCACTTTAAATTTCCATGAATGTTGGCAGAAGCAAACCTACAAACATCAAAAGCTTAAAGAAAAATTAATTCATTCTATACTTGTTTGTCAGCAGAGTTATTTATTCATAGGCTGAGGAGAGAGCAGTTTATTTCATTAATTACACGTACAGTGAGCTATATTAATTTAATATTTTATATACTTATATATTACTATTGTATTATATGTGCAAGAATATTATGTCAATATTAAGTAAAATGGTTTTGCTCAAGACCCAGTTGGGCTACCAAAATGTAACAGTTAATAACATATAGATTTATTATATTAATCAAACCTCATTGAAGGACTTCCAAAAATGTAGCACCTAAATATTATTATAAATTGTCCAATACAATGGGAACAAAAATATAACTGTCAATCTCAGATAAATGATTTTATTCATGCCTCACATTGTGCAACAAAAATGTAACTGATATATCTATGCGATGCCAGAAATGAAATAATGGCTTGTTGCTTACTGTACAATGTTATTATTAAATCATACATTGGAATAGTCAAAAATGTAATGAACAATGTTTAAAGATAAGAAAATCAAACTTAATTCTGAGTATTTATACCCAAATCTTTAAACTAGCTTAACTAACTGCTTTTAATAATGCAAATACAATATATGAGTATAACTTTATTACATTTTTCCCACAAGTCAATTTATATAAATCAGAGTTAATACTAAAGATCCATATGTTTATAAAGCACTAATAAATGTAGAAATCAATAAATATAATTCAGTACATATATATAGTTCAAGAACTAGGTATATGCAACTTAGTAGATATATAAAGAGAAATAGGTGAATTAATACTTTAATAGATATGTAAATTGAGGAATATGTAAATCAATACCTCATGAAAGAGAATCAAATGATATACTAATTGATAATTTATATAAAAATTTATTGATGTCATAAGACCAAAAATTATATTAATAAACAAAATTCAAAAATATGTTATATATTACAATTTACATTGACTCTACTACAGCTCTAAAATTTTTATGTATTTGTTTAAAAATACAATTGCACAAACCAGTGGTTAGTAACATACCATCTTTCACACTAACAACCAGACATAAATATATCATAATGTTTGAGAATGTTTAAATATCAAAAGATATCATACTGTAAGTGAAAGTATTTTTTTTTATTATACATCTGTTTAGATTAAACAAAGCTTTTCTATAAGATCAATTTTATATGTTTAAAAAAAAATTAAATATATCATTTAGATTATTTGTATTTATATATTGGATTATTTCCACCACCTAATATAGGTACAGTATTAAATTTTATTGATATTGATTAAATTAAGTGTTATTTACTTGACCTAAATTTTAATTTCTTATAAAATAAGTCATTATTTTAAATTTTGAAAGCGAAAAACATTTCTAATATATATCTTCTTTCTTTTTTTTAAAATGAAAGTTAAAAAAAAAAATGATAGTTTTCAAAAGGTCATGTTATTATACCAGCATATATTAATCCAGCCAACATCTTTTGGAATTCTTTCAGCTACAGTTCCTTTTTCTTTTATATTCTTAGATAATTTCCAGCTATTTTTAACTTTATTAGATCCTTTCTTTTCATATATATATATCCAAATAGATGTGGTTTTAAATCACTTAGCATAGCATTAATACATTTTAAAGAAATAATTTTTGTTTCTTTTGTTATTCATTCTATTCATATAATGAAAATAAAAATTGTTTCATTAACTTCTCATTCCATTCATTAATTTAAAAAATATAGATTTTTTTTTAAAAAAAAACATTCAAATCCTGGAAAATAACTGCTGAGGTTTTTGACAGAGCTTGTCTTTTTAAAAAAAAAACAACAACAAATATTTGTTCAAGAAGGACCCATGTTCTCTGTCTTTGTGAAAAATCTACTCACATAAATTTGTAAATCATTAACAGATGTAAAAATATTGATTTGACCAAAATAAAATAAAAAAGTTCTATCTAGTTACTAAGCAACAACGTTTTTATTTTGTTTTATATAAGTTTGCTCTTGAGGTTTTCTGTCTTTCATACAATGAAAATAAAGTTTATTATTCAAAACGATAAAATAAACATTTTTATTTTAATTCAAATAAAATATTTTTAAAATTAAGATGCATATAATTTATATATATTTCATTTACAATCACATTCATTCGTGCATTCATTTAGAGTCTGAACTTATTTCTACCTAATTTTTTTTTTTCAATTATGCTTAACTATTTTAATATTAATTAAATTAAACTTTATATAAACAAAAAATTCCTTATTGTTTTCTTCGTTTACAATTTAATATTACGGATGGACATGTGATGGACTTATATCTCATAATATATATTTAAAGAAACAAAAATAAAAAGTAAACAAGGACAAAGGTTAAATTTTATGTAAAAATAATAATAATAAAAATAAATTATTAGTTAACTAATATGAGGTTAACATTTGCCCCCCACCTCCTTTCCCGATTCATTAACTTTAATATATATATTTGTTGTTGTTTTTTTTAAAAAAGACAAGCTCTGTCAAAAATCTCAGCAATTATATATATATTTTTCCAGGATTTTGATTGTTTCTTTTAAATTTTTTTTAAAAAAGTCCATCTTTTTTAAATTAATGAATGGAATAAGGAGGAGTTAATGAAACAATTATTTATTTTCATTATATGGAATTACGTTCATTCTTTCAATGCTTTAATAAACATTTGTTAAACGTCCATTAAATTTTTATTTACAGAATGATTTTAACTTTAAAATTTTTAAATGTAGCCTTGTCTTTTTAGATTATTATTGACTCCTTTTATGATGAGTTCTACTGGCAATCTACCATATGATCATCATCAACCATTATCAATTCACTGCAGGATGAAGGTCTCTCCAAGTTCAATCCATCTTCTCTGCTCTCTAGCTTCTCTTCTCCACATCACCCCTCCCACTTTCTTATTACATCCATCCATCTCACATATGGTTTCTTTCTGGATCTTTTACAATCTCTTGGAATCCTGTTTAAGATTTCAATTGTCCATCTATTATCATTTCTTCTAGCAATATGTCCAGCCCAACTCCACTTCAGTCTTTTAATTTTTTCATTGAGGTCAGTAACATCTGTTTGTTCTCTTACCCATATATTGCATTTTTGATCTCTTCTTGTAACTCCCAACATGCATTTCTCCATACTTCTTTGAGCGGTTTGAAGTCTCTGTGTTGCTTTTAACTGAAAGGAGAGCCTTTGATTCCTCTTGGAGGCCTTAAAGAAACTGAGCAGGACAAATTCCTAATGTTCACTCCATACGTTCTTCTCATTGCAGCTGTTATTACTATGTGATTATTCATATAGTATACGAACATGGATGGGCTGCTCACTAACATACATTAGCCAGCGTGGTGAGTTTATTGGCTTTTTACCTCTGAGTTTAAGATCAAGAAACACCATGGTCTTTCTTCTCTGTTGCCTGATGAGGCAGAATAAATGTTTGTATAAATGATAGTCAATAAAATAATCAAAATTACTCCAAATTCACATCTCATCCAGACTAGCCAAAGAAAATAAACTCTAAAACACAACCAATGATTTCACTACTTCAAGCAAACTTCTCACATGAAAAGGACTACAAGATAACATATTTATACTAAACATTATCCACAATTTCATTTACATCTCATACACCCTTAATATTAAAAGAACTTTTAAATAAGTTAATTTTGCTATATGTGTATAATGTTTAAAGTTAATATAACATTTTTTGTATGTGAGCATACCATTTTTTTTTAAGTTTATGCAATATAAAATGGCTTATTTTATAAACTTTCTGTCAATGAGGCTTCTATTTTGTGAAGCAGAAGCAGATTTTATAACTTCCTAAAATTGATCTATTGTATGTATTTGTATTTGTTTTATAAATTATTAATTTAGTAAGAAGTGTTTGTTATACTATTTTTTATCCTATAAGCTTTAGATATACCAGATCTCTCTGCATGTAGATGTGGAAACATGCAATATATGCAATGTGAAATAAAAATATATATACAGTACATTATTTTTTAAGATAATTTTATGATATAATATTCTTTTGAATTGCAGATATGGAGGAAATGTTATATGTTTATTTCAAATAAAACTTGTCTATGACCAACCATTTCTATTTAATTTTCTGATACTTATGTTTTTTTAGATATGAATTCTCATTTTATTAATATCCACAATGTGGAATTTAATGTAATGTAGATTTGAATGATAAAGAATTTTGGATTAATTTTCACCTGAAGAAATTTTTAAAAATCTGAGCATTGCACTTTGATATTTAACATCATTTGATCTCCTAAGTAGTTGGCCTTATTTTTTTTATTTCACTACAGTACATTCCTTATTTTTTAATTCTATATTGAATTCTTAGTAATTACATTTTTCTAATATTAATATCAGCAACACTAATTGCAAATGAGATTTAATTTAGCAGCAATATAAATATGAGCAAAACATGAAAAACTAAATGACTTTGGAATGAAGAGATTCACTTTATTTCTATCTAGTTAAGTTCTTCATTAAGCACCTTTTCACTTAAACAGCCTTCTAATGCTATATTATTATATACTTAATTGCTTATCTATATGATTTGTTAACACAAATTTACTGGAGTATAACTACTTGTTTAAAATAAACTTTTTTGATATAACATAGAATGCAATGATTATATTGATGATTGATAAGCTATTCACATAGCTAAGTAAAAAAAAAATTTTTTTTTGAATAATACAGTTAGATATGTAATAAAAAACTAAAGTAAATATTAGTGTATATTGATTACATATTTGAATTTTTAATAATTTTTACAGAAGTAGTACATGTAGGGGGGGGGTCTCAGATCATGAGTTGGGTTGTGTAAATACAGTAGTGTTGGCAATGGACTAAGGTATATGAAGGATGTATATTTCCAGTGGTGCCAAAGTCAGATTTCTGATTTTATTTTATTAAATTTACTTAAAAAATAGTGATGGAAAAAGATTCTGAGATCTAGAATTAAAAATGGAAGGACATCTCAGAGGTAAAAGATGAAAAAGATAAAAGTGGTTATTCTGATATATGAGTATAGTTCCACTAGTACCTTTAGGGAAGTTCTTAGAATGAATAAAGGTAGGATATGATAGAACCGTAAGGATAGATTTTTGAAATATAAAGTGCTTCACAGGTTCTTCCATTCTTTCATATAAAAAATAGAGAGCCTTAATATTTAACTAGATATTCTACAAAAATGTCATTAGTAGAAAGAGGTCTTAAATTTATTTTGATTAAGAAATCCAAATATTTTGATTCCAAATATCAATGCTTCAATTTCCTTATAATGATTAGTGAAAATGAGGAGGGTTTCAGTTCTATCACCAGACTCAGAGTTTTATTAATTAAAGTAAATTCTCCCTATATCTAATTTGGGGGGAGGCAATGAAAGACCTATACACATTTAGAAACCAAACTGAACTGCTTTTCTATGAATTAATTTAAATGAAAGTAGAATTACAATAAGTCTACTAAAAATAAAGGTTTGGATTTCAGGATAGAAGAGTATAAATTTCATTGTTTGTTTTCTATAAGTAAATGGAGATAATGCAATGCAACAGAAGTCCATTGCCTTTGGAATGTTTTGCATTTTGAAGCTGATTACTGCTATTATTCTGCTCCATAAAAATTCATTATATAAACTGACTTTTTTTTTAAATAAGAAAAGTTTATATATTTAATGATAGATACTTAAAAGATGATTTTGAGAAATATTAGAATTTTAAGGAGACTCTGGCATAAATAGAAAGATAGTCTTTTTTAAAAAGAGTTTATAATATTGCCATTTGGAACTAAAATCTGGTTTGTATTGTTACTATCTATGTATTGCATGCTAAATAAATATAAAAGCCAAGAACTTTTGGGGAGAGGAATTGTAAACAGATGGTATTTGGTTTCCATTAAAGTAATTTATTTTGTTAAAGAGTGGAATAATTTTTCAATATGGAATAAAGTGAGGGCAGATGTTTTCTAGAAGGAATATGTTCAATTAATTCATAATTTAAGTAAATTGATTTATTTAAAAAAGATATATGTACAACTGGAAATATGTAAATAACTTAAGGGGGAATCTTAAGAGACTATATTGTTTGGAAAAAATACTTATTATGAAACAATATTATAATTTTAGCAACAACAATATTAAACACTGAATATTTAAAATATCCTAATCTATCAAAGTAGTGCTAAGGATTAATAATTGAATTACAGGAAATATTTTGTTTGTGTAAATAACATGTGAGGAAAAATTAACAATCCAAATGCTGAAGACAAAAATATGTTTGGTTGAGTTAATTCCTTTTACATTTATGTCAGTTATGTTATGGTTTATTTTATGTTTTAATACTAAATATTACTTTATTAGCAATAAAGAAACATAATTGTAAATTAATTTTATCTAGTTCATTAACATCTTAGAAAATGAATAATAAAAATTTTATATAATTAAAAAAAAAACATTGTAGTAGTTTTTTTAAAAAAAATCATTGTTATAAAGTGAGATCATTATTTCCTATCTCAGATGGGATACAGTAATGAGATGTGTAATGGGAAAGATTGATTTCTTTATCAATGTCTGCCTGGAAAAGACAACAAGTGCTCAAGAAAGAAGATTCAGTTAAAGTAGAACCCTGGCTCAACCTGAAACAGAATTTTGAAAAACTGAGCTATGAAGTTTGGTCCATAATTTTATTAGAGTTTTAGGATCTTGGTTCAATTGTTAAATTGGAAAAGTTCTTTGTTGTTTAAAGAAGTTTTTTCACTAAAGTGATATTGGAAAATTTACATGTTTCAATTGATAATATCAATAATTTTTGCTTGTAAGTTGTTTTTAAAATTCTCTTTGCATTAGTTAATTTATTATGTATCAACATTTTTATTGCCTACATGAGAAGTGGCAAAATCATTTTGCAAGTTGAAGTCTGGTGCTGAATAGTTGGATTTTTCTAATGGTGTAAACACACATTTTTTGCCAACACACTCAACAGACAGTTTTTTAAAAAAATCTGAACAATTAGGATAAAAATCAAAATGTTTAAAATTCTTCTTATAAAAGATTGCTAGAGGAGAACAAATGAAATTTTGTGGATTTCAATAAGAATAATTCTAAAGTCACTGAATACTTTTCAAATTTCATAACTAAAGATGTACAAATAATAGAATTATACAGTTGGCTGTTTTTGAATATGATTTATTTCATTTTAGCAAACATAGCTTATTGTAAAAAGGCATTGTTTGATGCCAAATGTCACAATATAAGTTAATTCATAATAAAATTGGTCCCAAGCAAAAACAGCTGAACAAAACTCTAAATTAAAAAAAAATTGAATTAATGAATTCAATCAATAGATGGAAAAAGTCAGTGCCAAATTTGAGATTATATAATTCCAAAACACAGAGGCTAAACTCTCCACACAGTAGCACCACTAAGTGCAAGCCAGAATAATCAATAGATAGAAATAGAAATGGAAGATTTGTACATAAAATCACATCTAGTGCCTACTGATACAATATCCCTGGACTAGTTTCTAGCTTGTGGCACTTAATGGCATTACTGTATAGAGAGTTTAGCCTCTGTGTAAAATAGCTTGGGTAAGCATAAAAAATGGTGATCATGTGATGTTTGGTGGTCAATCCCAAAACAATAGTTGAAATATGAAGTTCTTACAACTCTGCTATAAAAATATAATTTCTGGTTAATTCTTCATTTAAGACACTTACTTCAGTTGGAACAAATACAGAATCCCTCTAAATTTACTATTACCCCTATTAGCTATATATCCATCTCTTCAAAACAATACTACTATTGATAATAATCTCAAGCCCTGTAGTTTTAAGGACATTGGGCTGCCCTAGTAGAACCATTAAAGGACTTTAAGGGCATGAAAACAATTTCTGTCACAAACAAAAATTAGCTATTAGAAGAACATAAATTTGTTAAACCTGAACTCTGATGAGACATCTCTCATTTGCAATAAGTAATAAGCAATTGATTAAGAAATTTTGGTATTAATTTCTAGATTTAAATTCTTTGATTTCTTGCTTAATATACAGATTATTAACAATATAGAGAAAAACAATTATTACTATTCAGATTTTCCTCATAAGTTTTAAAGAAATTTTATCTCAAACAAAAGCTTTATAATGCACAAAATATATTTTTGTCTGCAATCATAATTCCAGATGTCACCCAAATAAGTTAAAAAAATAACTCAGAGACAACAGGCCTAAGGTTTTATTTCCCTTTTAGATTTATGGAATTCTGTAAAAGAATGTATGAAGATTTAAACCCTAGAGTTTGCACACTGATCATTTTTGCATTGAGTATTATAACTAATAGTGTCAGAATGGATATCTAGCCATATTTCCTGACCATAATTCCCATCAAACATTTTTGGAGAGGTTCTATTCCTTGCTACTTTAGATGTTATTTATTTATTTAAAACATATCTGCCATACTGCAGATTAGGACACCATCTCTAAAGCAATAAGCATCTATAGCTCAAATACAAATCCTTTCTAGCTTCTTAGATATTAGTCTCTGTTTACCCACTACTAGCTCAAAATAATAACATGGGCAAAGTGTCATAGAATGTATGTGTGTGATAGCTACATTTAATTGGGTTTTTAATGGGAGAGAAATGGATAACTAGATTTAAAATAAGATGAGTATAATAAAATTTACTTACAGTATTTAAACTTCTTATAGGATACTTAGGGATGAATCCAATGCATAATATATATATATATTATGCATTGAATTCATCCCTAAGTATCCTATAAGATATATATATATATATTAGGTATGCATTCATATTGCAGAGAATTTAATTTAACTTATGAACTCCGATATATTTACTTCTAATAGAAAAGAATCATATAATTATTATTATTTAACTATAGTTTTAATATTACAAATAAATATTGGAAAAAATATAAAACAATTGATAAATGCATATATTCATAATTGAATAAGAAATTAATTATAAATGCTACTTGCTTTACGTTCGAGAAAAAATAAATAATTACATTAAGAAGAGACAAAAAAAATTAAATACATATTTAAGGGAAAACCAAAATATCAAAATTATTCAAGAAATAATAATAATAATAATAATAATAATAATAATAATAATTATTATTATTATTATTATTATTATTATTATTATTATTATTATTCACTAATATTGCTCAAGGTATATGTGTTTGTATCTACATCTTGCTTGAGTGTTTGTTGTTGTTCTTGCGCATCCTCCTATTCTAGCTCTACTTCTTCATTGGCAGCATCATTTGATTGACACACTTGTTTGTAGTTATCTGAGTTAAGGTTTTTGGTTTTGACTTTTTTGGAGTGTTTCTCTTTTATTGGTGGGCTTCTTGTTATTCTTTTTTGGGTCTGCTTCTTCTTGTACTGTTTGGGACAAGCTTGTGTGTATTATTTGTGTTAGATTGTTACGGTTCTGCTTTCTATTTCTATTATTTGTGCTGGTTGGGGCTGATTATGTTTGATATTGTCATTATTAGGGCCTTTTTTTTCTTTGTTTTCTTTGTGTCAACTTTGTTAGTGATTTTGTCTGGCTGATCACTTTATTTTTTTAATGTGTGAGTCTGGAAGTTGTTCTCTAATTGTTATATCTTCCTCTTGTGGGTAATGATTTTTTATTTTCTGGTTGTGAGTTTCTCTATGTTGAGAGGTTTTTATTGTTTGCTCTGTGCTTTCTATTGTTTCCTTGTGATTTGCATTTGTGTGGTTCTCAATGTTTTTCCTTGCATCACAGTTTATTTTTAGGTGTTCTCATTTTCCACATAAAAAACACTAGAGCTTTATTTCTTTTATATGTATGTTTAATATAGTATCTTGATCAATTATCTGTGTTGGTATGCTGTCTGGTGCTACATTGTCATTTAGTTTTATTTTAAAGTGGAAACTATTGCTGTGAACTGGAGTGGGCATGTCACTTAGATATATTGGTTTCAAGTAAATTGTTTTACCGAATTGTTGCATCATATTCTGCATATCATGAATGTTGTATCCAAAGTATGTATTTCTGATGGTGCCAGTGATATAATTCTGGAGATTTCATCAACAGTTATCAGAGCATAGTTTCTCAGGGTTTTTATGTAGGTTTGAAATCTAGTTTTTCCATAGCTATTAAAATATTCTAGGGCTAAGTATCTTGAATTGGGGTGATCTCCGATACTTAATATCAAGTCCCATAATTCTTTTTGCATTATTTCCTCATACAATAATTTTATTGGGAATTTATATAGGTTTAAGCTTTTGTCTGTTGCAGCTATTACTATCAATTTTTGTGAAATAAATTTTTTTAAAGTATTAAATAATTTAATTGGGATTGTGCTGTTAAAATCTTTGTTAATTATTTGTAATTCTTGTTGTGTCCACGTGACTGATGGAAGCTCAAGGTTGTGACTGCTATTGAGGTTTAACATGTTAATGTCCATTTGATTTACTTTTCTAAATCTTGGGCTCTACATTAAGGTTAGATTGTTTTCTTTATCTTTTGATATGTACTCTAATTTAGTAATCTCTGCATACGTTGTTTTTTTTTTTTTTTTGCGCTTTGTACATTGTTAATAATTTTTGTGCCATTCAGAGCATTGTCTTTTTGTTCTCATGCCATGCTGCTGTTGTAGTTTGGATTTTTAATGTCTAATGTTTAATTTTTTGCTTACTTTTCTGGTGTAAACTTCCTTGTGTTCATTGGAGCTATTGTTCTTTTGGTTGTAGATATTTTTTGGACAAGTTTTGTTTGTTTTAAGTATTTTCTATAAATTTATATTTGGACCTTCATTTGATGTGCTGCTTCCATTGTGTTGTTGCTGCTGTTTTTGTTGTTGTTGTTGTTATTATTATTATTATTGTTATTATTATTATTATTATTATTATTATTATTATTATTATTATTATTATTATTATTATTATTATTATTATGTTTCAAAAGAGAACTTTATTAGGTGATAAGGTATTTACATACATCTAGGTTCCATATATATTTTATATTCATTGTTCTTTGGCTAGTTTAGTCAGGTTGTCTATTTAATTTGGAGGGTTACAGTTCTCAGAAACATGGTGAATTGTTATACAACTTTTGGTATTTGTTTCATGCAGTTCATAAGTCTTTTGTCCTAGTTACAGTTCTCAGAAACATGGCTAATTGTTATACCACTTTTGGTATTTGTTTCATGCAGTTCATAAGTCTTTTGTTCTAGTCCCATCTCCTACTCTTTGTTGAATACATGGATTGTCTTTGTTGGATACCCTGAATGTTTTTTACTTATTGGTTTGGTTGGTTATGGGGCTGATTGTTGTTTTAATAGTAACCTATATATATATATATATATATATATGATTGTTATCTCTAGTTTTTAATTGTGCTAGTTTGTTTATGAAAGGTGGAGGGATGCTGTCTTATGTTGTTCCCCATAATAGATGTGCATTGTGTGCACCAGAATGTATAGAACATTAATGTTGCTGCCCTTATTGTCAGGGTTGATTTTTGTTGGTATGCATTGATAATCTTTGTTATTCAGGTATTAGGCTGTCTGTATGTGTTACACATTATTTTCCTGATTTCTTCCAGTGCTGTGAATTGTGTATATTAGGCTGTTGTGTTTCCTCTGTATGATGACAGAGTCTTCAGAATAGGTCAATTGTGCTGTACATTCTCTTGTGATAAAGAAAATATGTTGTTGTCATGACATACAAGTTGAGTTTGATGATGAAGTCACCATTTTTTATAATTATGCATTAACCTTTTGTCATTTATTTCTAGCATTGGAGGAGGGTCATTATTAAGCTTCTTTTGGTCGATGAGGGTATAAGTCTGCCAATAAGTGTATTTGCTTGTGTATTGTTTGGGTATTTGGTTAATTGTTCTGTATGGTTGATGATAGGTAATGTTGTGGGGGTGGTTTGTCTGTTGGTGTTATTTGAAGTATGCATTTTAGTTGTGTGAACTATTTTAATGTGGCAGTTAGCAGGTTTTTTAAATTTTGTATATAAAAGATGTTTACATTAGGTAGACCAAGTCAATTGCTCGCAAACAGTTGATTGAGGTGTTTGGTTGAGATTGCGACCATCTTTTGTGCCATAAGAGTTTGTTGCAGATGGACTTCATTTTGGATTTAAATGCCCTAGAGAAGGATGTGATAGGCAGATAGTATATGATTTTTCTTTGATGAGTTGGTTTATCAGTTGCATTTTTGAGTATATTTAAAGGCATGCTTTTGATAAGGAGTTAATGATTCTCTGAGATTCATCTCTTAGGTTGCTTTATATATTACATCTCATTCCTGTGGCCCCCAGATGAAATGTGAAGCCAAGAAAAGCATTTGGTTTAGCTTGCTATGCGTTTGTGCATGATTTACTGGCAAATAGTGAGGTGGTTTTGCTTGTGTTGAATTTCAGTTCGTGTGTATTCATGTAGTCTTGTAGAATTTTTTGTAAGTTAGGTGTTTTTGAGGGTAGAAAGATGATTATATCATCCATGTATTATGAACTTAATTTTAAACTTTGCATGTTAGATTAATATTCTGAAATTCAATGCTAGTGCTGTAAATGCATAAACACAAAGCTAATATTTAATATCTATTAAACCATAAGCTGAGCACTTTCATGAGACATAGATCTCATAATCATAGCTCTTTGTGAAGTGATTGATTGTCTAATGTTATGCAAATGTATGCAAAGTTCAAATATTCCATTTCCTGGATATAGAATAATGTTTCCTTTCTGTTTATGGCATTGTTGTCTATTGCGATAATCTTTATTTTCAAATCATTTCCCTCTCTACAGAATAAGCTGATTATTTGTAGTTTGCATAAATGTCCTGCAAGCTTTTGGTGCTGTGAAAAAATAGAATTGTGTGATGGATCAAATTGAGCCTTACTATATGAATATTTATGTTGAGATAACCAGTTTCTGTGCTGCTTCGGTCTTCACATAGTATGAGGCTTTATAATTTTTGTCAGGGCATACGATGTTGTATACCACTTGTGAAGTTTGAACAAGAGTTAATCGGTCTTTAGCATTATTGATTAATCTGTTGAACCTAGGAGGGTGTGAAAGCACAACAGAAAGATTCTATTGAAAATTGAACAAATTTTTTTGTGCATGTTCAGTATGTATGGCAATAATAGCCTCTGTCTATTCACATTGAGTGTGTTGTTGGTGTTTTGTTTTGAAACAGTATGATATTTCTGTTGATGATGCCCTGTTTAAAACCTATATTTAATAAATCCTCTCTGTATACTGCTAAATTAAATTTTTTATCAGCTTCTAACTTGCACAGTTGCTAATTTCTGTGGAGAAAAGATGTAAGACCTGCTAATTTATGGTTGATGGGTATGATAGAATTGAGTTGAGTGTGATCTTTTGCTTCAAAATGGTTTGACTACCATCTTATAATTCAGTTGTGTGCTGCATTGCACTTGTATTTCAGATATTTCACTTGTTAGTTAGTGTCTTCCCATTCAATGTTTAATGTTAAAAGTAACCTGTTTGTACTTCATTTTTGATTTCATTGATGACTTCTGCCTAAGCAGCCACAAATAAATCATCCATGTATCTGGTATAAATTTTGAATTGTGTAGGGTTCTCATAATTTGGCAAAATGTGCTCTTCATAATGGTTTATCATTAATGCTGGTAATGATTCCACTAATTGGTAGGCCCATTGGTCATCCATCCTTCATGTGGTACCACTGTCCATTAAATGTTGCCATCATGTTCTTGTTAAGCCAATTCAAAAACTCAACTATGAAAGCAATATGAGTCTGTTCTATGATCCTGTGTGACAGTTCTTCTTTGACAATTTCAATGGATTTTGCTGTGATGAAGGATCTGTACAGCTCCATTATGTCTATTGATGCCAGCTTTGTATCTGAGTTCAATTCTATATCCTTGATTCTTGAGACAAAATCAAATGATTTTATTGCATATTTACCAAAGCCTAAAGTTTAATTAACCATCTGTTTACCAGCTTGGCCATCTTGAAATAGTGGACTCCACCAAAATCTAGCATTAGTCTTAATGGGATGTGTGGCTTATGTGTTTTTGCATTGGCAAACATCCTTGATGGTATTGAAGCCAAGGGGTAAAATTTATAATATTCCAACATATGAGAATGCCTTGTTGCAGTGCACTTGCAGAATGGACATTATGAATTTTTCTCTGTTTAACTTATTATTAAAATTTAGCACCATTTGAAATTTTAGTTTGCTACTTTGAGCATTGATTTTATCAATATAATTATCTTTCTTCATCAATACAAACCTGTTGCCTTTGTCTTCTTGCATGCATTCGATGCTTTCATTTTTCAAAAATTGTTTGGTATTAAATATTTTTGATTCCCAATTGTTCATGAAAATGTTGAGAGAGTTGTGCTTTATGCATTTGGCTTACTGCACAACATAATTGTCTCTATCTGGATTGCTTGCCAAACCTGCTTCAACATTGGCTATTAGTTCTATTTTTGGGTGTTTCCATTTTCCACCAACATATCTTGGTCCCTTTTCAAGCACATCTTTGACTTGATCAAATGCTCTTTTGTCTATGAGATTTACGAATGAAGTTCTTTTGTTGTCTTCAATATGAATACACTGTTTGTTTGACAAAAATACAAATTTTCTATCAAATTTCCACTTGAGTATTGTATTTAATCTACATCTGTTATATATATATCTTGGAGGATAGGAATGTTGCTGATCATTCTAACTCTGTTTAGTTTCTTTCCTTAACGCATTTCTGCATCCCTTTGTCATGAGATTGAGCAAGTGCAATTATACCTGTTTGCGGATTTTGCTGTGATTATATATTGTTTGATTTATGTTAATTATATAGCAATTTGTAATTACTTTAAACTTTTTACATTTTGTTAAAAAATCTAGTCTTTGTTGCAATTTGCAAATGGAAAGACAAACCTTCAATATTTGCTTGTTTCTTGCTATTTGCTCCATATCAAATTCAGTGTTGTAATACAAACTTAATTTTAAACTTTGCATATTAGATTAATATTCTGTAATTCAATACTAGTGCTATAAATGCATAAACACAAAGCTAATATTTAATATCTATTAAACCATAAACTGAGTGTTTTTGAGAGATACAGCTCTCATAATCATAGCTCTTTGTGAAATGACTGATTGTCTAATGTTTTGCAAATGTATGCAAAGTTCAAGTATTCCAAAACAACCAACAACACACACAATATGGATAAACAGAGGCTATTATTCCCATACATATTGAACATGCACAAAAAAATTTGTTCAATTTCCAATAGAAGCTTTCAGTTGTGCTTTCAGACCCCTTCTAGTTCCAACAGACTAATCAATAATAATAAATACCAATTTACTATTGCTCAAACTTCACAAGCAGTCTACAACATTGTATGCCCTGACAAAAATTGTAAAGCCTCATACCATGGTGAGACCAAAGCAGCACTGGAAATTAGATTATCTCACCTTAAATATTTGTATATTAAGGCACAATCTGATTCAGCACACAATTCCATTTTTGCACAGCACCAAAAGTTTACAGAACATCCATGAAAACTGCAAATAATCAGTTCAGTCTGCAGAGGGGGAAATGATTTGAGAAGAAAGATGAAAGAGGCCTATTTAATCACAATAGACAACATTGCCATAAACAGAGAGGAAACATGTTATTCTATATCCAGGAAAATGAAATATTTGAAGTTTGCATACATTTGCATAATTTTAGATAATCATTTCACAAAGAGCTATGATTATAAGAGCCATATCTCATGAAAACATTCAGCATATGGTTCAATAGATATTAAATATTAGCTTTGCGTTTATGTGTTTAGAGTGCTAAAATTGAATTACAGAATATCCATTCATGTATGCAATGCATGCAATGTGTTGTGAAGTGTTTGGGATTGGGACACCAGTGAGTGTTTGCTGGATTTTTTGTAGAAGGGGATTGATGTATAGCATGAATAGTAGTGAACTGAGTGGAGATTTTTGTGAAATGGACTGTGTGGTGGAGAATTGCTGCCATTGAGCGTTATGTGGATTTCATGGCTTAAGAACAGATTTATAGTTGAGTTTTTGGTACTGTGGTACTTGTGAGCATGTTGATAAGTACATGAATATAGATTGCTATTGGTGCATATTTTTTCTTCCCTCATGTTGAGTTTAGAACTGCCTTGAAGATTAGTGCTGATTATATTGTAGATGAGTGTTACTTTGCAAATTGCATATTGGAGATTAGTGGTATTATATGTGGTTCTATTTTTTCTTTGATGATTTTTTCAATAATTTTAATTGGCAGTGGTCTCATGCATATTTGGCAAAAGTCATTTAAAGGGAGGGTGGCTTTTGTTTTTTTGTTGAAAGGCACTATTAGAATTGGGTAAATTCATTCCATGGGTTGAATTTTCTGTGATAAAATAATTTGCTAAGTCACAAAGATATTGAACTGTAAATTGACTGAGATGCATTAAGACAAACTGAGGGATGCCATGGCTTTCTGGATGACGTGTTTGAAATGGTTGCCATCTTTGTTGTAAACTCAGTTGTGTTGAATGAAGTTGTTTCTGGTGTTCCAAATCAGTCAGAGGAAAGTTTAAGTGGTTGGTTTGTTTGTAGTTTTTGTTTAAAGTAAGATTAGATAGACAATATCATGTGTCATGTATGTGGTTTTATTTGCTTGAATAGCCATTGGATTTTGATGTTGGGTGGGTGTTCTAGTGCCCATTTTATGTAACCTCTGGTCCAAGTGTGCTGTTGAGTAAGACATATTTTGCTTTTTTTAATTTTTAGATAGTTTTTTAAAGTGTTGCATGTATTGTTGTATGTTCATGTGAGTTTATGAATATATCGCTGAGTACGGTGTAAAGGTTTTATTATAAAATTTGCTTACATAGCTCATCAGAAGGGTGGTGGGTTCTTCCTTGTGATATAGTCAATATTAAAAGAGAATATGTTAATGTATGCTAGATATTTCTGTATAGGATTAAGCTGTATGTTTTGAATCTTATTAAGCATGATATAGGTCTCCAAGAATAAAAATTCTGGGGTGGTCACTGAGAATAATACTATTGTTTTGGTTAGTAGAAGTATCGATGTTTAGGTTTGCATGAAGTTGATGGTTATTGTTTGCACTGAATGGTCTGAGAATGGGGAGGGTGTAAGGCTCATTGTGATTAGATGATGCTCAGTTGGCAAATAGAAACAGAGATCAATCAGTGATGCATGTTGGCCATTATGAAATGTTACTGCATTATTTGGTAGGAAACTTTCAGCACTTATTATTGGCACAGAAATTTGGTGCAGCCATCATGACATGAAGTCTTTATATGTCATATTGCAATCTCCAATTAATATGGTTGGATTTGTTGTGGTTGCAAGTAGCAAATTAATATTGGTTTTTATATTGGCAATTATGCTAGGTCACAGAGGTATATATACAAATATTATGTTGATTGTCATAATACTATGTTAGAATGTCACTATTAACCAGTGTGAATCTATAAATATTATTTTAAATGAAGTGAATGGACAATTTAGTGCAATATCAGTGCCCCCAGAGGGTGTTGATGAGTCTCTGGAGCAAGCACAAACCCCCTTTTTTGTAGATGTCTTGTTGGGTCTGTTTAAGAGCCAGCATAGAGTTTAGGTTCAATTAATCCAAGTATGTGTGGCTATGTGGTTTTAATCCATTGTTTTAGTTGGTTGATCTTGGAAATGAAGTTTAACCTCATATATTAAATGAAGTTATAGTGACTTTCATTAATTTTATGTAAGCTGTGTGGGGTTATCTCTGTGTGTTGGTATGGTGTTAAAGGTAGATCCTGATTGTTATCATAGTCTAATTCTATATCTTCATTGATTGGATCAAAGGTATAATATATATGGCCAATATTATCTTCTTGATTGAATTCTTCTGTCTTAGTTTTCTTTGCTTGTCAATTTTTCTTTGGTGGGTGTCCTGGTCATCTTATTGCTTCGGGCATTGCTTCTTCTATCTGGGGAAGACATGGAGTGGTTGTTTCTGTTATGTGTTGATATATTGTTTCTTATTATAAGTGTGTGTGCTGGTTTGTTGTCGTGATCTGTGTTATTTACAGCATTGCTATCTGTTTTGGGTTTATTATTGCTTTTATTGGTAATGTTGATAGTTTTATTAGATGCTTTTGGTGGATAATTTAAGGTTTATCTGACTCATGTCTGCATTGTTTTTGGATTGATATGTCCAGCACTTCTGTGTTTATATTTGCTTTTTTGGTTTGATCATTTTTTAAATGTTGATGTTGACTGCTTTTGGATTTCGTATTTATATCGTCATCATTTTGATGCAATTTCATTATTTGTTTCCATGAGTGTTGTATAGGTTGGTTATCCATTGTCTGATTTTGAATAATTTGATTTGCATTGCAGTGCATATCCAGATGACAGTGCTGTTCACGGGAATAGCATTGAGGTCTTAACCATCTTATATAAAGGGAGAGCATAGCCTCCTGGTCAATAATTTGCGTAGGTATATGTATTCAGTTTTATCTTAAATTCGAAATTGTTACTATTTACAGGTATGGGTGTATATTTCAGGTATATTGGATTTAAGTTTAGCACTTTTCCAAATGGTTATATCATGTGTTGCAAGTCTTGTATATCATATCCAAAGTATATGTTCTTTATTATGCCTGTGATGTAGTTTTGCAAGTCTTTATCAACCACCACTAATGCATAGTTTCCTAGTGTTTGAACTTGGAACTGAAATTGGGCCCTTTGGTGTTCATTGAAAAATTCAACTGCCAAGTATTGTGAATTAGGATGCTTGCTGATATGTAACACTGTGTTCCACATTTTATATGTTGTTAGCACCTCATATAGCAGCGATCTGGGGAATTTGTATAATGTGAGATTATTGTCTGTTAGTTGAAAAAAATTTTTTAAATGTATTGAATAACTTTTTAGGAATTGTGTTATTGAAATTAATATTGATTGTTTGTAACTCTTCTGCAGTCCAATGTGTGTGTGTGTGCATTTGGTAATACACCATACCCCTCAAATCAAGTGGATTAGTAGAAAAGGCTGCTCAACAATTAATTATACATTGAATAAAATGGAATATGTATATATTCATGAGCACTAATTATGCCAATGTTTTATCAGCACTTCATATCGAGTTCATAAACCAAAAAAAAACTCCAGCAGAATTACTGATGAAATACCATTTTAGGACATATTTTGGTGTTAGTACCAGACAAAACTAAAGGCAAGACAAAGTCGAAAAGTGTCATTTTTAATAGAACAAACTGTCTGAATAAGAAACATGCTGAAGAAAAAATGGGTACTGGAAGTCATAATTAAGCTACTATCTAAGCAAAAATACATAATTAAAACAAGCATATATACCATTTAAAAGTCTGTTTTTGTAAGTTGATAGATATAATAGAAAAACTTGCTCACATGACAGAATTCTCTAGAAAATAGTGAAAATATTGAAATGGATCTGACTATTAATATCAAATTAAATATAGAAAAAAAAATATTTGAGTTAAGATTCACGGATATAACTACTAAATTTGGTGAACTGCAGGCTGAACAACAACAAAAAAAATCAAACAGGAAGAAAAGAAATTAAGATTAACAAGACTTGCCAAAGATAGACCTATACTTAAAAGATTACATGATTATTTTGGTAAAATTTACTGCTTATTTCTAGAGTGAAAGGGTGAAATTTTTATATTTAACTTAAAACTATATACCCTAATGTGTAAATAAATAAAGTTACATGAGAATGTGCATTCAAATTAGACAATATTAAATGACAATTCACTTTCTAAGTATGCATAATGATTAAACTCATGAAAATAATGTAGGTATGCTAATTTGCAAAGCTCTTATAAGGAAATTACTTATGAAAATTAGTTCACGTAAAACAAAACTGGCTACCTAACAATGTGATAGAGCAATATGGTGTGTAATGAGTGTGTGAGCAGTATGCAAAAGTAATGAAATATGCTGAGCAAAGCACTATAGTGAAAAGTTAATGAAGAAGCGTTAAAAGAATAAATAAACTACTGTAACTAGAATAATGCAGCATTATAATTCATCATTATAAAGAATTGTGTGTGCATGAATTAATTTACGGAATTCAATCAGTACTTTAAACACTAACAGTTTATTAATATTATATATTAAATAATAATCTCGATAAGTTTAAACTTTCTTTGTGTATTATTTGTAAAATAACTTAATGAGTGTACAGCTGGTTTAGGTCAATAGGACTCCTGCACACATCAGTTGGCATGAAAAAGGCAGTGGTAAAGAAATGAATCCAGAAGAATATTTTATATAGATTTCATATTTATTTATTATTGAATTTTCTAAGCAGAGGTTTTGCAAGCAGTTCTTGTCCAAAAACAATTGCAAAGTTATGAACAATAGTTTTGCTAGTAATTATTTAAAATAATTTCTGAGATTTTTTTTTTTATTGCTATTAAGAACTGTCTTTCAATTATTATTCCAGAAAAAAAAAAAAAATTCATAGCTTTGACATTAATTACAAGTGTCCCAACTTCTCACTGAAGAGATCCATAGGTCGAAACTGGTCTGGAGATGGGGACAATCTAAGATAAAGATGATTTGAATGCCTTCTCTTGTAGTAGCATTTATCATAATAAATAAATAAAAGCTTGTTTAAAGTTATAGCATGCTCTTAAGTTTACATATTGGTAAATGCAAGCTATATATAAGTCATGTGACATCTGACTTTTTATTATTACTATTAAGAAGTATTTATAAAAGTATAAGCTTTAACTCATACTAATGTAATCATAAATAAAAGAAGATTGTATAGAGAAAAGCTTTCATAAAGACCGTTTTTTTTAAAAAAAAATTAATTTATTTTAATTAATTAAACAATATGTGCTTAGCTGACTTTCAATTATTACAAGTCGCAGGCTAGCATAAATTGGAAAGCGGGAGTAGATATATGCTGTTATTGCTAATTTACATAAAATTTAAATATAAAAATTAATTAAGGAGAATAGGCCATCTTTTTGAGTGTTTAATAATAAATGTAAACACAATTATTTTTGTACTATATTTCAAACAGAAGAATGATTTTAATCAGAAATTACAGGAAAATGGCTTTCGCCAAAACTCAAATGTTAAAAATCATTTGCATATCTGATAATGCAATAAATTCCTGTATGATTTTTAACCTAGAGGAATTTGTTTTTAGTTATTATATATTTTCTTCAGTTAGTTAATATATTTTTTATTATTTAAATGGTTTATTGTTAGAGAATTCCAAAGCTATTATTTTACCATTGCATTAATTTAAATTCATAAGACATGACAGGATTCTATAATAAATTAACATTTTAAACACATATTATCTCTTTCAAATTTGTAGAGATTACTTCTTTTTTATTATTATAATTTTCAAAATTTTTTTTTATGATTAGACAAAAAGTTGTACATTCAATTTTATCTTTTTTAATTACTTAGATAAAATAGATAAGCTATATAAAGTCATTAATCTATAAAGAGATTCCTATAAAAATATTTGTATTGCATGTTTTAATTGATAGATTAATAAGCCTTTATTTAAATAACTTAATAGGAACTAATGTGGATTTTTTATTCATAATTATGTTGTGAATTAAACAGTTAAAAAAAAAACTTATAAATTTTCTTATTTCCTATCCTTGAGTGATTAAAGTTAAAAGTTCTTTAATAGAAGACCAACTTATCACTTTCGATACTCAAATATTTAATGAGCTCCCGATCAACTAATCAACATTTTATAATTTATTTAACGCATCTATTTATTTGTATATCGTTAGTTATTAAAATTTAAAGTCTGCATAAAAATATTAACCATTGAAAAAAATACATTTAGCAGTTTTTCAATAATGAATTTGCTCTATATTTATTGACTAATAACATTTTACTTGAGGTTTGATTTAATGCTCAAAAATGTTGTCATAGCTGAATATTTTTTCTCTCCAGAATTCTTTTTTGTTATTCATTTTCTAATCACCTTTTTTTTTATTCGGCTTGTTTTTTAATTATATATTTAAATCTCATTAACATACAGAATTTTTTCTTTAAGACATTTAACACCACTTTTTTTTTTTTAAAGTTAAATCAACTGAGCAAGCTAAATGGTGCTGCCCTCTATAGGTTTTTAATAAAAACTTAGTATTAAGCTGTGCCTTATAATAATATCATTTAAATTTATTAATACTAATTCCAATTATTAAATGGATAAAACATTTAAATTTAATGAATAAAAGTAGTACTGTAGAATGATTAATATCGGAAGAAAAAATATATCAACACATAAGGGTACTTAAACGACTTTATACAATGTTTTCATAGAAATGATGTGTACGCATATATAGGCAAATCAACGTACAAATATTATATTCCAATCAATTAATAAAAGATAAAATAAGCCACGGGCTCACATAAATCTAAAAAATCATTTCACATTTCAAATGTTATAAATACACTGCTTCCAAAAATATTATTGCGGTTCAAAGAGTGAGTTTTTACAAATATTTTAAATATTATCATCAACAGTATCCAGAGAGTAGTCACATCACCAATTCATTCATTTTCCCAGTCTATTCTCTTTCTTGCCCAGCTTTTCAATTCCATGTAACTCTTTCCATCAATTATATCACCAACAATGTCAACCTCTTCCATCTTTGCTTCTTACTCCAACTCACCAATTCCTCCAAAACATCTTTCATTAAAATATAATTTTTCTTAACATATGCCCAATTCAGTTTCTCTTTCTCGTTCTGATTTTCTCAATCAATCTTTTCTTTTTTTCATGAACTCTTTTCAAAAGTTCTTCATTTATTATTTTATTCATCCAACTGATTTTTTCCCCCATTCTTCTCCATGTCCACATCTCAAAGGCTTCCAGTCGAGTTCTAATTTTATTAGTCATTGTCCATGTTTCACAACCATACATTAGCACACTCCACACATAGCATTTAATTAATCTCTTTTTTAATTCTCTTTTCAAAGGTCCATAAAATATTTTCTCTCTTAATAAATGCCTCCTTTACCAATGCTACTCTTCTTTTAACTTCACTTCTTCCTTTCTCACTCAACCAATTACTCAAATATCTAAATTCTTTTACCTGTTGAACTATGTTATCATGGATTTCAATTTGCAGTCTTTTTGCATTTCTATCTATCCATAATCACTTAGTCTTCTCATATTCCATACATCCTTCCAATTTATACAATATATTCTGAAGGCACTTTTCATCCTCAGCTATAAGAGCCATATCATCTGCAAATTTTTATACATTTTACTATTCTGCCTCCAACATTTGTTCCTCCACAGTCTAAATAATTATTTAGCATGTCTTCTAAATAAATATTAAAGAGTACAGGTGACATACTGCATCTTTTCCTAACTCCACTCTCTCAATACTTACCATTATACATTCACCATTATAGGAATTATGGCATTTTATAGAAGTAAATACATCACTGTCTCCTTCATCACTTTCTGACAGTGAATGCTGTCCTATTGTGAGCAACTTCTTATTTATAGTACTTTGCTTATTCACAGCCAACCTTCATATCTGAAGGCTATTCCCCTATCTGCAATCCTGGGGGTGTTCTGGGTGGCATAGGACTCATGCCCTGTTGTCCAATCCAGATTTAAATATGCAATAATTAATTGTGTCAGATAAAAATTGTAATTTTATTAGCATACTGACAGTAATTTCTATTATGATATACTGTATTGAAATGGTATATTCTTTGCATACTATACGTTTCACCTATTTTACCCCATAACTCCATCTGTGCTAGCTTTGAATCCCCCAAGTACATGTATATAAGCATAAACACAGTTATATATGTATCAGCACATGTATATATGCGAGTAAAAGACTGTAATATATCATCGGTTTATATATATATATATATTTCAGTGTGTTTATATTTAAAGTTTAGATATTTTAGATTCTAGATTATTTTATTAAAAAGAAGTCAATTTATTTGTTTTACATTAAAAATTGCATATATGTATGAAATCCACACAGTACCAAGATAAATATATAACAGAATGTTATTTGTTAAATTCTATATTTAAATTAAAATGTAGTAAATAAAAATCATGCTACCACACACCTGTTTAAGATAGCGTGTAAGCTAAATCTTATTTTTTACAATAATATTTTTAAAATATACTGGCACTATTTCAAAACCCTCAGGGAATTGAGGTGGCTAAGTCAAATTAAAAATACTTGAGTTAAAATTTTAAACAATAGTTAAGTCAATTTTACAAATTAAAAATGAAATAGTAAACAGTACTAATGGATTCACCTATTGTAAATCTGTCTTGAGACAAAAATAATATAGGATTTTAAAATTTGCATAAATATCTTATAACTTTGATACTCAAGAACTTACTCTGTAAATTATATATGTGTTGCCACCAGAATCCATATCCGATTGAATTTTAAGATGATCTAGGAAGGCTGTTGATTTGACATTATTTTAGCAGGAGAACACTCTCAAACCCCATCCAACATGCTGCAGCAGCATATGGCCATGATCACCGGGATGGAAAGTTTTCAGCCACAGCCTGCTGTTAAAAGAAGACATTGCCATGCAACCTATCCAGAGAAGAGTGCCACTATGTCTATCTTCAAGTACCTGAAGTCCAAGTTGCAGAAGATTGGTAATATTTCCTCAAAACTGCAGAGCTCTTAATTTTAAAACTGTAATTTAAATATTAAGCTAGCTTATTTAATCTAATGAATGTTCAATTTTTGTTTATTAATTTC
This sequence comes from Epiperipatus broadwayi, assembly GCA_028023455.1. Lineage (NCBI taxonomy): Eukaryota > Metazoa > Onychophora > Udeonychophora > Euonychophora > Peripatidae > Epiperipatus > Epiperipatus broadwayi. The sequence goes on from JAQFVV010006267.1 coordinate 6,181,365, forward strand.
TCTTTAAGTTAAATCATTTCTAACATAAATTGTATAATCTTGCCTGAATTCATTTGTAATGCAACTTCATTTTTTTATTCTAAATAACTGTACTGTTATTATTTAAATTCTTAAAACTGCAATCATGCCTATAATTATTGTCTTAATTATTTTATTCACTTTACTATATATGTTATAGTATGCCAATATTTCAAAGCAGCAAATATTTTATTTTTAGCAAACTTTTAAGGAGAGATTATTATTAAGCTCTCCATCATAATATTTAAGAATGCTACTTATCAGACTTAATTGCTGTTTCAAAATCCTATTCTGATAATCAATCGCAGGTGCTCATTATTATCATTATTTTGTTTACAATATAGTTCATTAAGGTTTGCATGTGTAGCAGTCGATCTTAGCCCAAGATCGAGCTCCACTGGTCTACCACTTAACCCACTGTTTTTTCGTCACATGTATATAAGCTATACGTATATTTCTGAGAAGCGTCTATAAAAGTTTATAAATATAAATCTCAAATAAAAATTTTCTTTAATTTTAAACATTGACTTTTATGGATGCGACTCAGATATATACATATACTAATGGAGCTTTTATATATATAAAAGCACAAACAAATCTTTTAAATAATTTTGTATTTTTTCTTAATTATTTGTTATTTATTTTATAAATATTTTCTTCATATAAATATACAAATATTCAAGATGGAAGATGGCTGTCCAAGAGTAATTAAAAGGGTGGGGACATTACTTTGTTTCATAATTAAAAAGTAATTTTTAAATTAAAGTAAAATTTAAAACAAAGCTCATTGATTTTAATTAGAGATTAACATTTTTTATCAAATCTATTTCCAATCTGGAAATTGATTTGAAATTATTTTGGGACAGTTATCTAATGATTCCATCTCCACTAACAATAGCTAAAATATTTCTGTTATTTAAAGATCAAAAATTTAATTAAAAAACATTCTTGGAACACCTCAGAGTTTTGTATAAATAGGGCTAAAAATCTATTGTGCCAGAAAGAGAGAGTTAGGTCAATAGTCTTTAACCAACTTCATGTCTGTGTAATTTTTGAGGGGCTTCAGCCGCTTTCCCTCCGTCTTCAGCTCCACTCTTCACCATGCATGATGTAGCTTCTACCATTCAAGTGTGCCCATGCTGTCAAAGAACTGCCGAGGCCAAGAGACATGTCAAAGAATTCTGCCTACCACAGAAGATTCATCTGCATTCCATAGAATTTTGAGGTAACCAGCCCAAAGTCATTATAATCGTATTACCTAAATTATAACTAGTAAACTCTCTTTAAATTAATGATTTCTGTATATTTAATCTCTTTAACTCGCTCATCGGCGAGTAAGTTAAAAGTAATAATTATTTATTTTCTTTATATCGATTCTCTATAACATAAATTAATACTACTATAAAACATTTCATTCAACTCACGCTTCTTACTTTCTTTTATAAATTAGTGCGGTTATAATTTATTTTAACTGATATTTTTATATTTTTCACTAAACTTTTATTTTTAAATGCAAATCAAACCCGGTTTTACAAACTTAGAAGGGGGGGGGTAATGAGTTCTTATTTATTTATTTGTAAATAGTTCGTAAGTCTGAGTTTTTCTTGTAGAATGAATATATGCTTTTATATATATTTTACCGTAAAATTATACAAAATGTATAAATATTTTTCAATCTGGGGTGGATTTTGGTGTCCATTAGTATTATTAATTTCTTTATTCATCATCATCACCAAAAAGGCTGGTGAACAAATTCTATTTTGTTGTTCGCACTTTTAAGTGCATGAATTTTAATTTTTTTTATATATTTAAACAAAATGGTATTGATTCAAGAAGGGGGAGAAATGCACGCTTCATTATTAATAGTTTTAACTTTTGATAAATGACTTAATCTCACCTGGGTCATTATTTTAATATGTCATTACGTATTTGTTAAACTATTTAAGGCTTTATATTTATTCCTTAAATCCAATGATTTTTATATTATTATAATATCGTTGTTAGCATAGGCCACTCTTCATATTATTAAGCTTTATCTAGAGATGTGCATCGGAATGCCTGAGTCATCTCATCTTCGTTTCAGGTCGTAAACAGGGCAATGAATGTCCCTAGACCATATCTATATATATACTCACGTAACGAGAGCAATGCATGGGAAAATTCCGGCAAAGTTTGGCCCAGTGCATCTCCGTCTGAGGACCTTTTGTCAACCGATTCCACAAAATGTGTGGTGGCAAGTCGGCTAGACTGTTTTTCTTTCATAATATGATAAAGCACCTCAAGGAAATATTGGATCTGCAAATATTCGGCTATTATGCTAACACCACAGTTTCCCTATAGTTCGTTTTTCTTTTAGCCTGTTTGACAAAATAAATCGTAATGATATGTAATAATAAAACATTTTCTCTTTGTAATATTTTTAGTTGTAGTTTAAATCCAACCTCTCATGAAGCTGCCCTCCCCTTTATTGAATAAGCCTTTCCCGCAATTATAGTTTCGCTATATTCTATTTTTAAATGTTGAAAATGTAAAATAAATAAATGTTTTTAAGTATATTTTGATCACAAAGTATCCCCATTTTAGTGTTGTAAATAGAGTCCATAAATGAAAATATGTATCCAATGTATAAATGTCTACCAATCACCCAGCTAAATTTATTTTTGTACATTGAATAAAATCCTATTTGAAATATATGTCAGTATTGTAACCGCCACACTAAATTGATATCTATTAAAATAAAATAATTGTAAAAAGATCGTCAAATATTTGTAACCAAAATTAAAGTTTTAAATGCATGAAGTTGAATATATATAAAATCTTGAATTTTTGTCAAAATAAATATTTATATGTTTTTAAACTTAATCCAGTTGTTCGAATCTCATTAATATTTATATTTATGTATGTTTTAACTTATATCTTGGGTCCACTCAATCTCTCATCATCATCATCATCATCAGCTGAGTTCTCATGCAAAACGATGTAGCACCGGGCTTTGAAATAATTAATTTATGTAGTATCACCGTAGAGTGTTGTCCATAGTGTTATAGATTTGGGGAATGGGCAAATAGATTAGAATTCATGATTGCTCCTGATCTGTGTATCTCGGGCATGATTGGATTCGGGGTACTTTTGCTTAGATTCTAAATCTTGTTGGATGGACATACATTTTCGACTGGTACACATGATAAGTTGTTAGAACTTATGATATATCTGTTAGTTAGAAGTAAGATGCTAGCTAAAGATGATATTAAAAGTATATTGTTAATATTGTTAAGGCTGTTAAATATACTTTTTCCTCCCTAATTTAATTGTGATTATATATATATACAGATTCAATGTATTAACTAGATTCATAATATAGTTAGCCCTTTTATTTGGCATAATTAATATGCTAGTCTAAGAACTGGATTAAGTTAGTTTAGCAGATAGAAACTATCTGTTTAGGTGTACTTAATTCTTATATACATATTTGTATTAACTTATGCGTTGCGAGTGTGTCCTTACTAAGCACCCATTGGTGCATAAATGTCTTATTGTTTTCTGATGTTTTTGCAGTGGTGGCCACTCCTGTCTACAGTTTGTGTATGGCATCATTCAGGACTAGAACATAAGTGGCCAGACCATGTTTAAAGCCTATCTGAGTTTCCTGAACTAGATATATTCTTATTACATTAGCAAGCCATTCAGTATTAGAGCACCAAGCATTCAATGCTAAAGCCTGTAAACAATTACTCACTCACACTGTGACCTTAATTCTTAGTTTTATTCAGCACCATAAACTACAGATGTGACCCTAAGAATAACCAGTTTTTCTCTTCCTTATAATTAATGGTTCAGCATTAATCTGAAACCATAATCTTGGTTACCAGCATGAATCTGTATATTGATCTTATTTATTTGCTTATCTTTTAATGTCATTACAACAGCCATCTTAATGCTGTGTATAGCAGTCACATTGGCTAGAGTTTTAACTTATAACATTAGCAAATCAAGCAAGGAATAGTTTGTCATATTAGATTATGATAGGCATGATTTATTGACTGCACAAAACATATATAACTCCAGTTATAACGTTAATGGTGAGAATGCTGTATTAATAATAATCTCATCATCTAGTAACACTAGACACTTAATATCATTTGGTTTGTTGCATTATTTATTTTAATAAATCTATTTAATGTTATAAAATGTTTCATGCCTGTTTACTCACAATCCAACTCCCAAGTTATCCAAAATTTTTAATATTTTTATGCATTATGTTAGTTAATATAATTATCATGTAAGTAGTTTATTAAACCCTTAGTTAATCTGATATCCTGAGTCTCCTGTTTCTACCTGTTCAGAGTCAGCTTGCTGAAGAAATTGAGACCGAGTGTAACCTCAGAAATATCATTCATAAATATAACAATTGAGTACCATAAGCTTCAGATATCTGAAAGCTGAAAAACATGAATAAGTATAGTACATACATTTTTATCTTTCATGAACATTTTCTTATATTTTATGCAACTATTCAAAAATATATGTATATAATAACACTTAATCATATATATAGTTTTCTATCAGTAATTAGTATTACATTCAGTGATTACAAAATGCATTTAGATACTCAGATGAAATCAATCTTAATTCTTACGTAATTAAAATATATTTAAATAATTCTAATGATGTATGATGTTTATTAGTTGATAAACAAATTACTGTTAATATAGTGTGGTTATGAATAAAGGAATAAAATAATTATAGTTTATCGATTTGTATAGATATCACTATATTTTCCTAACAATGTATTTTAGTATTAATAAACAGTCATTTGTAATCTAAAGATGAAGATCTTATAAGAGAAAAAAAAGAATATTTATAAAGTATTTATTTTTTCTTCCAAAGATTTTGAGTTATTTAATATCAGTAAATAATTTGATTATAAATTTAAACAAATTTCTTAATAAATGTAAAAGAATTTAATAAAGAAGTAAATAATTATAAAATGTAAAATCTAAATAATTTTGTGACGGAAACAATTGTTTAATAAAAAAAATTAATTAACAAATTAAGGTTCTGTTAAATCACAAAACAACTTAAAAAAAAAAGACAGAAATAAATATTTATTATATAGACATTTAAGAAATTTAAGTTATTATAAAAACAATATGAAATTATTGATACATAGTACTATATATAAAAGACATATTTTGCAGATTCGTTCGTGTTAAAAAAATTTTTTAAAATTAATATAACGACGGTTCGAGTTGATCACACTAGTCATCTACTGGGTGATAAAAGGTAGAAAGACGGTTGTAGAGGCGCTACAACCACTGATTTGAAAATGACGTTAAAGCTCCACCAATAGCAAAAAATGTTAAAGCAAAAAAATGTTTTTTAAAAAATCTTTCCAAATAGGAGGATAATTGCATGTATCATTTCGCTTATTGATACAATCTGGCCTTTTAAGTATCTCAATGGCCTCTTTGATTTTACACTGGTAGAGATTATCACATCTGGATATCATCCTGGTACTAGAAAAATCAATTTTATGACCTAAATCTATAGTACGGAGTGAGCATGCTGATGATGATGAGTGTTGTTTAACTGCATTAGCATGTTCATCTCTCCCAACATTGATGTGATGATTGCTCATACCCTATGTAAGAAGCTTTACAATTATCACATGAGATTTCATAAACATCGGAGATTCAAGAGGGATTAAATTCTTAGGTTTGGTTATTATATTACTGATTTTTTGATGAGTAGAAAATGCTGTATTTATATTATAGCATTTTAATATACGTCCAATATTGTCTATAGTTCCTTTTATATATGGAATACAAATCCTAATAGCTAGCTGATTTATCTTCTTTTTGTTTCCTATTTTGACCATTTTGGGCTTGAATTAAGGCTTTTTTAAATAAATTTATTATTATAACTATTTGCTAATTAAACACTATTAATATGATTTATTTCTCCTTTCAGATGTCACTTATCTGAAAGGTTAATTGCTCTATTTAAAAGAGTTTTGGCTATAGAAACAATCTGAGTTGGGTGATGATGAGAATGTAAATATCTGTCTGTGTATGTATTCTTTCTGTATATCGAAAATGATAGACTATTTAGTGTCCTGGTGACTAGTACACCAAGAAAAGAAAGTTTTCCATCAGACTCTGTCTCCATTGTAAATTTAATATGAGGATGTATATTATTTAAATGTGAGAAAAAATCATCTAATTTATTTTTCCCATGTTGCCAATAAAAGTGTCATCTGTGTATCTGAGCCAAATAAGGGATTTTAAAGATTATTATTCTAAAGCACGAGTTTCTATATTTTCCATGAATAAATCAGCTATTACTTCTAAGATAGGTGAACCCATAGGAGTACCAAAAATATGTCTTTAATGTTGTCCATTGTGCACAAAATATGTGTTTAAGAGACAATGTTTAATTAAAGCAATAATATGGTTTGGCGAATTGCAGCGTTTAAAGCTTCATCGATTGGAATGTTTGTAAACAAAGACGCAACATCAAAAGTAATCAGAATATCATTAGTATTAAATTTTAAATCTTTTATACCAAAAATAAAGTGAAAAAAGTTTTTTTTTTTTTTTAAAAAAAACATTTCGATTTCACATTTTTTTCTATTGGTGGAGCTTTAACATTATTTTCAAATCACCGTCTTTCTATCACTTATCACCGAGTAGATGACTTGTGTGATCAAGTCAAAACATCGGTATATTAATATTAATTTTTTTTAATATGGATGAACCTGCAAAATATGTCTTTTATATGTGCAACCTGTGAAAATCTTCATATCAACATATATATATCCAGATTTTAGAAAGAAAAAAAATATTATTTTTTTTAGTTTTGTAATAACTCTCTTATTGTTTTAGGGTGAGGAAATTGAACATTGTGGGAGAATCATTGGAAAGATTGAAGATTAAAGAAGATAGGGTAAATATTATATAGTCGCAAAGCGATATCTGAATCAATGATAGTTGTTGATTTTTACTGAAAAAAATACATTGTTAAGCTTGATAATCGATGTACCTAGATCAAGTATATAACGAATTTTAAAAATATACCATTTGTCTTAATATGAACATGTCAGTGTATTAATGGAAAAATTAACCAGATTGTAAATATCTGTAATTTGGTATAACGTAAACCTGTCTGTTGCAATGAAAAAAACTTACTAGCAATCATCAATATATGCTATGTGCTATAACATGAATCTAATTTTCAAGAAAGAACCTGTTGTGTTTGGTTAGTCTTGCAGGTTCGTTTCCAAACCAACAGATACAAAAAGAACAACTAACTATTCAGAAATTAATATGTATACTTTATTAGTACAAAATATATACACACGTTAGTTAAACAAATGAACAAATACAGTTGATAGACTTGAATGCTGAGATAGTCATGCGGAGTATGGAACTCGCTTCCAGCTAATGATTAGCCTGTGTCATGAGTTCTGGTAAGACTCTTCCAGCTGTGTAGTTAGCTTGCCTCAAGTTGGCTCTAGTCAGACATAGCAGTTTCTAGTCCATAGGTGGACTTCCCTCACTGCATGGACGTCTCAATAATGACTAGATAAATACCTTTGCTGATGGAAGAAGGTTTAATGGAGAGCACGTTCTGTCATTCAGGTTAACAGAAGTAATTTCTCTCTGCCTTGCCTCCAAAAGGCTGACTATTTAAAGGAAGATCCCCTACCTTACTGGAAACATGCGGATTCAATGCGTGAATCCCAGTGAAGGTTTTAATCCCTTTGGATAGCAACTGGGTGCTAGCCAATCAGGCAAGGAATCTGGAATAGTCCACTTCTGAAGGCAGGGTCAGATATGACAGAACCAAACAAAAATAATCTAGACTCTGTTCAGGAACTGTATTTCATATATACACAAGTTTAAAAAAAAGATAATTATCAAGACTAATAAAAATCATTAAGTAAAAAATGACAAATATAATTTTAATTTTGATATTTTCTCATATATACTTTATATTTGTTAGTCAAAAAATAGTGTTTACATTATTCTTTATTAAACTCTGTGTGATATGGCACAGAAATAGAATAGTGGACTCTCGAATTTAGGATCCATGAATTTTGCCCAGATCTATCTTTTTTGGTGCTCCAACTTCTTGTGAACTCTTCAGCAAAAAAGTCAGTAAATTAATATTTTTATTTTTATTAAAAAAAGAAAAAAATTATATGTTTAATCTTTGATTACATGTGAATTTATACCATTCTTTTAAATTAAATAAATAATTCATATTTAACGAACCCAATATGAATGAGTCTATATGGAAGTACAGATCAAGTTTGCAATGTGGATATACTGTTTGTTAATATATATAATTTGTTTTGTTATTATATAATTAATTTTTATTATTAAATGAATTTTCTTAAATTATCAATGAGTAAATATTTTTACTATTTGAGTAAAACATTTCTACTCTTAACAGGCATATGTATAATGTATATGTAAGTGATCATTAATATGCTGTCTTAAGGATGATAAAAGCAACTAAGAAGATATTATTTTTTATGGGAATGGTCTATCTCAAATTCAGATAGTGCCATCTGTTTAAAAATAAAAGCTTATTTCAGTAAAAGAGAGTTAGATGAAATATTAATATAATTCCTTAGTAGGTTATCTCTATCGATAATGATTGGGAATTTTAATATTTGTACAAGATTGTTGATCAGTATCAATATTCTTATCCCACTGTTACAGTGATGGGTATACTTGCAATAGTATATAGTTATATGCTCATATTCATGTTGTCTACCTTATTATTAAGAGTACTATCTATATTTAATTTTATGTTCTTATATATCTTCATCAGAATTGGTTAAACATTTTAAGTACTTAATTTTAATAATTATTCATCCCATTACATAATTGAGTTTACTAAAGTGTAGTGAAAGTCCAATTTTGACTGTTATAAAATTGGCAGCAAAAAGTGAGATATGAAGTCAACTGTATATAAATTTAACACCCACCATTAGTTCTCATTACATAGTTAGTGCTTCATTGTGGAAGTAGATAATGATCACAGTAACTTCAATAACCTTCTTGTGTATGCTAGTTACATATTTGATACGAGGATGTGGCTCTCTGTGTATTTATATGTCTTCACATGCAGCTTTGCTCATTACATAACTAGGCATCCAAAAAGTCACATGATCTCAACCTAACTATATTAACTTCATTTTTAGAATATATGAATAAATGTTATAAAAATTGGACTGGTTATTATTTTACCTATCTATTATCATTTAAATAAGTATACTAAAAATAAAATGATTACATTTATTTTAGTAAATATATAGACAAACATAAAGAAAAATGCGTAAACTAATAAAATGAGATATACTATTTATTTATTTTAACTGTTGTCAAAAAGGAGTTTGGCCAGTATACAATTTATGAGCTATTATTTGTATGCAATGTGATGTGATGCGATATGGCTTCTCCTTCTCAAGTCAGGGATCTCTCAATCACTCTGCCCAGAGAAACTTGTTAGCCACCTTTCCTTCCCTTTTCATTCCCTACCCTAAAAGTTTCCCATATTATTATATATCTTTCTCCATCCCATTTCTACAACGTCATCTTTGTCCATCTAAATCCCCTTTATCTTTTTCCAAACTTGATGCCTCTGAAGTAACAGAGCCCTCTATTAAGAGAAATAAAAAAATAGTACTCTAAGGTAATGACTTTAACAGAATGCTTAAAATAACTCATAAGGACCCATGATTTCCATCTAAGTTTCATTTTAACTTTTTAACGGTTGACTAGAATAGAAACTTAGGTAATCTAAATTTGTGATATTTCACTTTATTAACACTTTAAATATTTAAGCTATATATATTTATGTATAAACTATAAATCCAGATTCATCTATTAAAATCCTTAGCCGTCTTCTATTATACCATTTCAATTCCGAATTGTAAAGATGTTAAAGGATTACTTAATTCTTTTTTTCTTTTCATCTGAAAAATCTATTATTTTTAGAACAAAATCCTATTTAATATAACTAAAGTTGATAGGATTTTGTTCTGTAATAACTTAATTATTTAAACAATAGTTAATTCTGAAGAGGAATTTAAATCACATTAATTGTAATAGTATAAATTTTTCGGGTAAAAAAAGGAGTAAATCACATTTTCTTTAATCTTTATAACTTATATTCATATAAATATTTGAGATGTGAACAAAATGAAAGATTAGCAACTTTTATATTGAGAAGAGCATCTTAAACTGTAGGTTTATATTAAAGGGCATCTTATTTTATTTTTACACGTTTAGGAAAGTTGTAAGTTTACATTATATCCAGTGTGTATTTATTTTAATCAGTTTATTAATTTAAAATTCTGTCTACCAAAACTTCAGTTCTTGAAATATCCATATTTAATTATTCACTTTCATATTTTGTTTATATAAAAAACATTAAAGTGATACATTTGATAACTTCTTATCTTTGGCTTATAGATTGATTCTTACTTTTTTTGCAATGGTTTAAATGAGATGTAATAAGTTAAACTCAAAAAGCGAATTTCAGATAATTTGCATTTAAAAAGAGATTTTCAAAAATATCTTAGTAAAGAAAACTACTTTTATAGATTAAATTTCTGAATATTTTATCATTCTTAATTTTTGTATGTTAATTTCCAATTCCAAATTCTCTGTCTAACTGCAATAACAACAGAAAGAACAACAACTGATCAATTTGATGATACAAAAATTGAGTGAATGCGTCCTAAAAAGATTAAAACCTGACCTATCAGCAATTAGTTTTAGCACTTTAAGAATGCTTCATGAATAAATAAATATATTATTGGTTACTGTACAAGATCACTTGTTAATATTTGATAATTTTCTTCATCTTCTTTCTTTTCCTATATATTGATTTCTACTTTAACATATCATACCATTTAAGAGAGTTGTAAATGGTATGATAATATTTGATAAGTATGCCATATAAGTTGTAGATTTTACTTTTAATGTATATAAATTATTTGTAAGACTCACTCTGTATGTTCATAATTATTCTCATTAAAAAATTATGCATTTTATTTAATAATAAACCCAAGGTTGATGGGCACAACCTCACTACAATCAAAGTTCATAATTTATACTTATTGTAAGTTGATCTAGATTCATGATGTATTAATTATGCTAGCTTAAATTTTGCAACAAGTTTTGTTAACTTAATTATTATTGGATGCAATCTCTTAAATTTTGCAACAGCTTCTTTTTTGATTGAACATTAATAGAGTTATTTGTAATCATTTTTTGCTTGGTAGGTAAATCATGCTCATAAAAATATACATTAATGCATGTAGGGTTGGGTATATTAAACATATTAAATATGTGTTTTATTATGTTGATATTTACTTTAAAATATCCTATTTAAGAATAAATGGTAGTTGTAACTTACGCCACATGTGGCCGCTGGGCGATGCTGCAGTTCCATCAACAACTGGTAAGAAGCCTGCAAGTGATAAAATTTTTTTTAAAAAATGCTGAAATTAGTATAAATAGGTTATTTATATAGAAGCTAAGATTCTAAATACAGCTTCAGGCCATATTCATGTTAACTGCTAATATAACGTTATATTTTTGAAAAAAAAAAATATTTCAAGTCAAAATAAGTTATTAATAATTTAAATTTCTTGATATCTAATAAATATAGTGAAATATGAGAGATATTAAGAAGAAACATGAATCGCATAACTTCAAAATTGTATTGAATTTCTTTCTTTTTAAAATACTTCAACACCATGACCAATTGCAGCACTCCATCTTATTTTCTTGCGGTATCTTTTCAATGAAAAAAAAAGCCAATATTGAATTCTGGGAAAAGTCTTCATAATAATGCTTATTATATAAACAGAATCTACCCCTCCAACAAAACCATATTCAAGTTCAGAATAAAACATCCATTTTGGAAATTTTGCATTGTTCGTTCATTTTACAACAAAAGTGTGATTTTACAATAATGGACTCTATAGTATTACATCCAGCAAGTTCCAAAAACATATGGGTTAGTTTTATGATCTTGTCATTGTATTTTTAAAATTCTGAAGTATCCTTAAATGAAACTTCCCCAATGTCTTTATATTGCATAGTTAGGATGTCCAATTCTCACTTCTATATAATAAATTAGGTAATAACTCTGATTACAGATAAAGTCTGTGCTGTACCTCCAACAATTAGGTTCACCTTTTTATTTATAAAATTACCAAGGGATATTTAAATTGGCTTCTGTTTTCAAGTTGATAATCATCTAAATTAAAAATTGCTGAGGATTTTTATTCATCACTGACTGAATGTTAATTATTAAATTAAAGTCTTTAAATCTTGCATTAAGACATATTCTGTAAATTGTCTTTTGAAGTCATTAGCTAGTTATAAATCACTCTTTTTTATTGCATTGCCAAATGTATACCATATAATACTAAATCATCCATGCACTTTACTACTGTTACACAATGCTTTATTTACCACCCACTTTTACAGTTTCGATTGCCTCAGTAATCTTCTTCAGAACTCATATCTCCTAATTTCAGTTCAGAAGAAGATTGCTGGGGCAATCAAAATTGTAAATTGTAAAAAAGGGTGGCAAGTAAAGCATTATGTAACAGTAGTAAAGTGCATGGATGATTTAGTATTATATGGTACAAGTTGTAAATCCAGAATCCAAGAAGATGAAATGCTTGTCTTTGCTTTTAATTGGTTCAGATTAAAATTTTCATCATTAAATCTGTATCACATCTTGACCTATGTTTTTTTAAAGTGCCTATAAACAATTCCAAAGACAATTGTTAAAAAATTGAAGACAATGATGGAGTAAGTACACATCCTTATTAAATAAATTTTCATTTCAAATGCCTCAGATTTTGCACTTGTAGTAATACCACTGTCTCTCATTGCATTATGTAAAAGCTGTGTAATATGAATATATTTTAATGAATATTTAACTAATTTCAAACGATGTCACATGAATAAAATGCCTTGACCTAGTAAATAAAAGCAATATATTAATCACTATTTTGTTTCCATCACTTTTCTTGCATTTTCTTGGCAACAAAAGTTATATCTATAGTGCTTTTTAATTCTTTAAAACCACATTAAGTCTCCATAACCATTCATTTATAACTGGAAGCAACTAATGAACAAAATTTATCTTTGCAGTAATAGATAATGATATCCCACAATAATTACTGAAATATTGTCTATTCCCTTTAATTTTAAAAACTGAAACAATAGGATCATTGTTAAGATCAGGCAGCACAGCTTCATGGATCCATATAATCCTGAAAATGCCAGTAATTTTGAAATTAGCATATCATCACTGTATTTTAAAACTTCTCAAAATTCCAGTAATTTTGAAATTAGCATATCATCACTGTATTTTAAAACTTCTCAAATATTTCACCAGGAACTGCAGCCTTTTTATTATTAAGATTTACAAAGAGCTGTTTTCCCTTTGCTAAGCTGTATATCTTTGCCCAAATCTAAATCAGCAGAAGAAATGGATATATCATTAAAAACATCTTAATTCTTGTATCATTATTCAAAAGATGATCAAAATATTTCTTCCATCCATTCAAAATATTATTGACATTATATAAGAGAGTGCCATTGTTGGATTTAATAGAATTGTGAAATTGTTTCACAGGACCACATGTTGCTTTAAAAAAGATCTAGAATGACCACAATTAGTGAATGCCCATATCTTCTTAGCAGTTTCAATTTTTTAAATCTTGTTGGTCATTGAACTTCTGCCTTCAGATCTCTATATTTATTGTGAAGTTCTACACTTAATTCTGTCATTTGAGAAATACTTATTAAACAGGCAAAACTCTCCATACAGTAGTGCCAACTAGAGTAATCAATGGATGCCAGAAGGCTTGTGCATAAAATCCCCATCTAGTGCCTACTTATCCAATATCCCCAAACTAGTTTCTGGCTTGTGGCCTTTGTCAGTGAGGAGCCTTGGATCTGAGAGCACTGCACCTATATCTTAGGATCTAATGCAATCCTCTAGCAGCCACTTTTTATCTCTACTTAACTACAAAACTATGAGAATGAAATTGAAAACACAATAATATTTTCAATCTAAGATCAATAGCTTATATAGTCATATAGGTATGAACTCAGTTCGCACCCATACATTTTGGGGTCTTTGGCTCTTTAACAACCATAGCCACCACTATCCTATCAGGCAGAATTGGTGTTAAACCACTAAACATCACATAGTCACCATCTCTTATGCTAGCACATAACTGTTATTAAACAGGCAAAGTTTGGGGATATTGGATGAGTAGGCACTAGATGGGGATTTTATGCATAAGCCTTCTGACATCCATTGATTACTCTGGTTGGCACAGGATGGCACTACTGTATGGAGAGTTTTGCTTGTTTAATAACAGTTATGTGCTAGCATAAGAGATGTTGATCATTGAGAAATACCTCATGTTTCTTTTAAATCAAATTACTACTAATAATGTCATTTTCAGAAAAAAGTAAAGGTTCTTCTTTTCAGTAAACCCAAAATAGATTTGCTTGTGTTTATAACATACTTCTTAAGAGAAATTCTATGGTTCAGTCATATGATAAACCTGGAGATCCAAATTACCAATTTTAGCATTTAATAGTTTAGTTTTCTTGTGAATATAATTGGAATAACATCTATTTTTAATTATCTATTATTTTAATATTGGAACATACTAATCTATGATCCATCCATTAATCTGCATTTGTATATGTTCACATAATATAAACTTTTGTATTCTGATTCCTAACTATAATGTAATTTATTAATTGCAATTGTTTTGAGTAGGGTGCATTCATGTTCTTTTATAGCAATTTTTCTGATGAAACAAAGTGTTCTGGTAGTCAATTCACATGTTGTGCAAAAATTCAATATCAGACCATCCAAATTTACAGCTCCAATACCATTAGTTCCAAAACCTTTTAGTCAAAGTTTACTTTTTGTATCAATACATGTATTAAAATCTCTACAAAGAAAAATTTAATCTTTTAATGGTATTGCTGTAATAATGCTATTAGCAACACCATTAGTCTTTCATTGATAAAACAGGAAAAACTCACTATACATATTGTCATGTGATGTTTATTGTCTTTCATTGATATGACAATGAATTTCAACAATAGAAAATACTAAATTAGACTTTATAACAAACCAACACCACATTTATCCTTTCACTGAGTGACGACCTTTCACTCAGTGAAAGGTCATTCTAAAAAAACTTGTAGCAATTAATCTGGTTTTTTAAACATTTCTTTGGAAGATACGTTCCACTAAGAAAAGCTATATAGATCTTAAATAGTGACAAATTTGTAGCCAAATGTAGTCCATTCAGATCTTGAAGGGATTGTATTATATAAAGATAACACATTCTATGCATCTAAATTTAGAAAAAATTAGTAATGCTTATCTTTAATACTACTATTGCCTTCTGCTTTATCATTACTTGTGATATTATTATTTATATTGCTCTAAGGAACAACCCATTAATCACAATCCTACACTTTTTGCATTGTTTAAAAATAAATCTTTACTATTTGAAACTTAGCAAAGATACAACTAAGGACTGCCAAACAACTAAGCCTGTCTCTGCAATTGCTTTCTAAATTCTCAAGGGTGCTAAAAATGAAAATTAAAAAGAAATTGAAGATTGTTGTGTGTGCAGTTAAAAGATGTAATAATGGTTGCACAATCATAATTAATATAAAGAGATGGATGAAAAAATGAGAAGCTTATGACCACCAGTCCTTACACTAATTTGTGATAGATGTAAATGATAAGCTAATATAAAGGAATGAATTTTATTTTATTAGATTACATTGTAAAGTGATTAATAAAGGTCTAAATGGTATTATATCGATACTAATTTATGTGACTGAAGAAGATAAAGAGGAAGAGAAAAAAGACGGCTTGCATTGGACATCTAACTTTTGATGAACCAACATCCTATCTTTAAGGCAGCAGGAGGTACTATTGTTTGGGCATTCACAATTGACATTCATATGTGAAATGATTCTACTATCCATCACCTATCATGTTTATGTTGAACCTATTAAACACATTTTGATGTTCAAATAGATATTTTCTGTTAACTTTCACTTGAATATTCAAGTGTTTTTTTAACAAAAGAATTTATAAATTAGATTCCATCTGCCTATGCCATCTGCCATTTCTATGTCCATATCTTCTGCACTTTCAATTTTTTATCTTCCATGATAATTTTTAGATGTTATTTGATCAGTTCAAAAAGCTATATCTACATAAAAGTATTTTATTTCATCATCAGAATAAGAAATTGTTGGAAAAAATATATTTTGAATTAACTTTAAGTTTATAATAATTATTTTATATTTATATGAACTTCGTTAAATTATGTCACAAATTTGTGTACATATGTATTGGAAACTCAGTATAATATATATGCTTTATGAAGTATGTAATCTTTAAAATAAACAAAACTAAACAGTGCTTCCAGTTTTTAGATGAACTAAATGAATTTTTGGAGTAGTCTTTAATTGCATAATAAGCATCTTAATAAAATAATAAAATCAAAGTGTATTTCTCTAATTGTTGAGATACTAGAATAAATTTATTAAAGATGTAGCAGACCATGGCAAACTTCTACCAATGATTATTAAATACTAATGCTTTCTGTATGCACATGTCTATTCAATTATATCTGCCTTCAGGCAATGGATTCAATTTAAATGCTTATGATATTGGTCAAAGCCCAAAAATCTTGCAAAATTTTCAGGTTTTGATTAGGTTTAGCTAATCTTTCATATTTGTTGATAAATAGGAATCTACCAAAATCATACTTTTCTTTATTTTGCTGTAATATTCTATATAAATACAATTTATCCAAACCACTTTGAACACTTTTTAGCAAAACTCTTTATTTGTACATATTTACATACAACTACATTTCAATTGTCCTACAGTCTTCTTCAGAGCCAAAGTAAAACAGCTCTGAAGAAGACTGCAGGACAGTCGAAACGTAGATATTAGTATATATGTACAAATAAAGAGTTTTGCTAAAAAGTGTTTGAAGTAGTTTGAATAAATTGTATTTAAATAGGAATCTAATTATTACAAGAGGATAAACATGAAGAGAAAAACACACAAACTATCTCCATCTAGCAATTAGCAATCAAATGGGTAACGGCTTCTCCTTTACTTTGCTTTTGGGTGAGTAATAGTAGAGAGATTTTTGCTCTGCACTGGATAATTTAAAAGCCACAATTATTATTTTTTTTTAAGATAAATAATAATAATTATTTGTTTGTATTTTTTCTGTCTTTTCCAGATTACCAGAGAAACAGGGATCCCAATTAACTTCTGAGTATTGAAAATGAAATCATATTTCTCTTTCTCTAACAAAAAAAAAAAAAAAAAGAAGTTACATTTATAACTAAAATTTCATATTTGTATCTTAAGAATGAAGTCACTAGTATAAATTCTGCAAATTTTAACACAACTATAAGCTCACAGTATCAAAATAATTTCATAGTTCGTGAATTAAAAACTTTAGTAAGAGCTTTAAATCGTTTTCTAAAAAAAATAAAAATAATATTTAAAATATAAAATTTTAATCTTACACATATAGTACGTTTATTTAAAAATATCAAAGCATTAACAATAAAAACGTTGGGGTGCAGTACATTTGTTTACAATGCTTATGAATTGGAGTTCAAATCCAAGCCAGATTAAACTTGTATGTATTTGCTGGTTACACACAGACTTAGAATTTTTTTCTAGAAAGTTGATTCATAACCAATTTAATAATCAACCTGATAAATAGTCACCAGTAGCAATTGACTAACCTAATGAATAATGTCTTTTTCATTATCCATTTTTTAAGAGGATGTTGAAGACGTTTAAGAAATCCAGTGAACTATTTAATTAAAACATTATTTCTTTTACGGGAAGTTTTAATATATTTTGTTAAATTTATCCTCGCCAGTTTTATGTTTCTAAAGACAAATTATAACGGTAATAATAAAAAAGATTAATCTAATAATATGGAGAAGATTTTCATCTTTCAAATCATAGAAATCAAGAATTGTGATTTCAGAGTTCAAGAAGTGTAGTTTTATCTTCTAATTGCATAAGGGTTAAATTAACCTTGTTTACTTTACATTTTTAATAGTAGATCCATATTCATTTTTATTTTTACAATTTCTAATCATTTAGATCACAAAAGAATAATTTTCTCCTTATAACATATTATAATTTTTTGCATCTGTTTTTTTTATGATTATTTTATGTAAATCTAAAATTAATAACGGTTCCATACCAAAGATCGCCAACAATTATCAATTAACTTGTAAATTACCTGGCTAATGATGTTTGGGACATTTTCTAAGAAGCTTTAAAAGAAAAAAAACGTATTATAAAAATTTATTTTAAAGTTATTTATTAGATTTATTTAAAATATGCTTATATCAATTACGTGTTTACTTCCACACCCATTCATTAAACTAATAATGTCATGTGATGTCATGCGGATATCGCCACCATGTCAGGACCATTAATGGTAACGCGATACTTACATTTGATAAGGAAATCATGAAAAAGTTGATCTCTTAATAGAACTAACATTTTAATAAAAATAATTTATTCATTAAAAATCAGATTATTTTAAAAATTTAATAACTTTTATTTGTGCTAGTATTATTATTAAATATTTTTTTTTTTTTGTACTATCTAAAAATAAATTTTATCTTTTATAAGAGAGGCGTGCCAATCTTAATAACCCATTACATGACTGAATTAAATATCCACGACCTAGGATGGTCCTACGTGAACACATACATTGACCAATTAATATTATTATAAGAAAATTTACCCTTCAGATTAAATACTTATTTTATCACTATTCTTAATAACCATTCTGTGCCGTATAAATAATATAACTTTAATAAATTCTTAATAAATTTATGTTACACGTTATATCTTTCTGCATAAATATATGCCCTAAATAATGATATAATTTTATAACCTATAGCCTTACCAACGATGCATTATTTATTAATTCTATAGTCTTTAATCAATAAAATTTTACTAAATCCTTAAATTATTCACAGAGGTTACACATATACACCCACATACTCTATGCTACTTGTCGCAACAATGAATAAAGCTAAACGATCTTTAGATCTTACTAGTCCACCGATGATTTGCTTCTGTATAATGATGATTATGATATACATTACTTATTTTAGGCTAATAATAAAATTTATAATTTTGAATAAATCATTATCGGTTTTATTTTCTGTATTTCTGGCAAAGGACATCAAAACAGATTATATATCAAACTCTCAACTTACACTTAGGGAGTCCAAAGTGTTCCTGAAGAGGATGATACACTTCAAAATAATGAAACTTCAATGACAAACATATTAAATATCAATAACATCATACACGATGGTAAATATATAATAACAAAGATTGGTGGTCGAGAGGTTGGCGCGGCTGCCTTGCACTTGCAGGCGGTTGCCCGGGTTGCGGGTTCGCGTCCCGGCCGATGCTATGACACTTAAAAAAAAAAAAAAGATATTTTCAAGAGAAAAAACTAATAAAGCAATAAATCTGTGTGATAGCATGAACCCAGAGTGTGCACTTACTATCTGAGGGCAATAAAATGTTAGGACTTTGTCTCTAGACATATATAATATTGGAAATGAATCAACACAATTACAACCATAAACATGAGCAAATAATGCTCAAGGAAATATCAACACTATCAGAGAGAATAACCCTCTATCTCCTAATAAAATATTAAATTATTTCAATATCAACAATGATGGGAGAGTTAAGCTTAATCTCCAAACCATCAAGGCAGAAATAAAATTCACATACCTTGGAAATGCACAAAGGTCAGATAACACATATCATATATACTAGAGAAGAATTAAGTCTAAACTCTCAATAAATATAATACTGAACTGATGCATAAAACCAATAAAGTAATCATAATTGTCAAATATGAGTGAATAAAAATGTAGCCTTTAGAAATTAAGAGAAACAAGAAATACACATCATTTTCATAAACATATAACAATCATTATAAATATACCTCTCATAATAAAAGATATAACAGTACTCTTTAAAATAACTTAATACTAAATCATTATATAGCACATACTATCATTAATGCTAACAATAATAATAAGTGAACCTCTGTCAGATATGCTAAACATAAGACAAAATATAAAAACTATTAATATTTAAAATAGCAAATAATAACCATAATATGTTATAATGTATAACTATTAATTCTTATTAAGCACGAGGTCAGCTTGTAATACTTATATAAGGCTAAAACCTCAGTACATGTGCATTGAGTGCTTAATTTTAGCAAGAAAGACCTCTACAAATCATAATGCAAGATTCGACTTTATAAAGATAACAGGGACCCTCTTATCTCTTAACCTATTTTCTTAATTATATAGGCAAATCTAAAGCATTTTGATTTGGGAGCATGAAGCTAATAAATTCTTCACTGATTAAGTCCACTATTTCTGTTAAACATTAACATTCATGAAATCTTTCGATTTACAATGAGTCAATATTCAGATATTAAATTTAGAAATATTTTGAATCAATTTAAAGTTGTAAATATTAATTCTTATTAAGCGCGATGTCAGCATGTAATACTTATATAATGCTAAAATCTCAGTACATGTGCCTTGCGTGCTTAATTTTAGCAAGAGACCTCTACAAATCAAAATTATTTCTAAATTCAATATCTGAATAAATCGAAAGATTTCATGAATGTTAATGTTTAACAGAAATAGTGGACTTAATCAGTGAAGAATTTATTAGTTTCATGCTCCCAAATCAAAATGCTTTAGATTTGCCTATATAATTAAGAAAATAGGTTAAGAGATAAGAGGGTCTCTCTTATCTTTATAAAGTCGAATCTTGCATTATGATTTGTAGAGGTATCTCTTGCTAAAATTAAGCACTCAAGGTGCATGGACTGAGATTTTAGCCTTATATAAGTACAATGTATAACTTAAATTTTAAGCATAAATTTTACCCCCAACTTTTTTTTCTTATAAATAAAAGAAAATACACTCAAGTTCTTAATCAGGCACAGTTTCTTGTCTGACAGCAAGTAATTCACATGAAAGGATCCTCTCTGCATGCTGGTCATATAATTCAAAAACACATTTGCATTGATAGTTCTTCCTTCTGCAAAGACTTCACCCATGCATACACAAAGAAAATATAAATGAATGGCCATCATTTCACAAATTATTTCACATAAACTGGATTATCACATCACACTAATTTCACTTTATTTAATGAAGATAATTATTTTAATATGACACTTAAAAACATTATTCCTTTCCAATTCAAGCAGGGTTTTCTCAATGCAATATTTAATATAGCGGTTTGACCCTAAACAGTTCTCTTTCAAAGTTAGGTAGATTTTTAAATAATATTAATATAGCATTCATCACATATATCTCTTCTATAATTAAGCAATTTTCTGAATGAAATATTTACATATAATGTTTTATTCAAATATTTTCATATAGTGGTTTAGTTAAAACTTCTTTCTCTAAATTCAAGCATATTTAAAGTAAACATAATGTATAGTCATTTCATAGAAAATAATAATCTTTCATTAATTATTTAACACTCTATTAAAGACATAAATTCCATAACAATAATTCTCCAAAATTAGGAATATTTATAAGTGAAAGTCTCAATAACTTTATCAATCAAAATTTTTTTAATCAATACGATAAGCAACTATTTAATTACTACAATAAACCCACCATCAAAAAACAATATATTTATCATCCCTATAAATACTCTATGGTCACTCTAAGCATCAACCTGTTGCAGGAACATAATGTTTGCAACCTCTATCAATACAAAGTTGTACAAGATAGACCAATGTCCACATAATAATACATGCATGAGAACTCTTAACCTTTTAACCAAGCTTAACCTGTTATCCTGTATATCATAATACTATGTATATTTTGTGTTAAATAAATTTCTTGATAAAAAAATAATAAAATCATTAGTGTTCATAACAACAGTTTTCTCTTTCATAAATAATTATTTCTTTAAAGAATTTTATCTGAGCCAAAAGATAATAAACATTGTAAAAGTTTCTAATGAATCATATCTTAACAAGTTATTTCAGAATAGTAAATTATTATAGTTAACACTAAGATAAACTTCCAATACATCTGCTTTCAAATTAAAAATTTAAACAGTTCATACTGAATAAAGTTTTCAATTGAATTAGGATAATTTAAATGGAATACCTGTAATACTTTAGTTCCAGAAAACAATGCTTTCTTTATCTTTAGAGAATTAATTGACATTTTGTTTATACATTTTTCTTTTAACATTTGATTTAGATCCCCTGATTAACTTTGGATGAGAACCAGTATCTGATATAGTTTTACATATTCATTTTTACTTTTAACAAAAAAAAAACATTAAAATTTACACTTTACTTTTGACTTTTCAAAGTTTTACTTCATCTGCAAATTCTTATGGGTGGTGGAAAAATAAACATATCTTCCTTTCATTCTGTTTCTATCCTTTTGCTGCCACTGCCATTTTAATGCACTTCTGTCTTTAATACACTTCTTTCCAAACATGGATGTGTGCATGTTTTTATCGTTTGCTAATGTTAATCATTCTGATTGACAAGAAACCTCATTTCCTATTGATTTCTCCACCTTTAAATTAACAGTTGATTTATATTCTGAATATAAATTTAGTAATAAATTACCAGATGATCACATGACAGTCTAGAAATTTTCCATCAACAACGTTATATTGTTAAATAAAATAATAAAAAATATAAAATAAATATCTAATTTTATTAACTACTTAAAACCCTTTTAAATTGTAACACTGCACACCTGGGTCTCATTTTATGCAGTAGATAGGTTCCACAAAAAACACATAAAAGAAATCGCACAAAAATAGACTTAACTTACATTGAAAAATGTAAGATATGTTCCATAAATTTCGAAAATAGCATAAAAGCAAAGCAACAAGGTAAAATTACTTTAAAATTCGCATAAAAAAATAAGAAAACAAAATATGACTGATAAAAAATTAATACAAGACAAACTTTTTTTATTAACTATTTAATTTTATTCAAAACAATATGTTTTTATGTGTAATTTATTTTACATTTTTTCAACATTATAATCATTATCACTATTTGACAATATGGAGGTATGTTTGAGAACTGATAAGAAATCAGATTCATCACAAGCAGAAATACAATTAGTGCCAACTTCAGTCTTGTGCTGTGTTTAATAAATGCATCAACTGAAAATTTTCATTCATGGTTTCAAGTCACTCTAAAACCATCATCATAGTGAATTTAGTTTTTTAAAGCTTAAAACATACCATAAGGTACTGATTTGATGCTGCTCATTTTGAATCAAAGGGAGCGCTTGACATTCAAAATGAAAATGTATATTCTAGAATATTTTTTCTGTATTTTTTTACATGTTATAAATTATTTTGATAAAATCTGTTGAAAATATAATTATTTTAGAAAAATAGTTAAGATTTTAGTAAAAATTCTTTACTTTTACATGAATGTAAATTGAGAAAGAAATCAATGACATATGCAGCATTTTCTAATAGGTTACAAACATTTTTTTTAGGTTCTCTGCTATATAATATTTTTATAATTATAAATAGAAATTTATTTTTGAAAAAACTTTCATTCACTTTCATAATCTGACAAATTATTAATTTGCTTTTTACAAACGAATCTAATATTAAAAGACGAATATATTTTTACTACTGATTCTGTAATTAAACCAATCAAAAGTTTAAAACTTTAATTCACTCAGCCAATAAAAAAATTTTCAGTCTAAAAGTTAATGGTTTTCTGTTGACAATGTAATCTGTGATTAAGCTTTGAGATGATGATTTTACTAATTGTTTATGAAGCTCATGATATCCAGACATAAACTATTTAACTCATGTTGGAATTTAAGAGCTCATTCATAATTTGTGTTTTTAACAAGAAAATGATTGTCCAATTGATTAGAAAGTTGAAGACTTTCTTGAATCATTTTTGCTGTGAAATGAACAGGTTCCAATTTTGTTTCATTATCTTTTTCTAAATCTTCTACAGTATTTAAATTTATTGCCAAACCTTTTTCCAACAGGCATTTAAAGTATGTAAAATATAATGTGTGTATATAAAATGGAAAAATCCTGATTTTAAGTGAAATATGAACTTCTTTATCACATAAAAGAAAACCGCGTAAAAAGATATTAAGAAGAAACATGAATTGCATTAAAAAAATCTGCATAAAATGAGACCCAGAGGTATTAGTTATTTTGCTTTATATACTAATATATTGTAATGATCAGAATATGGAGTAACTGTTGATACATGAATTTTCCACCAGATGATGCTTCTGATTTAATATCTGAAATCTATGAAACCTAAATATATGACATTTCTGTATTTTTATATATTCTACCTATATAATAGTATGAAATTTACTTGGAAGATATCCTAGCCTTGATCTTCCATAACACTTTCCATCACTTATGGATATATATATATATATTAATGCTAGTTAGACCAGGAAGAGCAAGGAAAACATGAGATTCTCTTCATGTCTTACCCCAATCCAATCTCATCCTCCAAACATAGAGACAACTTTAAATTTTAATAATCAGGATTAGTATTTTATTAATGGATTTATCAATTAACATATACTTTCATAATCTTAGTTTCAGATGCAATTCAATTATTTTATATACAAAACAAACTAAGAAATTAAAATGAATGCTACAAAATATTGATTCTAAACTTCATATTTGAAAATCATATAAAGAAAATAATATTAAACTGAGTTAACCATTTTCTATTCTACTATAATAATTTTACATTTAACATGTATATGCATTTCATTATCAAGTATTTGCAGAATTTATGTCATATACAAGGATATTTCTTATTATTTTCTTAATCCTCTTATCATACTGTCATTTGTATTTCACCTGAACTCAAATATACACAAGTCACATGACTTATTAACCAATTTACACTTGTTCAAATAAGAATTAGACCCCTAGATAGGAATTAAAATTAAGGATCTTGAATGAACAGAACTGTGAACTGTGCATATAAACACCTTAAAATTCCATATATATTATCTATAACAATATACTACATTTTATCATGAACAATATAATTCAATATTCATTATTAATTTATTTAGGCTATTTGCAAAGAGATAAAAATAACATGTGCATGACAAAAGATGTTCATGTAGATCCTCATCATCAAAATGTAAAAAAATGGGTGTGATTTGGACTCTGATCACTAGTATATAACAGCAATGGTTCATGCCTTATAATAACTTGGTCTAGTATTAATTAAGCCTAGAAAATAATCATTATATCAATACAAAATACATAGCAAATAAATAATCTATGCTAGGCTTTTTCTGTAACATAAAATGTATTAATAAGATAAGTGGTGGCCATATTTGTCATCACTTTCTATCTTTAAGCAGAAATATTATATCTGCATATATAATCTCATCATACTAAGGTATAATATAATCATTAACAGGATTCTTATTTTAAAATTTAATAACAATGCATTTATTCCTGACATTAATATTGATTATATATAAAAAATAATATTGTATACATGCATATTACAGCTTCAATACTTATATGAATTATAAATTTTCATACGAAATTGCTTATATATATAATGTGACCTTTGACGTTGTTCAAGAAAACTAGCATTTCATTATTGTTGATATTCAACTGAAAAAAAATAAATTATGAGAAAATTTATCAAGTTCAATTATCTCTGTAAATCATATACTGTATTTAAAACAGAGATTAAAATAGCAATAAGACAAAAGAAAACATATTGCATTAAATTCATATTTGTTCTGCTTAATTATGGATCTTCACTATCATATCTTTCAGCAGATAAATAAATTATTTTTGTCAAGTGTTGATGGTCAAGAGTCAGCACAGCTGCCTTATAAGCAGTTGTACCAGGTTAGTGGGTTCACTTCCCGGCCGATGCGATGACACATGAGGAAAAAACTTTTTTTTTTAAATATTACAAATAGGAATGACATGACAGCTTTTAAGTATTTAAAAAGTTATTATTTCCAATGGTTTTGTAATAGTATTATATATGGCTGCATATAATATGAAAATAAAACTAATGACAGAGTGCTTCTGGAACATGGTAAATGTGTGTACTGCATATAAGAACTCACTTTCCAGGATGCCAATTGTGTCCAGTGAATTATTTCTCTTTTGATTTCCAATTATTGGCTCCTTCAGTGTAAAAAACAACAACAAAATATTAATAAAAATGAAAATGAGTAGAAGACAAAATCTATATCTGGATTTGCAAAAAAAACAAACAAACAAACAAACAATGAAAGATGGAAGATTTTTGAAGTTTTTAACTTTAACTAAACTGCTTTCAGTTACTCTTGATGCAGTACTGTTTTGATTTTTAAAAACATAAACATACAGATTGCCAAGCTAACAAGTTTTTGTTTTTTTATTCTCAATGAGCTATATATGATTCAACTGCAGAACAGATGTACTGCATGATTATTTTGTATATTAGTAAACTGCCATCAATAATAAAATAATTGATCCATTATTGTTCAGGAGTTTATAAACATGTTGAGAAACAGAAGTGTCAAAGCAGAGCTGTGATCCATGGACTTTAGCTCAGAGTCCATCAGACTACCATTGCATTAAACCACACAGTTCACATCAGTAATGATGAAGCATTAATATATGACCAGTGCCATGTTTTCCAAATGAATTTTTTGAGATATATAAGCTGCCTTTAGACACAAAGTTCATGCACATATGTAATAATTTTTAACATAGTATAATGTCAAAATACCATTAATAATGGGCAGCGATTATTATTTGATTATGATATTAATTTGAATAAACTGTAAATTGTAAAATATTCTCCTGTAAGCAATTGCATAAGACTTTTGTAAATATATATATATTTTAATTCTTTGTAATGGACTTTCATGGTATTTCATGTTTATAAAATTTTGTTCATTGTAAATAAATGTTATTTTGCTGTTTAATCTGGCATAGTATCCTTATAATCAGTGATGATATCCCAAATTTCCAAGAACCGGTTCTCTAAAGGTAGGTTGTATTTAAGAACCTATTCTGTTTATTTTTCTTCTTTCTAAGCATGGAAGCAAATCGCTTCTTGGTTTCTTACCTAAACGTTTTTGGTGACTTACACAGAAAAGTGCAGCAGTGCACATGCACACTGTACTTTGCAATCTCACTCATTGGATCAAAAAGAATTAAACCCATTTTTATAATTGAAAAAAAAAAACATTTTTTTGGCAAGATATTTTCATATTGACATTCTATTTGCATCATATGTCTCTTCAGGTTGATGATGCTTTTTGACTATAGCATCATCATCTGTATTGTGATTTCTTAGCCAAACTTGAACTGAGTCACTGCAATCCCAATGAACTAATGGAAGACCTATTCAATTTGTTACTAGAAGATTTGCCACATTTTCCACTTCAAGGTGATTTCTTTTATCTGAATAAATTGTGTTCATCACAGAAAACCTTCATTCAGCCTCTACAGAACTCTCAACAATGGTTTTAATTATATTTTTAGCTCTTTGGATAATTTCAGGTGCAACATGTTTCTGGTGATTTCTCATAACATTTTCAACATGATCACAGAAATTATTAACAGAAATCTCATGATGAAATAATTTCTCTTAAAATTCTTTCCAGGGAACTACAGCTTCTTCCAGATTCAAAGCATCTGGGTTCACAATTTTAACTAATTGATGGATTTTATGAGTTCTATCTTGAATATTATTACTTATGGTATTACAATTCATTAAACTTAATGTCATATTTGTTGTCACTACATTCAATACTTTTTGATGGGGAAGACTCACACATTTGTTGTCTTCAACAAAATTAATATGCAGGAATTCCTTAGAAGAGATAGTTTCATTTATTATTTTTTTGTAAGTACCACTTTTCTCTCTGATATTCAAATGCTTTAATTGTTCTCTTAATCAATTGAACAGTATGCAATATATTTACACTTCTTCCTTGAAGAGCATCCGCCAACAAAGAAATTTCTTCTAGTATATCAATTATTAAAGCCAGGTCTCTCATAAAATATTTGTTGGTGAGATGTTTAGCCATTCCAGAAAATTTCTTGTTAGTAGAAAAAAAATATATACAGTGTTCGATAGGCTTGCCATGTTGCCACTGCTGTTCTATGACTGCATGCTGTCCATCTTGGGTCAAAAATTCTACTAATTTTTAGAATTTCAATTTCTAAATTGGTTGAAATTTTATTCAGTGCCATTTGTTTTTTATTAGACTGATTGAAATTTTTGTATATTTCATCAATAAATGCTTTAAAGTGATTCATTTGCTTTATGTCTTTGATAGAATCCTCCAGAACAAGCTGAAGGCGATGACTCAAACAATGCCAAATAATAAACTTGGAATCATGGTTTTTGATTTTAACAGTCACTCCTGACCACTTTCCCAGGATCATACTTGCTCCATCTGAACAAAATCCAATCAAATTATTCTTCAAATATGGATTATCAAATCCTACTAAATGCAGACTTTGTAGTAGAGCAGTGTAAATGATTTCAGCATCTTTGTTTTGTAATTCCACTAAATCTACAAAAATTATTGGTGAAAAATCTATATCTTCAACCTTAATAAAAATGATAAGGACTGTTTGCATGATATCGTTAATGCCTCATTAATTATAACACATGTCTTTAAATTCTGATCTATTATTTTTCTAAACACTTCCTTTTAATGTATTTTGCAATGTGCTCAACAATTTTGACAGCTGCAAATTGAGAATGGAGTCCCACTCCTATATCTAACCCATTCTTTTTTTGTAATTCTATCAAATGTTTAATATCAGAAAACGGTCAGTTTAGTTTTGCTAAACTGCAAATGGTATTGAAAATTTTACAAGTGGAGCTCATAAACTTTTCATGAGCTTTGTCTATGGATTTGGAAATTGAATTTTTTGCACTTTCTTTCAATTGCATCACACATATCAGGTGTGCTTTTGATGAAAAGTGTTCCTTTATTTTTTTTGAAGAGAGGCTTGTTGAACCATTTTATTTTTTCCACTTGGAATAATATTACATCTTCTCCATTCTTTTGACATATGAGCTGCCTTCACTTTTATTGACTCGATTTTGGTATGGATATCACACCCAAGCTTTTTTCCAATAAGAAGTAAACCACTATATTTTTCTTTGAATTCATTGGCTAATTTCATATTCCAGCAGTCAGGAAGGTCACTATCTACATTTATTTTATATGCATCTTTTGTACTTTTGGAACTGGACAGCTTATTTGTGTTGTCAACATTATTTTATGTTGTATCAGATGAAATAGAAAACAAAATTTGATTCAAAATATCATCCTCTACTATCGTTTTCGATTCTGTATCAGTTTTTGGATCTTTTATGAAGAAATCCGATATTGTTTGGCATTTTTCTTTCATTTCTTGTGAAGGGTTTATTTTTATTATATTCTCGTGTTACATTGGCTTTAGAAAAAAACATCTAATTAATTGATTTTTAATATAAATGAGTGGTAACAAATCATAAAACTTAAATAAAATAGTAAAATTAAAAAAAGAAAAAGGGAAAAAATATTTGAAAACGAGTCATGCCATTTGATGAGCCATCTTGTTGCCAAGTTATTCTAGAAAAAATATGTTGAACTCATTGTTAAATAAAAAGACACTGTTATACCAGATATAGCAAACTAAATGAAAATAATATACTATAAACTTACTACAGCTGATCATCCATTAAATTTACTAATCAAATAAAAACAAATCCTGCATGATAAACATGTAAGTGAAGAAATAAAATATTTAAATAAAAAATAAAAGTTAAATAAATATTTAAAACAACTTCGGCATAACAAAATCATTGGAACAATGGCTTTATGTTACTGTTTATTTTCGCAATGATAAGTCCTTTTGAATGAAGTTATTTTATCTTTAAAGTAAAATAATTTCAGCAAGAGTAAATTTCATTAAATACATTTGTACCGAATTTATTTCTAATTTTTAATTTTAATAACGCCTCTGTTAAATGTAAGTAAACTAATAATTAATTAATTTCTTACTTACTTTGTGTAAAAATTAATTATAGATTCATTTATCACTAATAAAATAACACTTGTTATTTGTATACTTTTAAAGAAACTAATTTGAATGCGATAAATGGATTTATTTACTTTAAACAAAACTTGTGTGAATTATTTCTTGCAGAATAATTCTTAATCACTCAAATTTCATCGCGCATATCACACGTTTCAATTGCAATATCATATAGTCGAATTATTCTGGGGAAATCAGTTTGAACCCTATATGTTCAAAAAGAATCATTGTTACATTAGATATAACAAAAAAAAAAAAAAATACAAATAATGTTCTAGATTATTGTTGGAAACAATTAAGTAATTTGTTAATTCAACTTTTTTTTAGGATAATAATAATAAAATTTATTTTCGGATAATTTAACTACCGGTTCGTTAATTTTTTTTTAATTTTAAGAACCGGTTCGCGCGAACCGGAGCGAACCGGTTGGATATCATCACTGCTTATAATGTTCTTGATATTCACTAAATCTATATCCCGAAATCTAGAAATTATATACTTTATAGTGCAAATATTTTTCAAGTATTTATTCAGAGTATAGACACATAAATCGAAATATTAAACTATTTAACTGATAATTGTTTGCAGACATGAAGAGTGCATTCAAATAAAATATTACTCAATTATTCTATGATAGCTTTAATTTAGAACTGCAATTTATTTAAATAAAACTGCGTTTATAATCAATTATTGTCTATTTCCATGTAATCAATTTATTTATGTTGTTAATGAATATTTTGAGTGAACATAAAATCCCTTTCCCACTCTTGGTTTTCAGATGCTATTCTAGAAGATTAGATTATTCCAAATTTAGAGTTTAATGCAATTTTATCTTAGTTAAATTATTTATTATTATTCGATGAGAAGTAGACATTAACTAGATATTAACTTGTGGTTAAGTATATATCTTGGCATGTTTATCACTAGGATATCATTCATTTGTCAACAACATGTTCATGGAATAAAATTGAGAAAATTTTAATATTAAATATAAAAACCATGAGATTATAATACTATAATTCTAGAAATAGGAACTTATATCTATTGCTAAAGAAAGGCAAAGTGGCATAACAAATCAGTAAGATTTATAAAAGCTGACTATTTATTAAATGTGGATCTGATCATAGCAATATGATGATAAAGAAGGAGTTGTAGACTTAAGAGTATGCTGGAGTGGGAATGATGGAAGAGATTTTATTGTAAGAGAGAAAATAATTGTACCCTTGCTACTTTGTGATTTATCTTATGAATACTGAGAGTTTTAAAAGTTTTGCAAAAGCAAGTTGAAGTTTTTCCTCCTCTTAAATTTATTTAAAATGAGGCAAATGGCCCCGAAAGTGCTTAGCGCATAATAATTTTTGGAATCTTTATAGTTTCTCGTTCAAGTGTTTCATACACTTTTTAATTTGTATACTAATTATACTTTATAATGTTTTATTATTACTGTTGTAACTGTTTGTGTTCTTGGCATAAATTATGGTAGCAACAAAGAACCCTGAGTTAGCCTTCAAAGAGCTAGACAGCTTGATTTGTTCACAATCTGCTAGCCTTATCTAGCTTTATATATATATTGTGACAGAACGGGTTCAAACCCAGTCATAACAAGCATAAAATTTTAGTGATCTTAAATTGAAATTCGTTTTTTTTCTCTCATTATTATTACATAGTAAGAATTGTTAAAGGTAAATATATCTCAGAAAAGGGGGGGGTCATACTCTGTTGTTTCGAAACATTTATGTATGTATGGGTTATGGGTGTGTGCATGGATGGGTTTGACAGTTAGAGAGGGGAGAGATGTGGTTTTCTTATTTCTTCTGATTTTTTTTTGTTTTGTTTTGTGAGAAGCACAGAAATTTCCAGAAACAAATGGAATTTGAAAGGTGTTAAAAAACTTTCATGTGTCTCTAAAAGAATCCAGTTGGGCATAAAACAAGAACAGGAAATAGAAAACCAGTGAACTTTCTAGAAAGAATGGAGGGGGGGGTATAAAAGAAAGGACCCAGAATGCTCGAAATCTTATCCCTGCAGAGAGTGAAGTATAAGTTAAAAAATATAAATTATGTAGCAAAATTAATATAATTTTTCATGAAATCGCAGCAGAAATGGAAATGTGGATGTGAGCATCTAGCATGTTGACTCAAATCCTGGTCTCAGTTAATGGTATGCTGCTATGATTGTTTTAGAAAGAATCAGTTTCATTGGATTGAAATTTACCACCATGATTGAAAGTTCAGGAAAGCAAGATTGCTAAAGGAAAGAAGAAACCAACGTGTCATCATATATTTACCTAAACTCATATTCAAAAATAAAAATGTGTCTTCATTCTATGAGTTCCCTGGGGAAATGCAGATAATATTAACTTTTATATTCAATCAAAAATTCCTCAACAAATTCTTTAGACATTATAAATAAAAGAAATAATAATTTGAGTAAGCTCGTATGGCCGTTTATAGCTGATGACATGCTTTACACCCAACTAAGAGTTGCGAAATAACCATAAGAAACTATATATATTTTTTAAGAAAAGACAGAAGGGGAGGATAATTCTTTTTCAATCTTTTCTTGACTGTTAAACTTTATTTTAAATGTAGATTGTATGTATGATGGTATGCGAGTCTCTGGAAACAGCAGAGTATTTATTTCATGTAAACATTTAATAAATTTGTTCTTTAATCATATAAATAATAAAATAATTTTATGTAAACATATAATAAAATTGTTCTTTAATCATATATATAATAAAATTATCAATTAACGGCAGCTAGTAAACTTATGATAGATTTGTTAGCCATTAAATCATGTACATTATATATTGCTTTTATATTGTTTTCTTTGTTTATATGTACTCATAGCTATTTATGAGGGTTATTAATTCCCAACTCACATCTACTCCCAGTGATAATGCCATCTGACCTGAGTCTGAGCTAGTTGAGAGTTGAACCTCTTTAATCTATAGTTGTTTATATCAAATTAAGTATCCTTAGTGTATCCCCTTCACATAATTCTTATTTGATATAATATTGGCATTTTGAATCCACTGGATGTCCATAAATATGCGTTGGGAAAATTTATTTATATTTTGTTGTCAGAGACTATAATCAAAAGGGGGGTACATATGTATATTTTATATGTTCTTGTAAATAATAATTCGCACATATGTATACCATGCGATTATAAATACGTATATAGGTTTACTGATCAATTAAAAAAAGAGGTTTTGTTACAATGGCATCCCAACTAAGGGGCCTTTTGAAGAGATGTCGAGTGGGATTGGGAAAAAGGAGAGATAGAGGGTTCGTTGTGAGGTACTCCAATTTTGATAAGTTGTGTTTTGTATATTTGCATAAAGAAGAAGCAAACCATCAGAATTCAAGAAATATGCTACAAAGAAGGCAGAAATGTGTTTAGACTTGTGTAGAGAGGAATCTGTTTTAGCAAGAATAAAGGGGAAAACAAAAATCGTAGAAGGGAGAGGCAGTAAAATGGTAGTTGAGGCTAACAAGAAAGCAGTGCAAGGTGTTGGGGTCAGGGAATGGATCTGAAGCATTCAATATGAAATAAAGAAATAAAAGAAAGATCTTATGAAATCAAGGGTGCAAAAGAAAAATGACCAGCAAAAAGGGGATGGGAAAACTAGAAAGTTTGGAGACTAGATTCGGAAAATTGGAAAAGATAATGGATAGGATGGAAGAGAAGGTATTAAAAATGAAAGTGATCCATGTGAACAGGAAGTTGAAGGCACATGAGACCTAAATCTGAAGAATGATGATGAACAGAAACAAGGCACCCAGTTAAACCCCACAGGAAAGCCCACAGTGGTGATAAGTTATGTGGTGGTACAAAGGAATGTGAAACCAATTCATAAAAGTTCAGCCATTTGCTGGTAAATTGAGGAAGGCCCCTGTAGAACATATACACAGCCTTGGGAGACATTTTAGTGTAAACCCCATGGTGGAGGAAAGTAAGATAGCTATTGCATGTTGCAACCTCACTGACAATGCTCAATCATAATGGGATACACTGTTTCAACAGCCTGCAACTTTCCAAGCATATCAGAAAGAGGTGAGAGAGGCCTTTTGATCCATTGATAAACAGGAGATGACACACTATCAAATTAGGCAGGAGAAGTTCAGGGAAGGTTGTGGTTATAGTTATTCACAGTTCTTCTATTGACAGGTGGCCAGATTGTGGACATTGGACACATGGAATCTGACAGAAAATATATAATCCACATCATAAGGCACAGCATGCCAATGAAGGTAGAGCAGATGATGTTGGGAGCAGGTAAAGCATCTATTGAAGAGACTGCTGGGCTGCTCAGTGCTATTGACATGAGCTCTTATGATTATGGTGGGAAGTCCGAGGCAATAAAAGAGGATGGAGAAGCATGGAAAATGAAAACAGAGACTTTTCCAACATAGAAGAGGTACCTGAAGGAAGGAGACCACCTGAAAAGCCAAACTTTGGACAAGAACAGAAAGCAAGTGGACAGATGAGGTAGGACAGAAGAAACAAAAAGAAAAAAAGAAAAGGGGGGACCATCAGGTCAACACATAAGGAGATAGGAAATGCTGTAAAAGAGCCATTCAAATACATAAGAAGTATTTAAAGGCTTTGGAATGGGGGGTATTGTGACATAACGAGTTCAAACCCGGTCACAACAAGCATAAAATTTTAGTGATCTTATTTCTCTCTTTATTATTAGGTAGTAAGAATTATTAAAGGTAAATATATCTCAGAAAGGGGGGTCATATTCTCTTGTTTTGAAACATTTATGTATGTGTGGGTTATGGGTGTGTGCATGGATGGGTTTGACAGTTAGAGAGGGGAGAGATGAGGTTTTCTTATATTTTCTTCTGTATTTTTTTTGTTTTGTTTTGTGAAAAATGCAGAAATTTTCAGAAACAAATAAAATTTGGAAGGTATTAAAAAACTTTCACGTGTCTCTAAAAGAATCCAGTTGGGCATAAAGCAAGAACAGGAAATAGAAAACCTTAGAAAGAAGGGGGGGGTATAAAAGAAAGGACCCAGAATGCTTGAGGTCTTGACCCTGTAGAGAGCGAAGTATAAGTTGAAAAATATAAGTTACGTAGCGAAATTAATATAATTTTTCATGAAATCATGGCAGAAATGGAAATGTGGGGGTGAACATCTAGTGTCTTATGTTGGACTCAAATCCTGGCCCCAGCTAATTGTATGCTGCTACCATTGTTTTAGAAAGAACCAGTCTCATTGGATTGAAATTTACCACCATGATTGAGAATTCAGGAAAGCGAGATTGCTAAAGGAAAGAAGAAACCAATGTGTCATCATATATTTACCTGAACTCATATTCAAAAATAAAAAGGTGTTTTCATTCTATGTGTTTCCTGGGAAATGCAGGTAATATTATCTTTTATATTAACCTCAATCAAAAATTCCTCAACAGATTTTTTAGACGTTATAAATAAAAGAAAAGAAATAATAATTTGTGTAAGCTCTTATGGCCATTTATAGCTGATGTCACACTTTACACCCAAGTAAGAATTGCAAAACAACCATAACTACTTCAGCTTCAAGCCGCCATATTGAACTTTTTAAAATACTGGCCTGATACACAATTTTCACAATAACTTCAGTTTGAATTATGTTAGAGCAAAAACAATTACATTGCTAGAAACTAGAAAAACTAAGGAAAACAATAAGCATAAAATAAATAGTGATAACTATATAAAAAATAAGGAAAAAAAGAAATTTTCACAACCGAAATAATTATTATTTTATTGTTTGTTCATAATTTGGAAATTAACATTAACTAAAATGCAAATTACATCTTCAGTGATAATTTCTTTGTATTCCTCACAAAAAAATCTTTCTAAAGATATATAATAAGTCTTACCTGAGATAATCCATAGCTTTACAATGTCCGAAAAAAGTTCCTATAAGAGTTCTTCATTTTTATCTTCTACCCCAACTGTTGCAAATTGTCAAGGCGCCTGGAAGAAAAGAGTTCTCCCTAATAAAAGATAAAAAATAAAAAAATTAAAATTCTAACAGAATATAAAAATAATGAAGGAAGTGGAAAATTATTACTTACCATTATAAATACAATAAAAAAATAAAATGTCATCATCATCATCATAGTACAGGTATATGTATATTATAAAAGTGGTGTATATGTATGAATCATGAAAGTTCTGCTAATGGTTATGGGAAAACTCAAAAGCCTGTTAAACAAGATGCACTATTTTGATTTTAGACTTTGGATAAACCAACCTTGTTTATAACATCATCATCATCATACTGAATAATCATTGCCAATACAGAAAACAATTTACAAATTTCTCATTTCAAGAGGCAGACAATGATTACTAAAAAGGTTCTATGGCAGATATTTATATAAAAAAATGTTTATATTCTACCTCTTCCAAGATACGTCTTCCAGAGAAGCATACCTGTTCATATATGCTAATATAAATATGCAAAATATTTCATCATGCCAGATCTTGTTTACCAATTGGAAAAAGTAATCAGTAATGAAGCTGAAACAAAATTCTAATAAGGAAGGCAATCAGGCAGTCATATGCCTATAAAGTATAAAATGAAGTTAGTAAAAAAACAAGTTAATAAAACAACAAATAAAAACTAAATTAGTAAAACAAAAACAATGAAAACCATGTTAGTAAAACAAAAATTAGTAAAAACAGAATAAAAAAAATTACTGCATTATATACAATCAATTTGCTAGAGAGAAATAAATTGTAAATAGTCTTGAATCAGTGTGTCAACCATTCATCCATTGTGCTGGTAGCTAAAACAAACCAACAAAAAAAAAAACAATAATAAAAACATTACCTTTCATATGTGCTACCTATCACAGAGTAAAAAATCAGTCAGTCATTTTTCTTGAGTGGCATATTTATTAGTTTCTCCGATAATAGTTGATAAAAGTTTTTTATCAAATAACATTAAAAAAAAATCTAAAATTGAATACTTACCTACTATAGAAAACTTCAAACCTGGAGTTTTAGTAAAATTCTCTACATTCACAGGTTTGCAGGTTTCGTTTGGACACAGATTACTGTTACTAGATGAAGGGCCTGGCCGATTGATATCGTTGGGAACACTTGTTGACGGGCCTGGTGTATTGATATCATCCAGAAAAGCACTCGTAGTTTTTTTCTTTTTGGCTGGTAAAGGAGTTTCTTCTTCTGATGATGAAAAATATTCTTCAAGATCACTACAACTAACACTATCCTCGGAGTCAAAGGGCTTAGATGGGACAAATTCATCACCGCTGGAATAATCCGTATCAGAGGCCATCATGTCCCGTTCATTTATTTTGCGTACTTTTGTTTCCGTTAATCTAACAAATTGTGAAAAAAAATTTTAAAAAAATTGACCTTATTCGCAAAAAAATTAGTAAAAATTTTATTTTTTAACTTACAGAAAAATGGCGACTACCTACGAAAAGAGGAAAAAATGACGAAGAGAATTATGGTATAGGCGCATGCGTAGTCCTTATAGTTTTTCCGTAATTTCAAACAGAAAAACGAACTTCAACAAACGAACATTAACGAGCGCAATCGTCGCCGACAAACCGGAAGTAGATAAGAAACTATATATATATTAAGAAAAGACAGAAGGGGAGGAGAATTCTTTTTCAATCTCTTCTCGACTGTTAAACTTTATTTTAAATGTAGATTGTATGTATGATGGTGTGCAAGTCTCTGGAAACAGCAGTGTATTTATTTTATGTAAACATTTAATAAATTTGTTCTTTAATCGTATAAATAATAAAATAATTTCATGTAAACATATAATAAAGTTGTTCTTTAATCATATTTATATAATAAAATTATCAACTAATGGCAGCTAGTAAACTTATGATAGATTTGTTAGCCATTAAATCATGTACATTATATATTGCGTTTATATTGTTTTCTTTTTTTATATGTACTCATAGCTATTTATGAGGGTGATTAATTCCCAACACATCTGCTCCTGGTGATAATGCCACCTGACCTGAGTCTGAGCTAATCGAGGGTTGAATCTCTCTAATCTATAGTTGTTTATATCAAATTAAGTATCCCTAGGTTATCCCCTTTGCATAATTCTTATTTTATATAAGATTGGTGCTTGGAATTCACTGGATATCCATAAATATGCATTGGGAAAATTTATATTTTGTTGTTAGAGATTAGAATCAAAAGGGAGGTGTTGTTAGAATGTAAATATATACATATGCATATTTTATATATTCTTATAAATAATAATTTGCGCATATGTATACATGCAATTATAATACATATATAGGTCTACAAATCAATTAAAAAGAGACGTTTTGTTACAAAATATATTGATCCATTTATTTCTCTAAGTACAATATGTATATTATGCCTTTTTTTTAAAAAAAAAATGCAAAACATAAATCAATATGAAAACATCCAAATGAAGATACAGCATAATTGGATTATAGTTTGACTAGCAGAAAATATGTTTTTCAAGATTGTAATATTTTTAATATATTCAACACAGGAATTGATCATAGTGAATGTAAGCTTATGCATGTTAATGCAAAACTAAAGAGACAAAAATTAAGAGAAACAGCATCCAAATTGATATTCCTAACCTTTAGAAACATTCTAATGAATTTAAATTTGCTTCAAATTGTTTTCAAATATTAACAGATTTTGAACATGATTCAGATTTGAATAAAATCAATAGGAAGATAACTGATACACTTTTAAAAACTGCACCAAAGATAGCTGGTAGATAAAAACAACAATTGGCCAATAAAATTTTTACTGAGACAAAATAATTTATAAAGAAAAGAAAGAATATAAAAATGATGCATTAAAAAGAATTGAATATCTATAATTTTGTAAAATGGTACAAAAAAGAGTTAACAACAATATAAGAAAATATAATTGTTATTTAGCAAGGAAAGCTATAGAAGAGAATAAAAGTTTCAAAAGTGTAAAACAATATCTTGGTATTGGTAGGAATTTTATTTCTGCAGTAAGAACAAAAGATGAAACTATTACTAAAAAGAGAGATGATATTATGAAATGTGTAGAAGGGTTCTATCAAGAATTATATAATAAAAACAAGAAAAAGGATCACCTACAACTACTATATTTTCTGAATTGCACAGTATTTTAATTGAAGAGGTGAAGCATGCAATTAAATCTATGAAGAAGGGAAAAGCTCCAGGTAATGATGGAATTCTAATTGACATCTTAAATGAAGCAGATGAAGAAATACACATTTTTTTGTAAAGTTATATTAATTTTGGTTTAAATTGAGTTTTGGAAGGTGTGAATTTGGCTGTTGTGTATTATTATCTGTGTTTATAGTAATCGCTTCTACTAAATTGGAATTGCTTTGATCTTTTTTTCTTGATTGTTTTCCTTACAAACGATCACTATGTGTTCTCTTTTTCCATATGTGAAACATGTTGGTTTGAGCCCCCTTATATACAGATGAAATGTGGATTTTTGGTCTGTGATGTATGTTGAGATGCTTTCTTGCTCTATGTCTTTGTGTAATTTGACTTTGTATTCATAGCTGTTTGATAATATTGGGATTGCTGCTTCTTTGATATAGATTTGTTGGAAAAATGTTATTTTTCCAAAAGGGGTCTTCATCCTTTGAAATCCATCTACATTGTACCCAAAGTAGGTATTTTTAATAACTCCAGTTATATTTTTCTATTTATTTTGATCAATTTGTATTAGTGCAAAATTTACAATTGTTTTAATTTTAAAAAAAAAACTGTTCTATTTGTTTGGTGCTTTTGAATTCCACTGCCTCATATCCATTATTGGGATGGTCAACTGACTGAGTTGATAATGTTATTTCTTTCTAATGCTTCAAGTAGAAGTGGCTTAGGAAAAGTATATAGTTTGCAGTAATTGTCTGTTACTGCCAACACTATTGAGTTGTCCATGAAGAATATTTTAAATGTTATAAAGAGTGTCTGAGGGATCATGTTGTGGAATTTTTCTCTGATTGTTCTTTCTAGTGCTTCAAGTAGAAGTGGCTTAGGAAAAGTATATAGTTTGCAGTAATTGTCTGTTACTGCCAACACTATTGAGTTGTCCATGAAGAATATTTTAAATGTTATAAAGAGTGTCTGAGGGATCATGTTATGGAATTTTTCTC
Source organism: Epiperipatus broadwayi (assembly GCA_028023455.1). Lineage (NCBI taxonomy): Eukaryota > Metazoa > Onychophora > Udeonychophora > Euonychophora > Peripatidae > Epiperipatus > Epiperipatus broadwayi. The sequence continues at coordinate 6,221,826 of JAQFVV010006267.1, forward strand.
TGATTGTTTTTAGCATCTCATCTGTCCATTCTATGAATGGGGGAGGTAATGTTTCATCTTGTTCTGATATGTTTAGATTCTTTAAATCTTCTGCTGTAGTCCTTCTGAATCTGTGTGGTCTACCCTGATTTACATTAGCACTAGATCTTGTGTTAGCATTTTTTTTTTTGCAATTGTAGCATATGTGTTACTTAGGCCCTGTGCTATGTTGGCTGCTGCTAGACTGATATTTCGATCTGTCACCATAATGTTACTCATTAAAACTTTTTTCTTTTTTTATATATGGTAACTGTTTGTTAATTGTACTTTTAACAATTCTATAATTGATTTCTTGTAATTTTTGTTTGAGTCTCCTATTTTAAAACTTTTTCATTAGTTCAAATAATTGTGTTATTTCGAGCTCTATTATTTTCCTGCCATGTCTTTATCATAGTATTAGAAAATTATTTGTTTTTCCTATTGAATTGTCTTAAAACTTTACTATCTATCTTCTTATTCAAAAAGTTATGTTTGGGCTACTTAGTATGCAATTACTAAACTGAAAAACCATAATTTTGATGTTTTTGATTTATAAAAAACTTAGAGCTAAATTAGCTTATCTATATGCAGGAGAGTATCTAGGTGACGCTTTCGGTTAAAATTTACAGATATGTCTGACACATTGGTATTTGCAATACAATTGACATATATATGCACACCTACATGTGTGTGCATGTAATTTCTGAACATATTTAAATTGTTCTACAATAGTACATGATTAAACTTTTTAACTTATATTCTTAATAATACAATACTGTAACGGTCAGGTTTGTACATTTGCTCAACAGACTGAGAGTCCGAGACAGAGAACCAAAAGCTGACCAAGTTGGGATAGTAATATCCTATGTCTGATCATACCTCAACTCCCCTGTGCTTCCAAGTCAACCCATTGCAAATGACATGCCTGAGGTTACACTCGATATCTCTTTATTCACGTTCCAGCAATAGCAAAGCAGTAAAACACGAGACATCCCCAACACATGTTATATAACTTAACTAGTGATTCATAAGGTAATGAGCAAGAATAGAGTCTGATATAAATTTATATTTCATAAATTTAATGTAACAATAAATTATAAAGCAAAATAAATTGGGTATAGTTGGCTCACACGCAGGTGAGTGAATAATACTCAGGGTTATGTAAAATATAATACAGCAATTTATATAGAGCTCACATGCAGGTGAGTGAATGCTCAGGGTTAAAATGATTTAATAAAGCAAATTATAGTGCTCACATGCAGGTGAGTGAATATTCAGGGTTATAAATAAAGCAAATTAATTAGTGCTCCCACGCAAGTGAGTGGCTTTTGGGTTTACAAATGTTTAATTGGTCTATGACTTTATTATGCACATACCATCTTCATAACTCATTCTATGTTCTATATAGTGGAAATAAGTAATAGTTAGAGTGATCAATTTATTGGTAACTGATAGAGATTATATTTCTATTTTCACTAAGTTTAAACTCAACTATAAAGATATTTGCATGATATATAATTGCTACACAGATAAATGCATTAACTCAGATTCCAAATTGGATCAAAGCTGAAGTTACTTTCTAGAAAAGCTGAACTGAGATGTAGCAGTCGAACATCAGATTCTAGTGCATTATAAACTATAGTATCAGAATAAGTGGGCCTCGAATGTGTTCTTATTTGAGGTTTATCACCACTGGGCTACTTGCTATAATACAAAAAGGCCTTTTTATTTAAGTGAGCAGAAGAGTGGCTTACTATATCTTTGGAACACTTTGGTTCCTTCAAATACAAAAAAATGTCACAGTTGCCTAAACTTTCGAGATGTGACTTGACATGGAAATGATCCTGATGTAGGCCATTATAGGTATAGCAAGGAGAGATGCATATTTATGCTAACTAGCAAAACATTCGCAATGCTAAATTAATATTTCATAAATTAATTATGCCAAAATCTTAGCTTCTTTTAGTGCTACTACCACCGGTCAGTTAATAAAAGAGATTATTAAGTCACACGATAAAGGTGATAATGAGAATGAAACATTAATTATATGTCATATAATTTACATCTAATATCAAACCAACTGATTTTAAATAATCTACGTCAAATATGGACTCTTAAATAGCTCACGCAAAATATTGATTCTTAAATAAATTACTCTAATATTAATCTTAAATAACTTGTAAAATATCAATTTCAAATAACTTATGCAAATATGCATTTTAAATAACATACACAACACATGCATTTTAAATAACATATGTAAAATATATATTTTAAATAATTTGTGCACAATATTTTCATTTTAAATAACTTGTAACAAAGATGCATTTTAAATAACTTATTTTGGGTATTATAAGTAAATGATTCGCTCTAGTGTAAATAATAGTTTGATTTCAGAAGGGAGTTTTTCCTATATTCTTTATATTACAATAATCTGATATAATAAAAAGGTGCATAATCGCACCTCTGATAATTATTAACCTACAGAACTCCATTCTGATGAACATAGCATAAATTAATAAACATGAAATTAAAATTAAAGATAGTTGGCATAAGAACAAATTGCAGAAATGATCAATAAAATTATAATTTAGAAATGAAACTTTGTTTGAAATAGTTTTATAGAACCTAACTATTTATGAATATTTAAATTATTTATGATCAAGCAAGAATTTTGAGAGTGCTCTAAGCTTTAAATAAATTTGATATAAACAGTTTAGTGTAACATTTAAATGATAGAAATAATTACGAGATTGATTAGTTAGCTAGCTTTTCATTTAGAATGAGTTTAGTTATGAAATTACATATTCTACAGAATGATTTACCAGTAAAGTCTTGGTAGTGAGTCTTTCAAGGCATTCTTTCTTGTGCGTCTTCTCTCTGTGAAATTGGCTGTGGATTTTCTAGGTTTGAGTCTGAATGCAGCTGGAAAATTTACTTCTGTGGTGGCTTTCCCCATTACTCTGGTCAGGAACTCTGGAATTTCAGGTATAGCTTCTCCATCACTAGACTGGGCATGGCTGAGGTTAATGTTTTCTCCGCTTTAGGTAGCAGCTTGTCCAGGACAAGTAGCCGGCTGTCTTTTGTTTCTAGTCAACGGTCATCATTTGAACAGCTTGGATAATGGCTTTCTAGAATTCAGCTTGCTAAATTAATGCAGGAACAGCTTTTTTATTATTTTTGGCACTGGTCTTTCAGGAAATATATCAGCAGCAACAACAACAGTTTCTTATGGCTACTACAGACCCTTTTTATATTCTATTTTTGACAATAGGTCCCTCCCCATTTTACTTTTGCCACATGACTTGTTTACTGGTTCGAACTTTGCCTTTAACTAAATATCCACTTAGTCAAATATTTGCTATAGTTAAATATGGACTTAAAAGCTCTATTATTCCAATTTACATCATAGCTACATCCAGAGTTAAAGATATATTCCCTAGAGTTTTCCAATTTGCATCATAGCTACATCCAGAGCCAAAGATATATTCCCTAGAGTTTTTCAAAGCACTTAGTATGAAATTTATGCCTGACTGAATTTTATAATTGGTCTTAGTTATAATTTTAAATGGGTCAAGTTTCAGCCAAATATTATTTTTAGATGAAATGTTAAAACTCGTAAACAACTTACTGCTTATGTAATTTTAAACAAACAATAGAACTGAAAATTATTTAAAATGAATATTGCAACTTAAATAAATAATTTTATAAATTTAAATAAATAATTTTATAAATCTAAACCTATAATTTTGTTATATACATAAATTCTAACTACACACCATTATGTTTACTTCAGTTTTAACAAACGTAAATGAATATGCACGTATATAAATATTTAAGACAGTATTTTTATATTATAATTAACAAGATGATTATACACACACATACTCGGCAATATTACAAGCACACTCAAAGTTTTAAATTAAAGAAACGCACACAATCTGAGTGAAACAAAATACACTATTATAGAATATAATAGGTGAAACAGATCTAACTGTTTCAATACCTATGCTAGGTTTATGTAAAGTGTGTGTATATATATATATTATAACGGAATCGATTATATTTAAAGTCTAAATTGGGCTTGTTAAATATAATGGGATGATTAAATTCACCAGAAAGAGGATATGCATTTCACTACAATTGGACTTTGGGTCTTCAGATAGAATGCTAGAAATGAATCGATGAAATACTAAGTCCATGATTACATCCATCTTTATTATGCTAGCTCAATAATTTTTAAATAAATTTTGATATAATTTAGACTAGTTCATCTATCTCTCATTTCTCTTTCAGTCACCATTATGCTATGATATTCAAACTCATGGAGAATTTGCAATTAGCTCTTTTCAGGGATAATTTCAAAACAAGTCATTATATAATATGCCTCTATATAAGCATTAACTAATAATTGATATTCATATGATGTTTATAATACTAGCATATATATAATATAATATAATAATGATTAGACAAAGAGATCAGGTTAATAACTCAATATTTAATAAACAATAACAAATATAATGTAAAAAATAAATAAGATATCAATAAATAAATAAGGATGAATTTTATCATTTCAAAATATTAATAAATAATATTCTCATCTAACACACTATGATAAAATTTTATGTTATAATAAACTATTCAAAAGTAAAGAATATAATTTAAATTAACAGATATATAAAAACAATATATATAAATTTAAAATTAATAATTTAAATAACTTATTAATTTATTTACAATCTTTATTCAATTATTTTATAATTATTAATATATAAGTACTATTTACAATTGTATAACTTATATATTATATGCATTTATAATAAATAAAATACATTTAATGTTTATTATATTATATAATAAATATAATAAACTTATTTTAAATATCTGTTAAATTATAACCATTTTTTTATATTTCATCTAATTTTGATGAATTATGGCAAAATTTCAATTCATGTTTATAATATTAAATTTAGATATTCCTATTAAAATATAATGATGCCAAATTTGAAATAATAATAATAATAATAATAATGAAATAATAATAATAATAATAATAATAATAATAATAATAATAATAATAAACATATTAAAATAATAAAAGTATTATTATAATATATATAAATAAATAAAGAAAAACTTATTTTCCAGAGTTAAGAATAGATCTTTAAGTCTGAAGTTCATAATCCTAATGAAGATCTTTTATGAAGTATATTAATCCATTGGTATAATGATGATTTATTTATTCTTAATTGATAAACTGTTAATAATATCCAATGATTTGATTGATATAATATAAAGTAAATATTCTTCGAATGTTGATGTTCTTATTCTCCATTTTTCTATTATCATTAGACGTTTTTTTACAACAAATATTTCAATTTAGCATGGCAGTTGGTTTCAAAACCTTTACGATACAATAATTATTCACTCACTCCACATTGTAATATACTTTATATATATAACTATTTTAAATTTATATATAACTGTAGAATAATGAAGTTTTAAAATAACGTAGTTTCCAAAAAATTCAAACATGTTCTTTTCTTTTATATTGCTATTCCTTTTAATATTTAATAGAAAATTAAAATATTTTCCTTATAGTCTTTTAATTCATAGATTTATCTTAATTTGGAAGAGTTAATATTTAATTCCAAATGTTGAATAGTAATATTTATAAAAGAAAAAGTTATTTAAAAAGAAATGATTTTCTTTTCTTCTCTTCAATAACTAAAGAAAGAATGAATCTCCTCATGTGTTTTGTGTCATTTTCATGCTTAATTTAAATATTAATTGTTATGAATAGATATTAAGATCTAATAATAATATATATAAAATTATTTATTTCTCAACTTCAAATCTGGCAATTACTCAAAATCTTGACATTAATGTATATATTATTTAAAGTTCACATGTATATATAAATAGTATATATGTATATGTATACATATAAAATATTCAAATAAATTTTATATTTATAAATAATTTCATTAGAGATAAAAGTATGTTAGGTTAATAATAATAACTGGAAGTTACTATTATATTTCCCCTTTCCTTCGGGAATTAAAATTTTAATTTAAGTTAAAATTTTAAACACAAATATTTTAGTATGTTCTTATAATTTAATTACATTTATACTTGGATTTTATGAAGGACCTTATACTATTGTTAAAAAGGCAGGTCCAAATGCACTTTGGATTAACCAAGAAGGAGAGATTCGTGGAATGTATAATTCACAAATTTTAAAACCTTATTTTGGCTGTTTATAATGATATATAGAGAAGTAAGGTGAACATCAAGATAAGTATATGGGTAGTGTAAACCACATGGTAGTATAAAAAATAATAGTGATCAATGTAAAAAAAAGTTAAGAACATTAGCTTTGATGAGGGTATTCTTTAATGCCTTAAAATAAGTTAAAACAATAAGTTATAAATGGATACTCTAATATTTATTTAGTCCTTTTCAAATCCATAAGTCTTAAAGAAGCAGGAATAAGGCTAATAAATATATTTGTGTTGTCCAAGAAGGAAACACATTATTTTATTTTATTTTATATTTTTTTATTTTTTTTATTTTTTATTTTATTTTTTAAAAAAGTTAACCATCAAAGTCCTTAATTTTTGATCATTATCAAAAGAATAATATAGCCCAAGTACAAAGAAGATATAACAGTTGTGCACCAAATATAATGGAATCGATTATATTTAAAGTCTAAATTGGGCTTCTTAAATGTAACGAGATGATTAAATTCACCAGAAAGAGGATATGCATTTCACTACAATTGGACTTTGGGTCTTCAGGTAGAATGCTAGAAATGAATCGATGAAATACTAAGTCCATGATTACATCCATCTTTATTATGCTAGCTCAATAATTTTTAAATAAATTTTGATATAATTTAGACTAGTTCATCTATCTCTCATTTCTCTTTCAGTCACCATTATGCCACGATATTCAAACCCATGAAGAATTTGCAATTAGCTCTTTTCAAGGATAATTTCAAAACACGTCATTATATAATATGCCTCTATATAAGCATTAACTAATAATTGATATTCACATGGTGTTTATAATACTAACATATATATAATATAATATAATAATGATTAGACAAAGAGATCAGATTAATAACTCAATATTTAATAAACAATAAAAAATATAATGTAAAAGATAAATAAGATATCAATAAATAAATAAGGATGAATTTTATCATTTCAAAATATTAATAAATAATATTCCCATCTAACACGCTATGATAAAATTCTATGTTATAATAAACTATTCAAAAGTAAAGAATATAATTTAAATTAACAGATATATAAAAAACAATATATATAAATTTAAAATTAATAATTTAAATATCTTATTAATTTATTTACAATCTTTATTCAATTATTTTATAATTATTAATATAAAAGTACTATTTATAATTGTATAACTTATATATTATATGCATTTATAATAAATAAAATACATTTAATGTTTATTATATTATATAATAAATATAATAAACTTATTTTAAATATCTGTTAAATTATAACCATTTTTTTATATTTCATCTAATTTTTATGAATTATGTATGGACTTAAATGTTCAAGGCCCAAAATGTTGTGTGCCAAATATAATGGAATCGATTATATTTAAAGTCTAAATTGGGCTTGTTAAATATAACGGGATGATTAAATTCACCAGAAAGAGGATATGCATTTTACTACAATTGGACTTTGGGTCTTCAGGTAGAATGCTAGAAATGAATCGATGAAATACTAAGTCCATGATTACATCCATCTTTATTATGCTAGCTCAATAATTTTTAAATAAGTTTTAATATAATTTAGACTAGTTCATCTATCTCTCATTTCTCTTTCAGTCACCATTATGCCATGATATTCAAACTCATGGAGAATTTGCAATTAGCTCTTTTCAGGGATAATTTTAAAACACGTCATTATATAATATGACTCTATATAAGCATTAACTAATAATTGATATTCATATGATGTTTATAATACTAGCATATATATAATATAATATAATATAATATAATAATGATTAGACAAAGAGATCAGGTTAATAACTCAATATTTAATAAACAATAAAACATATAATGTAAAAGATAAATAAGATATCAATATATCTGTTAATTTAAATTATATTCTTTACTTTTGAATAGTTTATTATAACATAGAATTTTATCAAAGTGTGTTAGATGGGAATATTATTTATTAATATTTTGAAATGATAAAATTCATCCTTATTTATTTATTGATATCTCATTTATCTTTTACATTATATTTTTTATTGTTTATTAAATATTGAGTTATTAACCTGATCTCTTTGTCTAATCATTATTATATTATATTATATATATATATATTGTAAGCATCTACCCCCATATTATTGTGCATAATTCATACATGTATACGATCTCTCCCACAGCTTCAAATAAGCATATTTAAGAGCATGAGTTAAATCCCATCTCAAGCGCCAATCTTACACTTTGGTAAGAATTATACTGACTAAAAACATAAATAAGGTTTCTGAATATATATCTAGGGTAGCGCATCCGGACTAGCTCTATCTCAAGGTCTGGGGAACATGGTCTAATGAGAGAACAAAGCAAAGACAATTCCTGACTTCATTACATATATCTATGTATACTACACTATAATTTATCTATTTATAAATCTATTACTCTAGCCCAGAAGTTATAACAAAATTAAGCTATATGCTACTACACTAGTTGCCATTAAATTCTAAGTTTTATATACGCATATACATATCTTAATATTCATGCGCACAACCCATTTATTCCAATACACACATATATGATTCATATATATATCAACGAAAGAGTGTAATTACACATCAGAGTTGTTTGTTTAATGTTTTTTTATTTTATTTTATTTAAACAAAGATTTATTACGGTATTTAATATAGAAGTAACATAGGTCCCTTTATTGCTATGCATCTATTGAACATACATATATAGAGAAAAGGTCAAGTTACCTTAATTACGATCACATGTTCACGTAGTAATAGCTAACAGTCCGCACATTTATAATCCTAACGAAATACTGGCCTTATCGGTATTCGTTGATCCTAAAGATGGTAAACAGTCCACAATGTGATATGTCAAATGGTCTCTAGAGTTAAAGTAGATGATCTCGCTTGCTTAAGAGGTCCTAGCTGCATGTGCTTCGTCGCCATTACTCTTGATAATTTTAAGACAGGGAATCTTCATAAATCCAATTCAGGTGAATCCTACAATAACATCCACTGGGTCGGTCCGACAAAACTCACACTATTTAATTACCTCAACATTATGATGGGAATATCATTAAAACTTCTTAATCAATTACATGTTAATCCGATCCAAAATCCGTGCCTCCTTCCTTTTCCTTCTCAATAACACACTACTCTTTTTTTTCTTTTCTTTGTCCTCAATAAAAAAAGTTCTTGTCTTTTACACCTTTTAACTTTGCATTTTCTCTTATCGATCCATACGTCACTGACCGGATCTTCTATTGTTTCAAAATACCAACTCAACCAGTTCTAAGACTTCTGACAAACAGAATCATTAAGTGAAACTGCCCGCAGCAACCACTTCATTCTATTTCTGTAGCTGTATATGTTCAACAAATTAATCAACAAACACCTGTCACCACCCATATTATTAAAATGTAGAATTTAAACATTAATGACAACAAAATATATATGTATAGCAAATAACAAATTTATACAATTCCGTATATAATTACCTCTAGTCAATCTCACATATAAACGTTAATACTTATACACACCTCATAATAACACACATGCAACTATATATACAGACCTACAATCCAGCCTTTAACAGATTACGTATTACTTTCACACTCTTTGTAACAGGGTTCTAATGACTATTTATATATATCTCTTCGCATATACACAGTCACTCCATATCAACACTCGCAAATAACACTCTACATTGCATTATCTCTTGTATTTGAACCCTGTCTGTTACATACCCCCTGGTGCAATAGCCTTCAAATACCTTCTGTGTATTTGAATGGCTTTTTAATTGACTCTTCTGTATTCTTTATTCCCTTTGGTACCACTTTTCTGTTTCGGTGGCCACGATCCCTTTCCTTGGTCAAACTTTGGCTTATCTGGTGGACAATGAGCTTCTGGTTCATATTGCCATCTCAGTCTGTTACTATTGTCACCACCTTTTCTATGCATGGTGTCCCCACTAGTGTGTCCTTCTTCTATCCCAAACTTAATACTTTGCTGATCTTAAACTTCCTTCCCTCATTCCAACGGTACATTATGGTCATATATGTTCATGTCCAGAGCATTAAGCAGCTCTGCCACTTCTCCGATGGATGCCTTCCTCACCCCCAACATCATTCTTTCCACATTCATAGGCATATTGTGCCTTATAATTTGAATGATATGGCTTTCTGATAAATGACATGCATCCAGTGTCCTCAGTCTCACCACTTGGTGATGAAAGAATTGAGAGAAATTTTCTTTCTTCCCTTCCTCATATTTCTCTCACATCACTTGGTACTGCACAAGTTCCTGGCAGTCTTCTGACCAGAAAGTCTCTCATATCTTTTTCTGGTACTCTTTGAAGGTTGTGGGCTGTTGGGACAATGAGTCCCACCATGCTTGGGTGTTCCCACTTAGATGGCTGTACACTACTACTAATTTACCTTCCTCTGGCATAGTATTCATGCCAAAGTATCTTTGTAGGCTTTGCAGGTGTTTCACGGGAGCTTCCCCCATTTGGCCTTCAAACTGTCATATCTTTAAGAAGTGGTTCACATGGGTGTGTACTGCCATACCTATACATTTACCCATATGCTCTGGTCTTTCAGTCTCCCCCACCTTTGGCTTCTGTTTTATATTCTTCTCTCCTTCATCTAGACCTCCTACTTCTTTATCGTCAGACTTCTCTGCCCTTTCCTTGCTTTCATCCTCATTTTCCTTACATCCCCCTTTTTTGCCTACCTTTGCTTTCTATCCCCAGTCTCCGTTTTATTTCCTGAAATCTCTGTTCAAACCTCTCATCCATTTCCTGAAATATGAGTTCTAGACTTTCCAATTTTTCTAAAATTCTCTCCATTACATTTACTTATTTCTTTTCCATCACCTCCTGCTTTTCCCCTTTGTTTATTTTTTGGCTTCATGTTCTCTGTACCTATATATCACTATTAAGGCTAAAATGTACCAGGTTTGTCACCCCGGCTTCCAGTGGTACTGCATGACCCATCTGATAGATCTTCCTCCTTCATTATTATCATATGGAACAATATTGTTTTGCACTATCCCATGTTGATAAATCCTTAAACTCCTATTTTATGGACCATGTGACTTTATATACATATATATATCACAACAGACATCAACACTATTTTCCCTACTGACCCCTTGAGAACTTTTCTACACGTATATCCACACATCACAAAACGTCAATATTTAACCATATTTTTAAATATATGTCTAACTTTCTGTTTTCTCTATCACTTTTTTTTTACAAAAAAAAAATAGTTCTCCAACTCTTGTTTGGAAAACTCTTTTTAAGTTATGTTAGGATGCCCTTGTAATGCCCATTCTCCACTATTTGTGCCCCAGGTTGGGCGCCATTGTAAGCATCTACCCAATTATTGTGCATAATTCATACACATATATATGATCTCTCCCACAGCTTCAAATAAGCATAGTTATGAGCATGAGTTAAATCTCATCTCAAGCACCAATCTTACACTTTGGTAAGAATTATACTTACTGAAAACATAAATAGGGTTTCTGAATATATATCTAGGGTAGCACATCTGGACTAGCTCTATCTCAAGGTCTGGGAACATGGTCTAATGAGAGAACAAAGCAAAGACAATTTCTGACTTCTTTATGTATATCTACGTATACTACACTATAATTTACCTATTTATAAATCTATTACTCTAGCCCAGAAGTTATAACAAAATTAAGCTAGATGCTACTACACTAGTTACCATTAAATTCTAAGTTTTATACACGCATATACATATCTTAATATTCATGCACACAACCCATTTAATCCGATACACACATATATGATTCATATATATATATATATATATATCAATGAAGGAGTGTAATTACACATCAGAGTTGTTTGTTTAATGTTTTTATTTTTTTATTTTATTTAAACAAAGATTTATTATGGTATTTAGTATAGAAGTAACATAGGTCCCTTTATTGCTATGCATCTATTGAACATACATATATAGAGAAAAGGTCAAGTTACCTTAATCATGATCAAATGTCCATGTGGCAATAGCTAACAGTCTGCACATTTATAATCCTAATGAAATACTGGCCTCATTGGTATTTGTTGATCCTAAAGATGGTAAACAGTCCACAATGTGATATGTCAAATGGTCTCTAGAGTTAAAGTAGATGATCTCACTTGCTTTGTCAACATTACTCTTGATAATTTTAAGACAGGGAATCTTCATAAATCCAATTCAGGTGAGTCCTACAATAACGATCCACTCGGCTGGTCCAATGAAACTTACACTATTTAATTACCCCAACATTATGATGGGAATATCACTAAAACTTCTTAATCAATTACCTATATGGAAATAAATTCCTAATATAGTAATTAATTGTATAATTAAAAATCTAAAGAATTTTGTTGTATGATAACAAACTCTAAATAATACTAACTGATTAAAGACAAAGAGTTTCCTCCAGAAAAGATAAGAGAAACAAAAGAAGAGATGATATAAAAAGCTAGAGAAAAAAGACTATTTGCTTTTTCTATAATAGTTGCTATTGTTAGTGTGTCTGTGAGTTAAAAAGCAGTGAAGATCATCATCAGAGGATCTCAGTCCCAGGATATCAGGTCATGTAAGTCACTAAGCTGATTAATACTTTTAACAGACCATCTTGGTCTTATTATTATTTTAAACACCACAAGAGACTCTTAGAGGATGTGTTATAAAACCTATAGACAATAGTAAAGGTAAAGTTAATTAATAGTTTTTCATTAATTGTATAAATAATATTCACTATTCAGAAATTAACCCATAAATTCAGCTCAATAAAATGCAGACTTTATATTAGTGTTAAAGATGAGTATAGTAATTATTTTTCCAAATTATTAATAAATTATTATTGCTAAATATATATGCTGCTATTCTCTTGAGTTTTATTATATATTTGTTTGCTCACCGAGTCATAGTTGGGGACAGCACAAATGCAATTTAATTAATTTAAAATATAATTTCAAAATAACTATTCTTTTTGTTTAATTTTTTCTACTCTCTAATCTTTTAATCAGTGCTGCCCTCTTTTTAGTTTTTTATCATGTCATTCAAAAGCAATTACACTATCGATTTTCCACACATTTTATATTGCAAATAATTTTTTTTTTAAAAATTAAAGCAAAAATTTATATGCTAATAAAATTCTATTTAAAAAAAAAAATCATACAAAATTCTTCAAGATGGGTGCAATATTTGTTGAGTTATAAAGTTACAAACAAATACACAAATAAACAATTTTTCAAAACATTTATCATGTTTTTAACCAATAAATGAAGCCTCTTACATTTTTTAAAAGAATGTCACTCATGCAGTAGAAAAGATGATTATATGAGAGAAAAAAAGGTTTCAGAATAGAAACAATTACTAAATGTTGCTGCAAAATGGACTAAACTCTGTAAATGATTATTGTATTTTTTAAATTTAAAATGTTATGGATATAATATTTAATAACTGTAATGTTTTCAGATGTAAACTTAAATTTATGTGTAATTTGTGATTGTATGTAAGCAATAGTGTTTAATTTTACACATTCTTCTTTTTAGGAGTAAAATATTGTAAGAATATTTATTTATAATATTTCAAGAAATTTATTTATTATATGTTTAATATTATTATGTAGTATAAATACAGGTACATTCTTCATAATACTATATATTTTTCAAAAATTATAATAAAATATAGATTTAATGAAGAACTTTTGAGCAATGAGGGAGTCCAAAAATGTTATTCTAAGTACGGGCTATGTAAGATATTACACAATACACTTTTCCAATAGTAATACCCCAAAAAGAAAAAAAATCTTAGAAATAAATTTTAGAAAATCATAAACTTTTTTTGTCTTATATGGATATCATTATTATCATCATCATCATCATCGTCATTTCCATCTATTACTAATCCACTTCAAGATGAAGTTCTCTTTAAATTTAAGCCAATTTCTTCAATCCATAATAGCCTCTCTTCTCCACATTACATCAACAATCTTCTTATTTCATCCATCCAGCTCATCTATGTTCTGCTTCTTTGCTATATACAATCTGTTGAAATCCAAATTTAAATTTCAATTACACCTGGGTCTCATTTTATGCAGTAGATAGGTTCCTCAGAAAATGCACACAAAAGAAATCGCACAAAAATAGACTTAACTTACCTTAAAAAATGGGTATAGGTTACTGTAATTTTCAAAAATCGCAGAAAAGCAAAGCAACAATGTAAAATTACTTTAAAATTTGCATAAAAAAAATAAGAAAATAAAATATGACTAATAAAAAATTTCAAATTAGAAAAAAATTGATACAAGACAAACTTTTTTTACTTTTTTTATTAACTACAGTATTTAATTTTATTCAAAACAATATATTTTTATGCATAATTTACATTTTTTTCATACATGTACGGTATTTTAATCATTATCGCTATTTGAGACATCAGATTTGTCATGATGTGATGTGATGTGAGGTACTGTAGCTTCTCCTTAAACAAAGTCAAGAGGAAATACAACTAAAACATTTTCCAATCACTGTTGATCCTTCCCATTTTGCTAAGTGATCTAAAATTGAAATTTTTGTTTCCAAAGAAATTCATTTTCTTGGGTGTTTTTTCCTTTCCATTAGGGTAAACTAAAAGTTTAAAATAAAAATAAGAACTTAGACTTATAATAAAAAAAAGATACTGACTCACCATTGTTGGGCAAAATTTAATTAAAACTAACAATTAAAAATTAAATTCTTATTTTGTATTTAATTTTTTAATTTTCAATTCCGTTTAAAAATCAAATTTCATTGTTTCACATCACATTAATTTCAGATCACATTATGTAATTTTTAAATTGTTAATTACAATTAAAAATCAGATTTTAATTGTCAAATTTAATTGTGCCCACCACTGTTACTCACCTTTTAAAAATAAACTTGCAGACACTAAATGATTAATTGATTATGTACTCTTTTTATAAAAAGCAAAAATAGAACGTGATTTAAAATGCAAAAACAACAACATACATAGTATTTTTCATCTATAATGTTTGAACAGATTTACATTACAGTCTTGTAAAATTTATTACTTGTGGACACTAAATGATTAATTGATTACATACTCTTTTTTTAAAAAGCAAAAATAGAATGTGATTTTAAATGCAAAAACAACAATTTACATAGTATAGGCATCTATAACGTTTGAACAGATTTACATTATAATCTTGTAAAATTTAATGTGTGTATATAAAATGAGGAAATCCTGATTTTAAGTGAATTATGAACTTCTTTATTGCATAAAATCTATTACAGTACTATTATAAAGTGCTGAAAATATTAAAATTATTAGATGGAAGTTGAACTCCGATACTGCGCTATTACTTTAAATATGACATTAGTGCACAAAATTTATAATATTTAAAGTAATAGTGCATTATTGGAGCTTGACTTCTGATCTAATAATTTTTATCGCATAAAAGAAAACTGCATACAAAGATATTAAGAAGAAATATGAATCACATAACTTCAAAATCGCATTAAATAAATCCGCATAAAACGAGACCCGGGTGTACTATCATTTCAGTCAGTGATGCAAATTTGTTCTCATACTCATGTATTTTGATTTCAATCTTTATTTGTATTACTTCACTGTCAAGTCTCCAAGTCTAGAATCACAAATAAAAACTACTAAAACATATTAATAAAAATTTTCCTTTTATAAAGGCATATTTTCTTTTAATACTAGGTTATTTTTATCAAAAACATCCAAGTTCAATTCTATGATTAATTCCTTTCATTATATTGCCATTTGTATTAATGCTCTGACCAAAGTATTTATAGTTATTATCTTCTTCTAATTCATGATTATCAGTCTTTGTTGTCTTCTTATTTTGTTGTATTTTTATTTTTAGTCCTAGTTTCTTACTTTCATCTGATAACTCTTGCAACATTACCTGAAGCTCTAAAGCAGTGTTCCCAACCTGTGTTCCATGGAGCACTGGTGGTCCATAAGCAGTTCAAAAGTGTTCAGTGATAAGGCCAGATTATTATTATATCAAACTATTTCATAATATTTAACTTTATATCAATGCAATTATGTTTATAGTTTAATATTTAAAATCCTCAATTTGATTAAATTAAAACATATTTTGATTGTTATTATTTTAAATATATATTTTAGCCCTGTTAGCATGTTGATTGTATGTATGGCAACCCATAATGTTCTGACATTGATGTGAATGGTTCAGATTGGTGTCATGTTGGAAACGACTTTGCACATCACATAGGACACATGTGCTTCTGACGTAATTGTTGTGCCTTTGCTCCAAATTCTACTGCTATCTGTTATTCCCTCCCACTAATAATGAAAAAACAGAGGAAGGTCAGATATTTAGTTAGTGCTACAGTTTCTGTTTTTGTCCTTGTTTTCAAATGGAGGTGGTAATTGTGTTAAAATTCTATTAACAATATTCTATTAACAAATAATTGTAAGTTAATTAAATATATATGTAATTATAATTTATAATAAATTTTATACTTCTAAAAATAATGGATAGATTTATCATAAGAAAAAATAATTATGATACAAGTTCAAGTAATGACAATGAGTATGAACAGGCAGCCAGTTTAAATGGAAAGCCCAGCTGTTCAAAAAAATGTAAAATTAATTGTTAGTATATGGATAAATATATGAATTATGATTTTACATGAATAGGTGACAAAGATTATCCAATATCATTGTGTTGTGTATATGGACTAAATTTGCTAATAGTGCAATGGTTCCTGCAAAATTGAAATGATATTTTACAACTAAGCACAAAACTCTTACTTCAAAAAGAAAAGATTTTTTGAGACTTTTAAATACAAAAAACAAAAACAAAACAAGTAATGTATAACAAAAAAATTGTGAAATTATCAGATAAAACTCAAATAGCATCATATAAAATAGGAGAATTAGTAGCTATAAAACAAAAAGCACATACCATAACTGAGTCACTAAATTTTACTAGCAGGTTATGAAATCATCAATACTGTGTTTGAGAAAGATGTGAAAAAAGAAATAATACAAATATCTATCTTAAATAATACTATTCAAAGAAAAATAATTGATATGGCACATTGAAGGCAGATTTGAAAATAAACTTCATAATACATAGTTTGCTCTTCAAATTGATGAATCCACTGATATCAATGGAAAATCCATTTTATTTGGATTTACTAGATTTGATCAATTTTTGTGTTGTAGAGGGTTTTCAGAAAGAATGATGGGAGAAGCCATTTATAATCCTGAATTTAATATGCCAGAGAAAGAGGAGCATATATTCTTATCATCTGACTGCAATTTAACACATTAAAATGAGTCTTAATGAATTCTGGATATCTTTCCAGCAAGAATATCCACAAAAATTTCCACAAAAATTTTTAAAAGTCATAAAATTTTGATGGTGTTTTTCAACTTCATATTTATGTGAAGTAGCATTTTCCACTTTAGCCAACTCAAAAACTAAAAATAGAGGAAGAAATGAGAGTGGCCTTGTCTTGTATACATCCCATCATAGAAGAAATATGCAAAAAATATGAGACACAAGTTTCGCAATAAATGAATTACTTGAGTAAAATTATTTTTTCTATAAATATTTTTTTAATTATAATTACATAATTATATTTTTTCAATAAATATTAAAATATAACAATAAATATTGATTTGAAATTGTAACAGTCAAATTTTAATTAAAGGTCTGATGACAAACTTATTTCAACTTAAGTGTTCCACCTAAACACTTTCCTCGCAATAGTGTTCCGTAATTTAGAAAAGGTTTGGAACCACTGCACTGCTGTAAAGTATTATTCGCAAAAACAACTACATCATCTGCAAAATCTAGATGACTTAAATTAATACACTGTACAGGCTTACACACACCTGCACATAAATAATATAATATAAGGGATTCGAACTCAGATTTTCACACAACCCTC
This sequence comes from Epiperipatus broadwayi, assembly GCA_028023455.1. Lineage (NCBI taxonomy): Eukaryota > Metazoa > Onychophora > Udeonychophora > Euonychophora > Peripatidae > Epiperipatus > Epiperipatus broadwayi. The sequence continues at coordinate 6,240,100 of JAQFVV010006267.1, forward strand.
AACTCTCCATGCCATCTCATATTGCTGACCCACCTGATCATACTCATGTTGAAAAGTTAAATAATCACAAATAAATGTATTTCATGCTAAACCAGCAATTATCAGTTAGTCCAGATTACTATATCCACACATATAATATAATCAGTGCTCAGCTTTATATTAAGATAGCCAATCTTCATACTTTAATGAACAGGCTTCAAACTACTCCAATCCACAACTCTTCAGCCATCCATTTCATTGAAAATCTGATGATGGAACGCTCAAAGCCCATGTTCTATTTTAATTCACAAAATACTTTTTATAAAATTGCTATAAATTTTTTTGGAGACGTCGTGCGTGTTGTATAGATATAAATATTAAAAAGTATAAAACAAACAAATGCATGAGCTTATTAAAGTATATAATTTAGCTTTAAATATATTTTAATATATATGTTTAGCCATTATTGGCTAATCTTTACTTGATAAAATTTATTCTAGCATATACAATATATAGGGTATATGAACACAGATTTTCACATGACCCATCACTCTCCACTCTATTTCATGCTAAACCAGCAATCATCAGTTGGTCCAGATTATCATCTCTATGCATATATACTATAAGGGCTCATATATATATAAAGATAGACAATCCTCATATTTTAATGGACAGGTTTCAATCTACTCCACACTCCAACTCTTCAACTGTCCATTTCATTGAAAGTCTGATGATGAATGCTCAAAGGCCACCCTGAGGCCGAGATTCTTGTCACACCCACATTGACCTAAGGTCAATCTGAATCCCATATGTACAGGACATAATCCATTTAATACATATGCCAGGACGGGCAGACATCTCTACAATGTAATAACTGAAACACGGCTTAATATATATCTGTGTCTACATATATGTAATATATAGGATATATGAGCACAGACTTTCACATGACCCACCACTCTATCTAATAACACTGATACACTTAAACACATATATGTTGAAAAGATAAATAATCACCAATATCCGTATTTCATGCTAAACCAGCAATCATCAGTTGGTCCAGATTATCATTACACATATATACTATAAGTGCTCAGATATATATAAAGATAGACAATCCTCATACTTTAATGGACAGCCTTCAATCTACTTCACACTCCAACTCTTCAACCGTCCATCCAATTGAAAATCTGATGATGGAATGCTCAAAGGTCACCCTGAGGCCGAGATTCTTGTCACACCCACGTTGACCTAGGGTCAATCTGAATCCCACACGTACAGGACATAATCTATTTAATACATATGCCAGGACGGGCAGACATCTCTACAATGTAATAACTGAAACATAGGCATATACAGTAAAAATGTAGCAAATAATAACAAACTTCTGTTAAGCAATTAAGGATCAAGTGCTATCACGTGGGCATAAAATGCATGTTTCCAGGTTACTTCAATTTGCCTTTAGAGGCAGATAACTTTACGTATATCTACAGTGTATATATACAGGAGAAATTGAATAAAAGCATTTTAAGGTTTTACTTACAAAAAAACTTCAGAGGATACTGAACTCCTCCCCCCCCCCCTTTAAAATGGAAACTTTTATTTAAAAAAGGTTGTAATTTTTAGAAATGTCACTGAACAAGTTAAATGTTTAAACTTAAAGATTATGGAGATTATATTATTTTATCATCTTTTTTTATTTCTGTTTAGAAATAAAGATAAACATCATTAATAATAAAATATATCAAAAAAATCAATTTTTTTTTACTAAATTGAAATTTAGAATTATTTTAGTTAAAAAATAAAACAAAAATATCAAAAATCTACATTTACAAAGACTTGTATTTATTACTTGTTTTAAGTAAAACTTTTATTGTCAAAACATGCACAAATTTATGAGATTGTTTTTACAGATGGGGAATAATCTTTTTTGTTGTTGTTTTGATTGATTTGCGTTAATTTTTGACATAACAATGGTTTTTAAGTTCATTTGTAAGTTGTAAAGTATTTTAACTTTTCAAATTATTAATGCTAGCTTTTTCCAAACATAAAAGGTTTTTGTTAGTACTCATTCATTAGATAAGAACTGCCACTAAAAATTGATTATGAGTTTAAAAATCTTCACTGGTTTGTTACTTTGAATGATCATTTGGTATTCAAATTTTGGTAATGACAATTATGATTGAGTAACTTTTATCTCTTGAGTGATTTTCTGTAAGGAGATATCTTTTGAAAATATATGCTTAGAAAGTATATTATATAAATCACTGTATAGTTATCTATCTATTGAATGAATGAACTTCAGAAGGCTTTTTTATTACTATTCTGTTCTACAAATACAACAGTTGATATACATCTAGCCATTTATTAGCAATATACTAGTCAGATATTTCATACCATTAATGAAGAGCTTAGCTTATTTCAAACCATTTGCTATTAATCTATTATAGTTTTATCAGCAAATCACATGATTTTCAGGAGCAGTCTTTTCACTTTAAATCTAGAAACAATCATCAATGAGCATTGAATAAATATAAAAAAAAGCATATACAAATGAGTCAACTTAGACTAAACAATATACAGTTATAAAAACAGGCAAAACTCTCCATACAGTAGTGCCACTCAGTGCAAGCCAGAGTAATCAATGGATGCGCAAGCATAAAAAATGGTGATCATGTAATATATTGTTATACTAATAACAATAAACTACACCAGCCCAGAAATACATGTGACCAGTGAAATCAATAACCAACAGTTATCCCTGAGATGGGATTTTAAAAGATATATTATGAACATGCTAATTATAACCACTGACAAATTTAGGTCAAAATATAACAATCATTTGGATGGACATATGTGCTAAAATATCTATCCTACAAATAATAAAAAAATGTTGTATACTGATACATGCCAATCATCATTAATTAGCTAGCAGAGGGTACCATTAGTGTATAGTCCAACTATAAACTAAATTTTTTCTAACAAAATAAAATAAAATGTAGTGAATATCTTTGCACGATCCAGAATTGTCATCTGGTTTTCCAAACACACCCCCTATATCAATAGAACTAACCATTATTGTTTTTTAGAGCTAGTTCAAAATCATAAGACTCTAGGAACTGTAACAAGAGAAAGATAAATATAATAGCTTACTCTACTTTCCTTTTAAATATTTTTAGTAAAATAATTTTAAAAATCCCTAATATATTATACTATAATGAAATTCAGTCTCACACACTGCCAATTCATAGAACAGATATCAGGCAACATAAAGACATTAACTATTATTTTTTAAACAATTATTTAATAAACTAACTTATTATTATATATCATCATAACTTTATGCAACAGATTTGGTACAGTCAACAAAATAAAAAAAATTTTTCTCATGGCTGGAGTTAAACAACAATGTCTTGCCCAGTGAATTATTAGATTTTGGCTTTAATCAAAAAATTGGCAGTGCTGACATTAGCTCATCAAATAAAGAGTATAAATCAACACAAGTGATTACTAATACATCATTAAAAGTAGAATTAATTTTTCTTTCACAGCAAAAAAAGGAAATAAAAAAATATAATGGGAAAAATAATGTTCAATTGAAGAGTTTGATCTGGCCTATCTGGAAATTTGGCCCAGCTACAAGAATCAAGTTCTCTTCTACTTACAGGCTAATCAAATTAAAAAGCCTGACTTAAAATTAGCCACATTCATCTCTGTGATTGAACCTCAGACTTATGAGGTTCTTCAAGCACAAGCAACTCCTGAAGTCCAGGTGAACTTGATTTTGACAAAGCATCATCTATTAGATAACTTTTTTATTCCAAAATCCTTAACAATAATGCAGAGATACCATTTCAATTTCTGTACACAAGTTGAAGGGGAAAAAGCTAGAGATTTCTCTATGAAAATAAGGAAACTAGCTTAAAATGTTATTTAAATTCCTTCCTCAATAATGCTCTGTGAGATCATTTTATTTTTGGCATGAGAGACCATAATATTAAAGTCAAGCTTCTAATGGACCCTGATATAACATTTGATTCTGCAATGTCTCAAGAGACTCTGACAGAATAAACTGCCAGTAAAGCTAATTCATTGAAGAAAATCAACTATAGTATTCAAACCGTTGTGCAGAAAACTGAGTTGGACAAGCACCCAACTGACAGCAAAAGTTACTGCTTGTGTAAATCACAGCAACAATGAATAAAGGATGTTGTTATAGATGTGACTAACCAATAAACACACACCAAATGCCCACACCAGTGTACAGTGTGTATATATCGCAACCATGTTAGGCACACAAAGCTGCTTATTTTACAAGGAAACATCAAGTTGTTAATGATGGAAAGGAAGAATCCATTTTAAAATTTAGGAAACGCAATTAAACAGAAACAAAATATCTATGTAAACAATGTGATAGGAATTGATTCTGTGTTCAAATGCAGAATTATTATTAATAATATGTCTATAACAATAAACTGGATACTGGGTCTACAATTGTGTCCTGTCCATCATATTAAAAAAAAGACAGGCTATCATTAATAATAAAAATTAATACCAACTGGATCTCAGCAGCAAAACAATTATTGATTACAAAGGCTATCAAGTAGCTCTATTGGGTCAGACAAGAATTAAACTTACAATGACCAAGAAAACTAAATATCTGCCTTTTGGTGTGTCTGCTGGTAAGTGGAGCAATTTATTAGGACATGATTGGTTCACTCATTTAGGTTTTATAGTGATTAAAGTGAATGAGCTCACAGCAATAAATTCAAACATGGTCTATCTAAAAGTAGTTGTTAATAATCCAGGTTTAAACCCTAAAATAAAACATTAAATGCAAAAAAAACATAGGTGCTCACATCATATGCTATTTGTTTAAGGGAATCACCAAATGGGTTCCATTGATTGTTGTCAACATCACTGCCCATCAGCCAACAAAGAAGAATCATAATCTACCACTGATGTGTCACCAGTCAGCTGTGTTGAATCTATAGTTTCAAGATCAATGAACAACAACACTGGACATACTGAGAAGATCACCAAGCCGGATGAAGCCAAAAAGTGAAGAAGACACCTACTGATGCAACTTGCATGACTGTTTTCTAGAGCTAATTTTAGCCAAGGGAAGGACATATCATATACCTTTGAATAATGGGCTAGTCCAGATCTCATCTTATCTAGATCAAATTGGGCATTTATCATTTTGAACCAATTCTTATACAAATAGATAACTCATAGCCAATGACAAGAATGGGTTCTTGACATGGGCCAAAAGGTGATGATGCTTACTGAATCCATATGTTTCCATTATAGATATCAAGCCTTTTGAAGGTAGAGTCAGAAATCTACTGTTGCAGAGCTGAGAGACAAAATCTAATGTTTTACAGACAATCTTCAGGACTGGAAGTTACCTAGAGCCAAAAGCCAACAGAAGCGGGCTTTCACAATTTAGCTGGAAGTCAAACAGGCCAAACTTTGCATACATTAGTGTATACCAGAGTAATCAATGGATGCCTTCTGGCATCCATTGATTACTCTGGTTGGCACAGGGTGGCACTACTGCTGTATGGAGAGTTTTGCCTGTTTAATAACAGTTATGTGCTAGCATAAGAGATGGTGATCATGTGATAGCTGGAAGTGATAGGAAACCTATAAAGAGTACGTGTAATCCCTTCTGTAGTTCACTCTAGAACTATGAACTATATCTCGCCAACGGCAGCAGGCAGAGTATGACCATTGTAAATATCGTACATATGCAAATGTATATTTGTTTTCATATATTATTAATAAATATATTAAAAAACGTATTTTCAAGCGTTTGTGTATATATATAATCGCGACTAAACATAACACTCCATTTGCACCATTTAACATCTTCTGTGTCAGCTTTTCTCAGTCATTTTTGTTTATATTTCTTATAAATTTATATATGCAGACACACTAAAATTTATATTTATTTATTAATTATATATATCCGCGAGTTTGCATTTTATTTTTTAGTTATTAAATGAAAAAACAGTAAAGTGATTTGAATAAATTTAAAATTGGATATTTTACACATTTATTATTAGATGCTTCCACCCCTTCCATTTAAGATTGGCGCGATCCCGGATGTTTCTTCACACTGTTTACAACTAATAGATATTTTATTATTATTGACTGACACCAAAATTGTTAAATTAGCAGATAATCCTTAACACAAAGCTACCTATTTAATATCAATACTGTACATGATTATTATAATATACTTCCTATAAACATTCTTTTGTTGTACTTTGAAAATATTAAGTCCGAATTCATGGAGTAATGTATTTATTTTTCATAAATGCTTTACTAATGGTTCACTTAAGTTTAAAGAATTTAAAGAAGTTTCTTTAAATACTCGCAGTAAAAGAACTTTTGTTTCCACAAGTGTTTTCTTTTCCAGTCATCAGCTTAAGTCATTTACAAACTTTTTTTTATTTCTTTTTTAGCTTAAATTTTCTGCCTTTTTGCTAATTTCACCATTAGCTTTAGTCATTATTGTGAAGAATGTTTTTGGTTTGTCAGCAGAGTTTTACCATTCACTTCTCTTTAATCACGAATAGTGTTAAGATAAATAACTAAGATAATAAATACTCTTTTGTTTTTCTTTAGCTAACTTTTACACATTTTGCAGTTAAACGAGAGATAAAAAGTACCACAAAACTTTTAGAAAATAATCAATAATGTAATGAATGAGTGAGTGACATAACGTGTGTACGTTACTTATATAAATACAGTAATTATATGAATTTATTATCTTTTGCTGTGAAAATAGTCTTAATTTTATGTATATGTCAGTTATGATTGCTCATTTAAAAATGGAATAAATTTATAACCTTTTATTACGTAATAAATATGACAGCAATGACTAGTAATTCAAATCCCATAGGTTTGATTTGACGTACAAGAAATAAGATTGAGCTTTGATCCAGATATCTTTAACTCTTATTATACTATTCAACAAGTGCGTTAAACACTCGAGGCTTAATTTACTGTAGCATTAGATTGATAGATTAGAAAAGCCCCTTAATTGAAGTTCAACTTTGTCATTTCCAATCGTCAAGGACAATGTGATTTTGCAATTGTTTAAACCATTTAATTATTTTATACCAAAAACTATCTTCCTGGGTTTATGCAATGCAATGATTTTCTCCTGCTTTTTGCATTTTAGTGTCCATTAGTAAGCCATTACTTAAAAAAAAAATTCACACTTACATTTTAATAGTTCTGAGATTCATTAATGTCACTCCTAATAGTTCCAGTATAGTAATGATAGCTTCATTTTTCTTTGAATTAATTTAATTGTTTATTGAATTATTCATTTTTCCCAAAATGGATCCTCTTATTAGAAATATACTCTTTCCAGTTAAGGTGATCTTAATAGACTCTTATCTAAGCTATGACTCTGAATAACCAATAAGTACTCACATCACATAACTTTTGCTACATATTTTGCTATCTATTAGCAATTTTCTTTCAATCTAGCTATCTTTAGGCAATCTAGGATAGGCTTTAATAATAAATAAATGCTATATAGTAGTGCATAATAAATCCTTATCCTGTGTTGCTTCTGTTTAATATTTCCAGACTAACTAGCTTCTAGCTTATGACTTTTATCAGTGATGATATTTTGGATTTTTAAAATCTCCTTACTGATGAAAGCCAAAAGCTAGAAACTAGTCTGGAAATATTGGATAGGACAACACTGGATAAGGATTTATTAAGCACTACCATAAACTGATTATTAAAGCTTACCTTAGATGACATACATGTAATGAGAAAGCAGCTATCAGAGAGAACTTGGGAAAAAGAGATTCTAATTATTAGAATTAATCAAGCTGAGAAAAAACTAATCATAGAATAGTTACATATTATCTATAGGATAGCTACAGCATACAATTAAACACGAGTTGGAAATACCATTGAAATTCTTCTATATTCTAGAATTATATTGATGTTAGATTTTCATTATTTATTCAGACCTTAGCCTGTTTTTTAAAAAAATGTCATTTTTTCTCTCTAACCATACAACCATTTTGAAGCAACATCATTCAGTCAAAATTTGGAATTAGTAAAGAAATGATCATTATTATTTAATAAATCATGAGTCTGGAAATAAATTGATCTATTTGAAGTATATTGTTTCTAGCACCAAAGAGGACATAAATCACAAAAACCCATATTAAAAAGATATTATAAGGACTATTATAAAGTGAAATACTACACATCAACTGTGAGAATTTATAAATTAATGGATTTAAATAATGAACTCTTACTTATATGCATATATGAAAAGATATTGTAGAGGAAAAATATTATTGGAAAAATAGATCAAGCATTGCATTCCATCCCAGATGAATCCAAAAACAAAATGTGCACCAAAAGCATAAACAAATACAAATAATATGTACAAAAAAAAAACAATATTGTATGCCTAAAAGAAGACAAAGGCAAAAAATTTGAGCTGACAAAATCTAATCAATATATTAAAAAAACTGCAACTCAAATACATGAATTAAATTTTGTGTGTCATAATATGCAGTATGAAGGTTATGAAAGATGCATTTATAATGTTTATATTACAAAAACAGTACAACAAAGCATACAGCTAATATGAATATTTAAAAATGTATTAATTAGCAGTAATTTTTCCTCAATTATTTTTCAATATAAAACTATGCAAAGAAATTCATCTTCTTTTCTTAATGATAAGCTTTAGAGATGCATATTATTATAATGCCATTAAAAACCATTGTCGATTGGTAACTCATCTAAGATTTGGAAAATTCATGTAAGATCCTCCCTAGATTTCATTTAATTTATCAACATGTCAGATAAATGAGAACTGTAAATTGTCACCACTAGACATTACCAAATTATACAGGTCAGTCTTATGTAGGCAATCGATCAATATCATACAAATGCTGTTGTTAGATACTGAATATAATGCTCAAAAACAAGACTTTATAATCAATATCCTAAATTGGATTGAGTGATATTACTGCATAGTTTAACAACAAATATTACATTATGAAAAAAACATGGTCCATATGTTTAGCCATAAGCAGCATAATATGCAGTTAACCTCAAAAAAAAATATTCCAAATATTTAAATAAATACTTCAGTATTATTTTTATATGTTGACAATGTGTTAATATGTATGCTTGCTGAATGCATTATAAAACTAGGTAAAGAATTAGAACAAAAACTGCAATTGAATGAACAAGTGAACAACAAAACATCTCCAGAGATCAGAAAATTTTTGATTTATACATTCAAAGAAACAAAAACTTATTAGATTTCAAACTGATCATCAAGCTAATCAAAATTCAAAGTGCAATTCCCTCTCATTCTCTCACCCATATGACACACACACTTACTGGGATAAAAAGATTTTAAATAGAAGGCTTAGACTCTGTAAATATGAAGCAGATTGGAAAGCCAACATAAAGACCTATATAAATGATTTGTGCAAAATAGGCTACAGCAAAAATACTTTAATAAAAATGATTAAGAAATTCCATAATAAAATAAAAACAACTCCCAGTAGATAGTAAACCATGGATAAGTATACCATATATGTCAAAGCTTTCACACAAATAAGAGATCTACACTACTACATATAAACCTTAACCCCCCCCTCTCAACTTGAACAGACTATTAAAGAACACCAAAGACAGGATCAAACACCTCAGATTGTGTATAAAATCTACTAGCAATGCTGTTTGCAAATCTGTATATTATGGAGAGTCCAGGGAAAATATAGTTCACTAGTGTTTCCCAACTTAAATAGATGTATAAGTGAGTTAAAAATAACTTGGAATATTTTTCTGGGGGATCGAGCAAAAATCCGGCCACATTTTCAACTCAATAAGTGTTAAAATTGTTTCCAAGGAGTTAGATAATAGAAGCATAAAGTGAAAGAGGCATGGTTTATCACTAACAACAAGCCCATTAACAAAAAAGAAAATAGCATCCAACTTTCCAACAAATGGAATATTTAAATTGCTGACTTAAATAAATTAGCTTTGTAAATTTAAATGTTACAGCATCCCAGTCATCCCATGAGTGTTATAAATCTGGCTTCACTAGCAGAAAGCAAGCTCATCTACAGTTAACAAAATTAACATATGGAATAAACTCTTTACTTAGCTAATGTTTGAAACATTTAAGCCAACTAATTATAAATATAGAGGTTTTATTATTTAAATCCATTAAATTTTAAATATTTGTTTTTATATGTACATTTTAATATTCATAATTATACTTTGTCTATATAGCTAATATTTATTATTTACTTCATAAATATTTGCATGAAATAAGCATTAATAAATAGTGCATTCAGTTATTCTTCTTTTTCTAATTATCTTTTAGATGAAACAGCTTACATGTATAGTTTTTGTTAAATTAAATGTTTATATTGAATATATCTTCATTCTCTAAAGTATATTCTATAGATGTATGAGATATTTAATATTTGAAATACAAGCATAATTCATATATTTGAAGTTTAAATGTAATTATACAGGATTGAAAACAGACTTTCAAGCTCCCTTCAGTTATCCACTCTATTTCATACAACCGATACACATGACCACACACATGTGAAAAAGATAAATGATCTCCAATGTACATATTTCATGCTGAATCAACAGTCATCAGTTTGTCCAGATCATATATTTATTGTATATGATTAAATTTGAATAGAAATTTATCACTTGCAGGCTTCTTGGTGGTTCTTGATGGCACTGCAGTGTTACCTAGTGGCCACAGTATGCGTAACTGACAACTACCATGCAGTTAAACAAATATTGGATAAAAAACAAATAAGCCAGTTCACCAAGTGTATTAATATTCAGTATGCAAAATTATTTATATATACAACGAAGTGAAAATAAAATTATATGTATGATTAAATGTTTTGGTTATCTGAAACTAAGAGTTATATTTTAAAGATTATGTTAGATGTTGTGGGATTTTGATTAGTGAATTAAAATCAGAGGGTTATCATCATGAAATAGAAGCAGTCCATTTTGAAAACTGAAAAAGGATGCTTGTAGAATAACTAAGTTTATTTTAGAAAAAATAACCCCAAAAGCTGAACTTTATAATTCTTTATTTATACATCTTCTAATAGTTTTAATAAGCGTGCAAGTAATTTTAAGACCTTCACAGCTAGATCCCTCCAAAATTATTTTAAATGATCTTGTAAATAATACCCAATTTTTAATATATCAATACTAATCTATTTGTTGAATAAAAGATAATCATTTCTATAACAAACAAGTTACATAAAAGTAATCATCTTTTATCTTCAAAATAGACTGATATTGAGCTCATTTAAAATGATTCTTTGGGGATCTAAGTATGTGAATTATTTTAGTAACATATTTGGACTTGTTTGTTCAATGAATAGGTTTATATTCACATATACAAAACTTATACTTTTAATATGGGATATCTGAATTTTATAAACTTTGGTAATCACACTGATGTTCCAGTATAATATATTGCTATGCAAAACAATATATTAGCAAAACCCATATCTTTAACTACTACTTCTTTCATGCAATTCTTGAAAAATCTTTTTAAATTTATCTGTTATTCTATTTCTTACTCTAAAAAAAACCCTCATCATTTTTTTTCTTTTGCCGTAATCTTTTCCTACATTATACATATTCTACAATTCCACTATTTCTTCTCTATCTTGACTAACATTGTTACATTATGATATCCCATACTAAACAGATGATAATTTAAAATTTTTTCTTTATATTTTGGTTGACTATTTTATCTACTAGTCTTCTTGTTGCAGCCTTACGTAACAAATCATTTTTACCACTATTACTGCAAACAACTTCAGCTTTAAAGATAGATATTAATGATTTTCATTGTACATTTTACATTTCCATATAATTTTCTTCTTTTACCTATTTGATTATCTATTCTTTTATGCCATTTCTTGATACATTTTATGCCTAATATTATATTAGAATGTTCATGCAAATTTTTGACTAATACTATGAAATAAAATTTCCATTAAATTTTCTTGAATATTTTATTATTTGGCTCAATCAATTTGACTAATAACTCTTTCAATTAACCCAATTAAAATTTATTTTAAAAATTCTTTCATTTGTAGGTTTTGTATCTTCCAAATATTTTTAATTTGTTGTTGGCATTTCTCTTATGAAATAATGATCTTTTTCTCTCCACTTATATAATTTTATTTCTTGTAATACATTTTCTCAATGACATATGATATATATAAATTCATTGAAAGCAGTCAACACTTAGACAATAACAATAACAATCTCAATCTGTTGTCAAGGCAACCTCCTTTTATCAATAAATATATATAAATATCATTAAAATTCAGTCAATACATAGACAATTCCAATATCAATAACAATCAACAAACTCAAACTGCTGTCAAAGCAACCTCCTTTTAACAATAAAGCTTGTTGCCTTGACAACAGTTTGAATTTGTTGATTGATATTGATATTGGGATTATCTATGTGTTGACTGGTTTTTAATGATTGCTTACAAGCCCATTTAGCCTTGAGCATTATTACAAATATATATAAAAATTATTGTTTCTGGTTACACTTCTAATATAATTCATTGTTTCATCTCATACTGAGAATTACACCACAAACCTTAATAGCTTCTGGTGTTATAATTATATTGTAAACCATGATCTCACTATGTGTGAATTATATTATTATATCATATTAATGGTGATTTTGTTCCAAGTCTTCACACAGATTCTAGAAGCTATTGGTAATATCTAATCCATTCTAAATTATATATGCATATACATAATATAATTTAATTAAAAATTATATATATGAAATCATTAACAAAAATAATTATCAAAACATTAGAATGATTTAGTTGTGAAAAAGATAAGATAATAATGAAATGAAAGAGAAAACTCATTTAGTAAGTGCATACCCAATTCTAGGTGAACAAAACATAATATGGAATGATTATTTCGCATATCACTTTTTATTACATTATTATTATCTTCATATTGGGAGGCAATTTAAACAAATAATAATAATAACTTGTAACAGTAGCACCACAAGGATGTTATTGTTATAAAATTTTTATTGAAATTGTAACCATATGACTAAATGTATGAGACCAGAAGAAAATGGCAAAATAAAAAATGATTGGTGATTTTAATATATGCAGCTATATGCAAAATTTAGAATTTTTTTTTTATTTAATTTTTTTTCATTTGCATGTTACAGAAACCATGGATGATAAGTCCATGGATACATTGGGATGTTATATATAGTTAAATTAAGAATTTTAAATATGCAATACATCAAAATATTAAAATATGAACAAATATCCTATCATTGGCTAAATAACTTATAATGAGCTCATATTTAAATTTAATATTTTTATTAAAATAATATTTTTTAAATTCCAGTTAGCAATATGTTAATTAAATATTTTCTAACTTTAACTAATTTTAATTTAAACTAATAATATGCAAATTATCAAAATTGACTAATCTATTATTCAAATCGCATCTTTTGTTTTTATATTGTTTTGATTAAGTAGTCCTTAATTACGTGTCTTCTTTAAACAAAACATGTGCCCAGAATAAAAGCAATACATGCTTTTAAGATAATAAAATTAATTTAACTTTATTAGTTTAAAAAAAAAAAATGGAGAAAGTATTAATTATCGCTACGTTTAATTCATACATAATTGAATGCTTAAGCAAATGCATTAAACAGAGAAAGTACAAAATTTAAATAGGAAAAAAAATCATTGCCATTAATTAACTTTATTTTTAGTTAATTACACATTTTAATTGTTTATGACGAATGTTATTTTATTTGTACAAATATCAACTAACCCTTTACTCTTACTATGCAAATAATCTTAAACAAATAAAAAATATTTCAGATTAGTTTGCTAATAAAACTTTTTTTTTTCTGTATTTAAAGTATGAAAACTAATTTTCATATAAAGGAACCTTCTGCAATGTAATTCAGAGATTTAAATGTAAACCCAGATGTTTAAAAATCAAAAGCATCCTGAATCGTTTTGTCTCATGATAAAATAACAGACTGGCAAAGTTCAGAAAACAAAGTTCAACTATTATTTCTGATATCAAATATTATATGATCCTCCAAGGAAAATAATCACTCAATTGCTTAAGAGTGAAGTTGCATACATTAGTAACAATTAAAAGCACAATCATGCATGTAGATCCAGGGCTACCACAAGCAGGCATGCAGATTGTGCAAGCACAAAGGCACTTCATTAATGGGAGAGCCAAATTGCTGCGATTATTAATAAAATTTATATGTAAATGCAAATGATTATTATTTCATATCACTGCAGGATTGTTAGAAATACATTCTGATTGCAAATATTTTTTATTTAAATATAAAATGATTACTTTTTCATAGTCTTATAAGTAGCTCGAGATATACAAAATATTATATACTCTGTCATTGTGTTAAGCAGAACAGGCAGAGACCATTTCACTGCAAATATTATACACTCAACTATTGCTTTAAACAGAACAGGTGGGTGTCATTTTGCTGCAATAATTAATAAAAATCAAAATTTGTCAAGCGTTGGTGGCCTAGTGGTTAGCATAGCTGCCTTCCAAGCTGTTGGTCTGGGTTCGCTTCCGGTCAATGCATTTGACATATGAAAAAAAAAAATGAAAATCACTTTTATTTAATTATCCTAATTATACAAAAAGTCACACATTAGTATTAATAATATATTTAAAAATAAACTTATTTAAAAAATATTGGCTCATAATAATTGTAACAATTCTATAATATATTGGACAATAGTCATGGCCTTTGTTAGTTATATATTATCACAATCAATATACTGTTTCACAGATAGTGTAATGGTAAGATTTCAGGAATCAACTCCAGAGCTATCAAGCAATATTTATCTTTTAAATACTGATATATTTTTTCTTTTTAATACGGTTATTATTATTATTTTTTTCATTTTACTAATCTGCTTTTCCTTTTTATTTGAATTATCATTATGTTATTTCCTAGTTAAAAACTTTTAACTAACTGATTCATAATAATGTAGTTTCCTAATTAAAAACTCATAATTGATTTGTAATAAAAACAAAGTGCAAATGGATTTAAAGGCTTTTAAAAATTTATCAAAAATAAACAATGTAAGTACAAAAATTTTAATTTTCTTCCTTTAAATAAAGTCCTAACTTTTAGATGTCAGATAATATAATAAAGCATAATGTGAGTATGTTTATATTACTAAGTTATTAATAAGTCTTAAAAATAATAAAATAATAAAATAGGAAATATATTTTATTATTGAATGAATATAAGAGAGCTAACTTTATTAATAGAAAATGTAACAAGTTATATGTGAGAGATTCTGAATTAAACATAAGATTTTTAAAGCAAACAATTTGCCAGTTAAAGTTGACTAGTTGGTGCTAATGAAATGTAAGAGTTACATCAGTCTTATTATGACTATTTCCTGTTAAAGTGGACCTATCTGGGTGATCCTAATGGAATATACATCAGCCTTATATATGAAAAAGAGCAAACTAAGAATTCTCTTTTCTCTTTGTGATGAGGGAACCATTGCAATGTCATCCAGACTTCAGAGACAGAGATAGAACAAGAGAATATGCCATTGGACATTGTATTCCAGAAAATTGGTCTGAGTAGGTAATAAGCCTTATAGGGTGTTTACAGATCATGCCAGCCTTATTGTTTGTTATTAAGCCTTCTAGTGCTCTTTTAAATTATATGTATATTAAAATAAATTGAGACTTTTTCAAATGTAGCAATTGTTTTGAATTTTTTTTTTTTGGTTCAGAATCTTCTGGGGAAAGAAGTTTTTCCAAGTTAAAAATGTTTACTATCCTCTATGGAAAAAGAATTCTTAACTGATTTATCACATATCTATTGAAAATGATAGTCTAAATATTATAAATATTGGCAAATTAAAAATGTTGTAGTTGACAAAATAAGGAGAATTCATATATAAATAAAAAGGTGTTTGTAAACAATACAAATAAGTTCAACTGTTTTTCTATCTTATTAAATTAAATTTTATTGAATTTTGTTTTATTTCATGGGATGCAGGAAGAGTGCTAGCATTTTTCTTGCACAAAGGTGCCTATTCTGTATGTCAGTGCAGTGTGTATTTCCTATATTTCTAGGAATTGATGTGGTTGGACTAAACAAATTTCAACATTTTTTTTTGTTTAGTTAAGATATCTAAATTTTTGTAAAACCATACAAGATGAATCATTGACAGTGAATCAAAGAACAAATATAATAATTGTTTAGTTTAGTGCAGATAACATAGTGACCAATTATAAATGTTAAAAGTTCTGGGTTGATTTCTGGTAAAAAAAAAAAAAATCTCAATTTGGTCAATCAAATAGAACTACAAGGTAGTATCCTTCAAATGGAATCATTCACTGATGTGTGGGCCATTGTAGTACATGATTTTGCCACCAGGTACTTTTTGCAGGGATCCTTCTGTATCAGTCTGCTAACTGTCATCATCAAGTGCTATGTGATAAATTTTCTTGTTATGTCTGTCTCATTTATTCTTCAATTTTTGTGATGACTAAAAAACAGAAACAATATGAAATTCTATTTCTGCTAGGGAAAATGGCAGGTGAAGCAGTTGTAATGCTTGAAATAGCTCACAAGAAAGTTGTTTTGGGGAAAACACAGATTTATGAGTGGTTTAATGGAAGATTTCAAATTCATTACATCCCCCCAAAAAAAGCATGGTGAGTGAAGTCCAATGTCAATTTGCTGCTGATTTTTTTATGCAAATGGCATTGTTCACTCAGAATTCATTCATATAATCAGATGTTTTACCACATGATGTGATGAAATGAAACTTTGTGGGAAAATGGGGAGTGCAAGCTTCACCATGGCAATACATCAGTGTACAATGTCTTGAGTGTAAAACAATTTTTAATCAAAAACAACATGATTCAACTTATCTATAAACTATATTTACCTGATTTCACTTTGTACAATTTCTTTTTATTACTACAAGTTAAAAAATGCCTAAAAGAAAATGATATGTGGAATTAGATACGGTGGAGAAAAAAGATGAAATATTAAAAGATATCGCTTTGCAAGAGTTTTACATCTGCTCAAGAAGTGGAAAACCCATTTGGACCCATACAATGGATCAAACAGATATTAATTTGTAGGAGATTAAATTTGTCACATCTAAAACTAAATATATAATTTTTTATTATAAATTCTGTTTTTTTTTTTTTTTTGTGGATATCCTCATATCATAATCATCCAGCAGTTTGAATGCTTAATAAAACATGATCTTCAAGAAAAAGCTACAATTAATAATTAAATAAGTATTCACTAAAGTGGAACAAAAGTAGTAGTAATGGGTTAATGCTGATTTTGAAATGTGACCCAAGAGCATAACTTCTAATTTTAAATGAAATTTAGATGTGAGAGGATTCACTATACAATTTAGTACCTAAAATTTGAGACTGAACTGTGATTAATAAGTTATAACTTGTAACTGCTAACAAAGTGACATTATTTGCAAATTGAAAAACTCTAACAAATTTAAACATTAACCCGCCAATTATGAATATTTTAAAAATTTGATAAATGTATGGCCATTGAAATTTGATAGTGTCAGAATAGTTTTCAAAAGAACATACTTTTATTACCTAAAGTTTTTATAACATTAAATACATATTGCAAAAAGCCTTGAAATTCTTCAAAAATATATGTCATATATTTTAATAAATATAGTGTGAGAGATTGGGATTTTTTTTATATTGATCATCAACTGAAACCTGATATGATGAATTATTTATATTTTGGCACATTCAAATCATGATTCTACCAGCATAATAATTTTTTATATAAAACTTATATTATTTTATTTTAAATAATTTTATTTTGATATATTTTGTATTTTTGCTCTGTGAGATTTAGTACAGTGAAAAAATAATGGATCTAAAAGCTAAAGATCCAGAACTCTGTCACTTTAAAACAGGTAAAACTCTCTATACAGTAGTGCCACTCAGTGCAAGCCAGAGTAATTAATGGATGCAATGATGATCATGTGATCTTTAGTTGTTTAACTCTGTCACTTTCAGTACTTGATTATCAGATATCCTTTCAATAAATAAACTATTAGAATATGAAATATAATTTTTCTTTTAGGGATATAAACTGATTTAAGATGAGCAATATGTCAAGAGACCTGTCACTCAAAAATGATTGCTTCTGTCTGATTTGGATAAATAACATTTGTTTAATAGTGTTCCATGCAGAAAAAACTTTCAATGTATGGTTTTTATAGCAATAGAATCCAATACAAAATGTAATATAAGATAAATGAAACACATTAAAAATAAATAGAATGCACGTATGTATACAAGCACATACACATAAAAATGCAGACTTATTAATTTAAGAATTTAAAGTACACACACTTGCTTTCTTCAACATGGAATATTTTATTAAACTATTAAATGACTCAGTTGAACTAATCACAGTAATAACAAATCGTATTATTGCTTGATGGTTTATAAGTTTGAGCATGAGAATTCAGAGACCTAAGTATGACTCATGAACCTTAAGCCCATAGACACTGCAATTCTACTACCATATCAAATTACTTAGGATTACTTAGTGATATGAAAAGTATGATGACTGATGTATTGTACACAAATTCCATGCAATTCATTAAATTTAGCATAAATTTAGTGAAAGTTAATGTAGTAACAACCAAATGGGGTGTTAAATGATAATGTATTTATTATTACAATTTAACTGGTATGAAGTCAAAAAAATTAATGACATTAATATACTACATATAAAAATTAGTAAAAATATTCAGTGAATATCCAAAAATTCAGAAGAAATCATTATGATTAAAAAAGAAAAATTCCTATATTGCAAATAAATGATGTACAGTCACCTTTTCTTTTAAAATATATATGTTCTACAATAATATCAGCAAATTAAAAATCCTTTTCCTTTTTCTTTTCAAAAACTTTATTATCTTATATCAATATTGAACATATATATTTATATAATACAAAACTCTAATGTTTCAACTGTTTTTATCTTCATATAGTCATTTTCAAGGATCTGCAACAACAATATAAAATACATATTTATAAATAAACTTCAATTACATAAATACCTTCATCTTATATTAACATAAACAGTAACAAACATATTAAACATACATAATTATATTTTACTTACATCTCTCTCTCCCACTGCTATTTTTTATTACTCTTTCTTTTACATTATTTAATTACAAATCTGTTTGAAATTATGGTTGGTTTTTAAATTTGTATAAAAAGTTTCTTGGATGAATTTAAGAATAGATTTGTAATTAAATAATGTAAAAGAAAGAGTAATAAAAAATAGCAGTGGGAGAGAGATGTAAGTAAAATATAATTATGTATGTTTAATATGTTTGTTACTGTTTATGTTAATGTAAGGTGAAGGTATTTATGTAATTGAAGTTTATTTATAAATATGTATTTTATATTGTTGTTGCAGACCCTTGAAAATGACTGTATGAATATAAAAACAGTTGAAACATTGGAGTTTTGTATTATATAAATATATATATATATGTTCAGTATTGATATAAGATAATAAAGTTTTTGAAAAGAAAAAGGAGAAGGATTTTTAATTTGCTGATATAAATGATAAAATGTTAAGATTAATACAATATATAAACAAATTATTAAAAAATGTAAAAAATAAAAGAAAAATCAGGATTTATTTCGTGAATAAAAGACGTTAAAAAATTAAATAAATTCTTGGAATAAGAGCAGAAAATAGATTATTTCATTTTAAAAAAAATATTGAAAGTAAAGGAGATATATAAAAAAATGGGGGAGGGGAGGTTGAAATATTTATTGCTCATGAAATCTTACTCTTTGAGTAATAAAGATTCATAAAATATTTTAAAATAAATAATACAGTTCTTTTAGCAAATATTTTTAATACAATATCTTTAGAAAAAATTAATATATTTAAAAAAATCTAATCATAATATTAATATTTAAAAAAAACCTATAATAATCATTTTCATGCAGTTTTTGTGTCAAATTACATAAAAAGGAATTATATAAAATAATAAAATAATTTTGTGTAAATATAATCTCAGGAATACATAAAATCATAATAATAGACATAAAGAATAATATTGATATTTTATCAAACTTATCTTATATGTTCAATAAAATAATATACAATAGTGATTTTTTTTAAATATTATTAAATATATCTGCCCAGTTTTAAATCTATTAATAACAACAGTTTTGATAATATAAAATTATATACATATTTCTTATAATTGCTAAACTAAAATATTAAAAATAAGTTATTCATAAAATAATCATTTTTAAAAATATATATATATATATTAATAATCAATATGATTCCATAGATGAAAAATACTACTATGTCATTGGAGAATTTTACCGATAAAAGAAACAATGCATTAAATGATAATATTAAGTATAATTTTTTTTTAAAACTTTCAATAAGGATTTTGATGTCAGTGAATATAAATAATTAATTCATAGTTTAGAAAATATTATGGAATAAAAAGCAAATTCCTTAATTTATTCAAGAATTATTTAAACCAGTAAGATCTACAGCAGTGAAAACTATTAGAGTGAATAACTAGTAGGTCAAAATCTTTTTTTTCCACAAAATTTAAATTTATACAACAAATATAAACATATACAATAAACACTAGAATGGCAAAGATCATTACCACATAAAACATTTAGTTTGCTTATTACTTTCTATCTC
Source organism: Epiperipatus broadwayi (assembly GCA_028023455.1). NCBI lineage: Eukaryota > Metazoa > Onychophora > Udeonychophora > Euonychophora > Peripatidae > Epiperipatus > Epiperipatus broadwayi. The sequence goes on from JAQFVV010006267.1 coordinate 6,260,942, forward strand.
TATCAGAAATAATGTTGCATTGTGTATATTTTTGTTTCTGTTATGAGCCATAAAAACAAAATTTCAAAGTAGATTGATACTTATATTTTCAAAATTCAAAATGAAAGTTTAATAAAAGTACAGAACATGGAAATGCTAAATCAATAAATACTATTGGCTGAGTAAAATTTTTTATAACCAACACTATTGGTTGAAATAGCCACCATATATCTAAGACTTTACATAACATTTCAGATTTGATGTAAGTATCAAACATCATTATTACATTTTATGAGAGTATTAATGTTTATTTTTTTATTTTATTTCTTTCATATGCATACAAATATTAATTTCAATCATGAGCCAGCAAATTATTGAAATGAAAAAAAAAAGATTTAAAAGAAAATAAATCTTTAAAATAATTAGTGGTTTAAATTCTGAATACAGAGTAATTAAATCAACAATCTACATCATATTTTTGAAATTAAACTTAAAAAAATGCACAGTTTGAAGAATTTCTATCACAACATTGCAGAACTAATAGAAACTCTTATTGTTATTGTAGAATAACAAAAGCAAATGGCAGGTAATAGTGTCAATAAGGTAGTCAAGTGTAAAAAAGCTAATTTTTTCAAACAATTTTTTTGCTATATCTCCTATTACAAGTACTATTTGTGATAAGTTTTTATAAGAAAAATGAAGTGCTGAATTCAGAAAAAGAATTGGGGTGCATCTTTTACTATGATGAAGTGGATAGCATGGATAAGACAGCTGCTAAATATTATCTCACAAGAAAGCAAAAGTTTTGATTTCAACAATCTGTAAATATTTTAATTTTAATGTTATGCTTTTAAAATATAAATTTTAGTTTTTTTAAAGAAGTATAACTGCAATATTTGCAGCAATCAATTTTATATGCACTTTTTACATTTATACTTTTGATGTTTTCTGCCATGTTTTGGATGATAGCTTTGATCTTGTGATAGGTCTGAAAATGAATTATCTCTGAATGTATATTTTAATGTAAAGTGTAATGAAGCAATAATGTAAACACTGCCATTCTTGAAACTATCCTTTTAAAAACTTTACTACAATAGATATATTCCTCTTTATTTTCATTTTTGTTATTGTCTGCAACAAATTAGCAAAATATTTTTACAACCACAGCTTTAAAGGTTTTATTTACTTTTTAAATACAGTTGAGCGTGCTTTTGGTGTAGGACACTAGAATCATAGCTCTCATTGATTGTCTAGGAATAATCATGATAATTATTTAAATTAGGTTTTAAATATTCCAATTATTTGAAAGTTGAATACTATTTTCTTTCTTATTAATGATGTGACTGTAGTCCAGCAATAATCCATACCTCCTTAACATTTCTATTCTGGTAATCTCATTCCATGCAGACTAGATTGACATTCTTTAGATTAAAGGCATAACCAAATTGTTCATATTAACTAGAAGATGGATTTGCATTCAATATTATTTTTTAGATATTTATTTAGATATTTGTGTTGAATCACTCTTGTGGTAATGTTTGCTCTCGATTCTCCATAGTATATAGCTGTGCAATTGGTGTTGCTGCATTTAATTTTGTATACAATATGCAGTGTATCCTCCAGTGGCAGTTTATCTTTAGCATTATTTATTAATCTGATGAGATTATGGGAGATTCAGAAAGTGCCGTTAAAGGTTGGAGCACAAATTTTATTTACTTTATGTGCTAATTTTTGAATGTATAGCATGCTCACCCATAGTTATTTTCTTTCTGGTGATGAACAAGTTGTTTTATGTTTTTATAGAATATTTTAATTACAATTAATAGGAAGTTTTTCTGTGCTATATATATTATTGATCTAGACATTTATATTTGTTTTTCTGTCTGCTTCTATTTACAAAGGTTTGGGTTTCTTTTTAAAAAACTTTTGATTACAGTTAGTTTATTGGCCATGGGCATGCAAGATTGTGGGATAGCATCTCTAATTTCGAGTGGCTTTACAATAATTTTGTAATCTAAATGTTTTTTTATTATTAAATCCAAAAATTTTTGGTTTCTTGAAGTGTTTTCATGCTCGATAGTCCATGTTAAGGCTATTTCTTGTGATAGTAATTCATATAGTTGTGCAATGGTTTTTTCAGAGGCACATATTAAGACATTATCAACATATTGTTTATATATAATGTATGGGTGTTTATCTATAAACATAGGTATAATTTTTTTTCAGCATTGGCAAGTATTAGACTGCATGAAATGCCACTTATGTTGTAACTAAAATATTAAATGTGTTGATCAATAAGTAGTGCATTGATGTTTTTGTTTTTATAAATAACTTGGATAATATTAAAATTAGAGAATCAATATTTTTATTATATTAATAATACTGTTATTGTGATATGAATAACAATATTAATGGTGCAGTTAATAATTGTTAATTTTTTTTAGCAAAATTGTCCATTGTTGCTTTGATAAAGGAATGTACATAAAAGGGAGTTAAAAACAAATGTCATAATACATTCTCACAAAAAATATAAAAATATTAATGTGTACTTACAGTTATATGACTGTATGGGTGTGTATACATATAATGAGTATTAATAGCTCTTAAGTTTTTTTGAATATTCCTATCCTTAGACTAGTTTCTAGCTGTGGCTGATGACAGTTACAGATAGAAACTGGTTTGAGAATAGGGATGTTCAGAAAAGCTTGTTAAGAGCTATTAAAGTTCATTATATAACATTTATAGTACAAGCTTATTAAATTAAGTCATGCGATGTATGACTTGATTTCCTTGTGATTATAGTCTTGCTCTTGAGGCTTTGGTGATGTTATATTGCTAAAGCTATTAATATATTGTGTATATGAACTTAGTTTAGTCCGATATAGCTACTGAGTTAGATAGCTGGATTTGAAAACATATAGATGTCTGAAAACTTCAGATTTTCTACTTAATAGTTAACTATTAGATAAATGCTGTTTTTGAGCTGATATTTTTAGATCTAATGTCTGAATATTCTACCATCTCACTGATGACAGCCACAGCTAGAAACCGGTATGAGAATAAGGATATTTAAAAAAGCTTCTTAAGAGTTATTAACATTCATTATATAACATTTGTAGTACAATCTTATTAAATCAAGTCATTTAATGTATGACTTGATTTCCTTGCAATAGATATATAATATCTTCAGTAAATTTACTTATGAACAAACTATTATTCTAAAAAAAACACACATGGTACCTGTTCAAATTATTTTTTAACTTAACTGGATATTTACAAAATAAATCCACTACCATATTTATTTGTGTTAGATTAAATTAAACAAGAATTCTGCCTAAATGTTGAATGCCAAATATAATAGAATAATAAAAAAATATTATAATAAAACCTTATATTTAAGAGTGCCAAATGTAATAGTACTTACCTTTGATAAAATATCTTATTCAGATTCTACTTGGATTGTCAAATATATAGTATTGAAATAAAAGATATAAAATACTTATTTAATTTTCTGAGTAGCTAATATTATAATATATGAACAATAAAAAAAACAGAGACCCTCAAAGTTTATATTAATGTATAGTATAAAATTTAATTGCTAATGATCATGAAATGTCAATTTAATTAACAAAATAATTTTTTTAAATATAAACAATAGTAAAAAATATATAAAATTAATAAACAAATAAATATTCCTTGTCAAGTATTTAACTCCTGAATTAATTGCCATTTACCTATTATACCTATTATATTGCTTTACAAATGTAATTTTCATGTGTTGTGAACAATACACTAATAAAAACAAAAAGAAACAGAACATGACAAATAAATGCATAAAAATATTTTCAAAATTTAATTAGTATGTTTAATTTGTTTACTATTTTCTTATCACAATAAGCATAAGCTTATTAATTTATATACATATTATATTTTATTATAAATATTTTATTAAATATATGCTTTTATCAATATCACACATAAGTATTTATACATGAAAACCTATTTTCTTTTAATTATAATTGAAAAAAAAAATCAACAAATATATTTTTGTATAAACAAATTAAAATTATCATTAAAGAAGATAGTTTAAATTTTTGTTTACTATTCACTTTAAACCTTTTCTTTTTGGTAGTTATATACTTTTCTTGCATTCTAAACATGCATTTTAAAAAAAATAAAAAAAATATATAAAACATATTATCTGGTTAAATTTGTTTTTATATCCACACGGAGTGTCCATCAAAGTTAACATTTATTATATATATCAAACTTTTACAATTTACTTCTACATTTTATATAAATACACATAAAAATAATCATTTATAGTTCAAATCCTTTAGTTATTCTGCTGAAAAATCTAATATTTTCTGTGGTGTATAAATAGATATATTTAAATTCAGATATATTCCAACTTATTAGTATTTTAAAATTTTATTCATTTTGACATTTATTTATATTTAAAATATTCCATAATTAAAATTTTACAGCATTAATACTGCTTTAAATAATGGCAACAGCATTTGTCAATTTTTATTTATATATTCCTATAAATTATACCACTTAACTTTAATATTAAAAGCATTGAGAAGATCCTTTATCTAATGTAATTGTTTATTATATTCTCAAAAGACATGAGGATTTTAAATTCAAACCTAAATTGAAAACTTTGAGTGCAAAAGTATATTTGTAAAATAATATAGGCACTATTGCACCTGACCACAAAGCTACTTTAGCAAATGTTTTATGGACTTGGCCCATCATATTCATTTTTTAAATTTCTAAATAAATTTATTTATATACATACCCAAATTCATTGCTGTTTATCTGTTGAGACAAAAATGATAGAGAGTGTCCAATCTAAGATCAGGGGCATAAATAGTTTTTTCCTGATTTTGTTTCACTTATATCATTATCCTAGATTATGTTATTATGATATTCTTTGTCATACGTTTTAATATCACTCACTTTCATAGTTTTCCTATTAAGAGATAAATTTATTCATATATTCATTTAATAAAAATTCTTTCAAATATATCAGCATTTCATGATATTAAAATATATATTTTTAACTTTATAACAATAAATATTACAATGTTTTAAAATAATAAATATATATATAAATTTACAAATCAAAAAGATAAAATATAATTTAAAGATCATTTAAAATCATATTTTAAATAAAATATAACAATTCCTTTATTCATCTATTTTATATAATATAATCAACATTTTAAATACCCATTTTATTTAAATTAAATATTTTAAAATAATATATATGCATAACATTTAATGTTTTTGAATTAAACAAATAACACATATGCATACATATGTAAACTTTAATAATAATGTAATATCTGGTTTGTTTATGTTTATATATTATTTTTCAATTGGATGCTGTAAATAAAATATCAACAAATGAATTCATTAATACATACTTTATTTTATTATTACTATTATATAAAATTATCTAGATACCTCTATTAATATATCTTTAACATAATACATTCATGTTATTAACTTTATTATATTATACTAGAAAAAAATATTAAGCTTAAATTTTTACCATCAGGTAACATTAGAATATTTTGAGGCATCAAGCTTGTTAGAAAAATACTTACAGATTAATGTTACATTATGATATGTTATCAAAACTATCACTTAATAGTGACATAAACTATTTTGATTACTGTTAAATTAATTTAGAATTAAAATAAAAAAGTAAGCTAACAATTTTTTTTATTTCTCAACATCACCAAGATTAAACTCAAGTCCTAACATTATAATGTGTGTGTATATATATAACAGTAAAAATAATAAATATAATGGTAATTAAATATTATATACAGTCTTTTCAATATGCAGAAGTACTTCCAATTAATTCCTTAACTCTCCTCAACTACTATTAAACTAAAAAAAAAATTACAGAAACAAACATCATCAACTCAAATCCCATGAATCCTGAATTTAACATTAAATTAAAAAGGCAATTTTAATAAATAAAAATAAAATGAATATAATTAATAGACAAGCTGCTAACATTAAAATTTGGGATTCATGGGATTTGAGTTGATGATGTTTGATTCTGTTATGTTTTTAAAATTAATGGCAGTTGAGAAGGGTTAAGGAATTAACCAAAAGTACTTCTGCAGATTGAAAAGACTATATAATAGTTAATTATTGTTATATTTATTATTTTTATTGTTATTACAATAGGTTTTTGATCCATATATTGTGCTTGAAAAGCACATCCATGAAGCAATATTAAAAGTTTATATTTACTTAGTGCTTTCAGGAACTTTGTGCTCCCATATTCATAGCTTATAATAATAATGTTTGCTGTTAGCTTATCTAATATAGATGTATTTAAATATATGCAAGTCACCACTCATTTTTTCGAAATAGAGAAGCAAGCATCTCTCCTATTGATGGAGTTGGGGTCTTCTGCTATAAAGCAAGCCTCTTTTATCTTGTGCTTGGTGTCATTGTGCTCAGTGCAAACAATTCCAGCTGTTGTAGGTTCAAATATGTGGCCTATGGACCTTTGGTGATCAAAAATATTGAACTTCCTTCAGATTTAATTCTTTCCCTGTTATATAGGTATTAATGTGATACTCTGGTAGCTATTGCAGCTCAGGTTTTGCCATAATATGCTGCACTGCAGTCATTATGGTGGCATGTAAGTTTGTAAACAGACTGAGGCATTTGGTCAGGTGCGATCTTGTCTTTTGAATTATTGATTAGTCTATTAGTGGCAGGTAGTGTATAAAAGCTTAAATTGAAATCAGTTGAGAGCGCTTTAATGAGTTTTTTTAGCCAAGGTATGTATGTATAGTAAAAGCATATGTAGTTTATCCTCTTTGGTGGGTTAGTTCTTAATTTTTATAAAATTGTTTGGCTTTCCTGTTAATGGCTCTATATTTAAATCCAATGTTTATCAGGTCTTTCAGGTAATGAGTTAAATTGTTTTTTCTGTCCGATTCAAATTTACAGAGATGATGGTTTCTAAACAGGAATGCTGCCAAGCCTTCCAATTTATGTGCTCTTGGAGATTTCAAATTAGGGTGGGTGTAGCCTCATATTTCAAATGGTTTAATGATTATGCAGTGGTTGAATTGTATTGCATCTCTTTGCACTTGTATATCTAAGTCGCTCACTTCTTGCTTTTCAGTCATTTTATTTGTATTATACATATATAACATGATGATAATGTGATGATAAATGTGTAAAAGTGGAACAGGTAAAATATATTAAATACCTTTGGAATGAAAAAAGGTCTTGGAAACATTACATTAACATTCTGAGTTATAATTTAAATATTTTACATCAATTTTATAAAATCATATATTATAACACAGCAAATGTGCATCCACTTTTTTCTTTTAAAATATATATGTTCTACAATAATATCAACAAATTAAAAATCCTTTTTCTTTTCAAAAACTTTATTTTCTTATCTCAATATTGAACATATCTATATAATACAAAATTCCAACATTTCAACTGTTTTCATCTACATACAATCATTTTCAAGGATCTGCAACAACAATATGAAATAGTATTTATAAATAAACTTCAATTACATAAGTACCTTCATCTTACATTAACATAAACAGTAACAAACATATTAAACATACATAATTATATTTTACTTACATCTCTCTCCCATTGCAATATTTTATTACTCTTTCTTTTACATTATTTAATTACAAATCTGTTTTTTTTTTAATATATGTTTTTCTAACTATTTTTAAATGTTTTTGTATTTTTATTGAAATATAAATAACAGTTTATATTTATGACAATTACTATAATATAAAAAGACTAACATTATTGAAAAAAAAGATTATATATATATAAAAAATTGGTTATAAAAATATATATTTTATTATGTGATGAACTTCTTGAATATATAATTATAGGAAAAAATATTTTTCCAATACTTTGAAAAATATTTCAGTAAAACAATTTGAAATATATCTTAGAAAAACAGATTCATAGATAATTATATAATCGTATAATAAATAGAGTAAGAAATAACTATGTTGCTAAATTATTTAACAATTTACCTATTGAATTTTAAAAACTTACGATATTATAGGAAAATAAAGATTCAAATTAGAAGTATATTTAAAATATAAAAGGAAAAAAAAGTCAAGTTAAAATATATCAATAATGTATAGAGACATGTAAATTGATATAATAATCTTATTATGTATTACTATTATATAATTGTTTTATTTTTGTTATTGTTGTTATTAGCTTATTTGTATTATATTTAGAAATCAATGAAATAGTAATTATTTAAATTGTTTATTTTGCGTAAATATATTTCACTCGTATAAATAAAATAAAAATACTATTATCATGAAGGATGAATGCCAGATTACCTCTATTGTGATCGCAAAAGTTTCATAGTACTGTTAAATGTTAACAATTTGTTAATCTTGATATTTGAGATGTTTGTTTGAGTAATGAAAGATATTGGGAAGAGTTGTAGGCACAGAAACAAAATACCATTGAAAAGCATAAATATGGGATATAAAAGTAATTACATCCAAATAACATCTATTTTTTAAAATAATATTTTATATGAATAATCAACTTCACAAACAATGGATCTATGTGAATTAATTAGGTAAATTCATGGTTAGCTCAATTTACAAATATTCACAGATTTTTTTTTCAAATCTGTCTTTTTATTTTAAAATAAAGATGTACATTTCTAATCAACCCGTAATAGAATTTATTCAAAAGCGGAAAATATCACTGGGATGGAATTTAATTTTATAAAAAGGCATCCTTTCCTTCATACTCATTTAATTGAATTCAGAGTTCCATAAAAAGATACAAAAACTTCAATAATTAAAGAGGATTTGAACCCAGACTTTCTAGCTTCCTTCAGTCATCTACTCTATCTTATACAACTGATAAACATGACTACCAAATGTGACAATGAAAAATGCTCTTCCATATACATATTTTGTGCTAAATGTTTAGATTCAAATCCTTTCTAATTACTCTAGCTTAAGTATATATACTCCATTAAAAAAAAACAATAATACTAAATTATAGTGATACATCTTTAAGTATGAAAGATATTGTAAAAAATTGATAAATTGTTACATTTTGTGTATAGAATTAATGTTGATAATCAAAATTTTACAAAAACTAAAACAAATAGACAAATGTCACAGGCATGTTATTTATTTTACTAAATCTATCAGCCAAAGAGAAAACTACAAACACTGTTTGTCGACATAAACTTTGAGATCTTTCAGGCACAAATGTAGTTAACTTAAATTAGCTTGGTGACAATATCCTTTCAATGGTTTCTCAAAAAATTGATTATCATTGCAATATATAAAAACATAGATATAATAAAGTACTAAAAATATTTATTAAGAAGTTTATAAATATTTAGCAACAGTATAAAAAAAATGAAGATGTAAGAAATAGAGCTAGCAACTAATAAGACATTTTTGAATAATATGTATGATGACATTGTTTATAAAAGTAAAAAACAGAAAGAAAATTAAAATAGATATAATTTTTGTAATAAGTGATGTCTTAACAACAATGTTTCTATGGACAGTTTAAACACAGACACACACACACACACATATATATATTCGTCAAAGTAATCTTGATTATTTTTAAGACATTAAACTTTTTATTGTCAAAATGGAAATAGCAAATTGTCCACATTATGCAGATTATAATTTTAAACATACTTGCAAAAAATTAATTTAAGATTAACAGTTTAAATAATTGGAATAAGTATAACATACTATTGTCACTTGTTGCAAAAGACATATGTAGGATCAAAATTAATTTGAAAAAAAAAGTATTGTTTAGTGGCAGTCCATAAAATTTTAAGAGGGGTGCTTTATTACATTATCACTGTCAAAAAATAAGCAAGAAAACAAAACAAAGCATTTAAATTTTGTAACCACACAAACATTTTATTTTTTCATACCAATCATTGTAACTTTCTATTTAATTTACTAGTCAGTATTCATATATAATTTTCAGTGGAAGGAATTTACATTTTATACACATATCTGTAATGTTTTTTTAATATCTCAACAATATTTTATTGAGTACAAAGGATATTGTCAAATCAGAGCTCAAGATAGAGACTTTGAAAAGGTAAGAGTGGCCACCTTATCTTTGTATCTAAATTCTCTTATATAGGCCAGTCTAATACATCTTGGAATGCCAGTGTGAAGTTCTTTCATTGACTACTTTACATCCATTAGCTTTATTTAAAAAAAAAAACATTACAGGGCATGAATATAGGATGTAATTTTCTTCTGATGAAAATTACTTATAAATACTATGCTAATAAATTTAATTAGAAAATTACATTAATTCTAATATTCCATAATATTATCAACCAGTAAATTAGAAGATATCAGGATAATTAATGGATAGAATAAAATTAGTGTATGTAGATGAACTTCATACTCTTATTCCAAGATGGTTTAGATTGGCCTATATAAGTGAATTTAGGAACAAAGATTAAGAAGGCCACTCTTATTTTTTCAAAATCTCTATGTTGTGCTTTGGTTTGAGAGCATCCTTTATTCTCAATAAAACATCATGTAGATATTTAAAAAAAACATTACAATGTGTGTGTATATGTTGTAAATCCCTTCTGATGAAATATACTAATCATAGAAAAACTTCTAATGTATTTTTTATTTTCACAGATTGATGTTTGACAAATAGTTGTATCTGGAGTAGATCGATTTTTATTTTTTATTTCAATTTTTTTATATAATAACAATTGGGAAAATATATTTTTTATATATAATTATCACTAACACCCATCATGATAAATATTCAAAATAATATTTCTTTTATTATTTTATATTTTTCTGTAATAAATATTTATATATTAATTTATAAATATTAATCACAAAAAAATAAAATATTTTATTGCTCACCCTAAATGACATGTTCAAATAACTATTGTTGCTGCAGCAGAAGCAGCTCCAATGGCACTAGTTACACACATTGACAAAGCAAACAAATCTCAGTGGAACATGCTGAAATTCACCAAGATATTTCTGGCACTGCCATATTTAACAGTGTCTTTGAATAGAAACCCAAGCATTGCTTAAAATAATTCTTTTTAAAAATGGGTTAATTAATTGTATTTACATAATATAATAAGTGTGCAAAATATTAATGATTGTTATATTATTGAAATTTTCAAGCATAAATTTAATAATAATTTTTTTTTCTGGGGGTGCTGCAGTGTTACAGTGCTCATGAATCAGTTACCACTGATTTTTAGCCAACTAATGCTCCAGTAATAAAAACGATTTAAGCAAAGATGTAGCTTGTGGATTTCACTATCATTAATTTTATCATAGTTTGCAATTCAATGAAATAATTACTCGGAAATAGATGAGGACATTCAGTTTGATCATAATTACAATTTTAGTCCTCAATAAGAGCTAATAATAAACTTAAACTGTTTAAATTATTAGCCAAAATACACTTTCAGTTTACACAAGGTTTTGGAAGTAAATTAATGAGTTTTTTTGATGCACATTTACATCACTCTGATTAATAAAGCATACAGCAATATACTTTTTTATATTTGAAATTATGTAGATAATTAGTTATTTTTTATTTTATCTTTTATGTTTGTAAAATGATCTTCAACAACAAGTTATTAGCATGTGTAAATTAAATAGTGATTTAGTCATGGTTTTTTTTTTGGAAAAAATTGGAGTAGTTTAATTTTTTTTTCAAAAAAAGAAATCAATTTATCCAAAATTATAATACTTTACATCTTTGTAATCCATATCTGTCAATAGAGAGACTAGAAAAAGGGAGACTAGAAAAAGGTAACTCCTTTGGGAGTTGTCTCTAGAAGAAATAGAACAATTATTGACAACATTTGCATTAATACATACTCTAATAAAGAAAATATCTGTATTAAAATCTTATCCTGTTTCCTTTGTTTTTTTTTTTCTAGGTTAATGCTATGATATAAGAGTGCTTTTAAATACCCTTGATAATCATATAGAAAGATTGTCAGTTTATTTTAAAATACCTAACAAATATATATTCCAGATGAACATGTTATCAAGATGGCTTGAATTAAAGAAATTCCACTGAGTATGATGGATTAGAGATGTTTATATGAATTTCTAACCAGAAAAAAATTAAGAGTACAAATGAATAATAGGAACATTTGCACTCTGCAATTTAGAGAGCTGTGGATATTAGAAATGATAAATAATTATCTAAAACTACAAAAGATTAAAAAATCATGCATTAGAAAAGTGTTTATCTATAAAATTTGTCTGTAGTAAATTCATTTTGATAGAAACAGTCTGAAAAAGGAATCATACATTATTTAGCAAAAATCTTTTATTGCACTATATATGCATACCCAATCTTAGACTTTGACTGGTTTTCTTCAGAGCAATGATATAATGAACAAAATAAAATACATAACTATATTCATAATACCATAAAAATGTAAACAATAAAAAACATAAAATATAACAAAACATAATAAAACTGAAATAAATATAATCAAACCCAAATAAAATAATCCAGTTAATATAAAATATACAATATAAATATAAATTATAGATACTCATGAACAACTATTAATTTAAATATATTATTTATTTTTATTAGTTTTTTTATTTACATTTTTTATGGTATTATGATTATTTTGTTCATTATATCATAGCTCTGAAGAAGACTGCAGGACAGTTGAAATGTAAGATTGTGTATGCATATATATACAATACTTTAAAGACTTTTGCTAAAAAGTGTTTGAAGTACAATTAATAAATTGCATTTAAATAAGATATTATAGTAAAATAAAGAAAGTGGTGAATCTGGTAATATTTCTGAATTATTTAATGCTATATTTTATGAGAAACTATAAAATTGTGATCTAGATTAATTCACACTCAGTCTACCTAAAAATGTTCTAATTAGAAGTATTTCTTTCTTATTACTATTTACTCTTTGTCCTGCATTGTTTAGAGCTGTGGTAGAGTATCAGGTTCTAAAAAATTCTTGGATATTCTAGATCCAACATTTGAACTTCTCGTGAAGTCCTAAAACAATACAATTATTATTTTACTTTATTTTTTATCCAGTATTAGAATGGTTATAATATCCCCTGAAGTGTAATAAAAATAATAAAGATATCTGTACTAACTTTAAGAATATTTCTTTTAAAGTGCTAAACTTTAAATAAATATTCTTAAAGTTAGTACAGATGATAAGGGCAAAGTTTTTGGATATTATTGTAAAATATATATAGTCATCCAATGAGAAAATACATGTGAATCATAATATAGATTTAATTTTGGACATGTCATATGTTAATAAAGAATTTTAAAAATGCAAAAGGAAAATTAAATCATCAATATAATTGCTTAGATCAAATATCAAGGAGATCTTTTCATGAAAATATAGAAGTCACAATTTTTCTTGATATTAAGTGAAGAGTAAAAATATTGGGCCATGAAGAAATTTATTCTTTAATTCTAGGGAAAAGCAATGAGAGGATAGAATCTTATATTAAGAGCAGTTTAGATATAGTAATTAATATAAAAAAAATCATGAGAATCAGTGAATATCGATTGTTACTTCATTTTAATCTTTTGCATTAGTAAGACAGATGATGTTATAATCAAATGGGTGTAGGCTGTTTTGAAAGTTATTATGGTTCAAAATTTATTAAGATGTATCAAATGAAAAAGTACAGTTTTAGAAGCAAGTAAAATATAAGCATTTGCGCTATATCCTGTTAAAATATGTATTATACTAATGGTTTGGTGTCATTTTCAACAACAACGCTGTCTCCTTATTCCTATTTTGATCTTCTGCATTATGTTTTTAAAAACTCTGACGATCACATTATCATTTATATTAGATTTGCTTTTTTCTTTATCATAGAGTTAAAATAAGATTGTTATAACTCAAAATCAGATAACTTTGATGAGGATTATGCAACTCTTGTAGCTCATTATAAGATGCTATCCAAGAACTAATTTTTAATCTTTATGAATAGATATAATGTCAAAACATTGTATGCTCTATTAAAAAACAACTATACCTGTAAACATAATTTAAAATGAAGGCTATAATCTGAACATTTTTACAAACTTTCAATCATCTTGAGTCAACAATCGCACATATATACACAACACACACAACTCTCTTAATAAAATAAATGTAAATATAAAAAAAAAATTCCATGAAATTTAGTAATTATGGAGCTTTATATTTATGATTAAGACCATGAACATTTAGGACCATGTTTTTAACACTTTCTCATGTGTATTCATGACGTAAGAAATAGTACTCATTAATATTTGCAAAAGTATAGCAATGAATAATAATCATTTCTTGTATGGCATCATCCTTAAAAGTAATGAACATATAGCAGGAGACTGAAATAGTTAAACAGAGGCAAAACTCTCTATAAAGTAGCGCCACTCAGTGCAAGTCAGAGGAATCAATAAATGTAGGAAGGTTGTGCATAAAATTCCTATCTAATGTCTAACCATCCAATATTCCGACTAGTTTTTAGCTTGTGGCCTTCATCATATAATGCAATGTGATGTTTAGTGGTTTAAAACTGAAATAATGATATTAAAACATATTTGACATATCTTTAAAAGTCTTTCCAATTTAATTATTAAATGAGGGGAGGGGGCTATCTTTAATACTACATTATATAAAAAGCATTAGAAGATAAATTAGAAAATAAAAGAATTCTAAGAGAACAGAATTTTAAATAAGGATAAAACTAATCAGTGTTCACACTGTATTAATATCATCAGCCAAATGGGATTCAATCATAAAAAAAATTGGTCATCAAACACTTGGCATATAATTCCTGATATTATGCCCATCTGTTTATGGATAGTCTACAGAAGACACATAAACTTCATTGTGTTGTGGCAGTAGCATAAATGTATCAAAGTAATTAAATGGGTAGAAATAATTTATGTTATTCAGAAAAATAAAAATGAAACAGTAATTATAAAAAGAAATAGTTCAGAGTATTGAAGTTGTTGGTAAAATGGCAGGAAACTATCCAGAATCCCCATAAAGAGGAACAGTTATAGAGAAGATATAACATAATCATATTATTAGCTAGGAAGAAATGTTACATTTCAGCAATTCAAAAAATAGAATTCCATCTCCATGGATCAAATTGACAGTTCAAATTTTCCTCAAGTGATAAATGAACAAAGGACCTTAAACTTTTGAATCCATTATGACACTACTGTTCTAAATTGTACAAGGTGGAGGAGAAATTACTGACAAGCTTTGAATGCATTAAGAGACAGAAGTGGAGTTGGTCTGGAGATATTGCTAAAAATGATGATAATAGATGAACTATTGAAATCTTATATGGAATCTCAAGAAATTATGAAAGACCTAAAACAATACTACAGGTGAGATGGATAGATAAAATAAGTATGCTTGCAGATGTGATGTGAAAAAATGGGCTAGAATTCAGACAAATTGGGTTAAACAATGAATTGCTAATGGCTGAAAATGCTGATGAATGTCTCAACTTCAGGATAGTGCAGGTTTTAACATTCCTTTTATTTGTTTTACTTTAATATGAAAATAGTTGAATAGCTTTAACAGAGTTCTCTGGTCTAAACCGGTGCCAGCTTCAAGTTGCTCGAATTCCATCATTTTTTAACACTACTGTAAAGATTTTACGTTCTTTTTAAAGATTAAAAAAAGTTCTGTAAGATGCTGCCCTCTCTTGAATTATTTTACAAGTAAAAAATCAATAATATTCAAATTTTAGTTAACTGTAGAGGACAAAGAAAACCACTTGCCAATAATTTTTACCATTACAATTTCTTTTGTTTCATTTCGAAAGTGATAAACGAATGTTTTAGACCATTTTAAAAGTATTTTTTGGCATATTATAAATTATTTTGATAAAATATGCTAAAAATAAAATTATTATAGAAAAATAGTTAAGATTTTAGTAAAAATTATTTACTTTTCCGCAATGTAAAATTGAGAAGAAATCACTGACATCAGCAACACTTTTTAGTTGGTTACTAACATTTCATTTTAGATTCGTTTAGATTTGCTGCTATCAAATATTTTTATAATTATAAATAAAAAATTATTTTTGAAAAAACTTTCGTTCACTTTCATAACCTGACAAATTATTAATATACTTTTTACAAATGAAATTAAAGTGAATATAATATTAAAAGATGAATATATTTTTATGGCTGAGTTTGTGCATTGACCAATTAAAAGTTTAGTTTTACCTCACTTGGCCAATAAAATTGTCAATGAAAAGGTTAATTTATAACATGGGTAGATAGTTGGTCTTGTTTGGAGAGATACTTAATTATTTAAAAAAATATCAAGTTGTACCATATTTGAAGTCCATTTTATTATATTAGTAATAATAATCAATGAAACTAATAACAGATTATAGTTCTAAAAATAAAACCAAATAAGCAATTCTGGGATTATGAATTGAACCACAATGATAATAATAATTTTCCTTAGCAAAAACTAAAGTATATAGATATGATAAAAAAATGATCATGAAATTATTTATTCAATGTTTACGACAGGAGTAAAATTTATATCTTGAATTTTTTAGTTTAAAAGAACTGCTATTTATTATAAAAGCTGCAGCACTGTCAGAAACCTATACTAGTAAAGTAAACAAAACATCATCAAAATTTCTCTAGCTCTTGAATCTTTATGATCATTATCATAATTTTCAGATGTAAGTTTGAAAAAAAATATATACTTACACATTAAAGCTTGCTTCATGTTAAACTTGTTAACATTTGACCCATAATAGATTTATTTTTGTATTTCCTGGTAATTACCATCAGTTGTAAAAAAATGGTATCAGGGGTAAAAAGAATTATCAATCTATATGTGATTCCTGACAGTATATTGACATAAATAAATTTTTGAGACAAAATGATAAAAGTCAGAGATTTGAAAGTTATATGATATTTCAGATGTAATACTTCAAATAGAACGTCAAGGCCAATTATGAAAATCTATAGGAAAGCAGCTTTATTATTGCCTTCTATAGAATTCAGATGTAGACATTGGATTTTTAAAGATTATTTTGAGTGAAAATAAATATTTAAAACATTTTTTTGCATAATGTTATAATTTATATATTATACTAATAATCTCCATACTTCCTCTTTTTTTTTTATTCTTCATATAAATAAAGATACAATAAAAGACAAATGACCCCCAAGATGCATTTCATGTTGAAACAGCACTCATCAGTTGGCCCAGGTCACCAGCTCTCATATATATCTTTATTTAATGAAGAGTATTTATCTATGGCTTAGTAGTTTATTTCTAGACTGGCGTTTAAAGTGTTTTTGCATATAACAAAATAATTTATCATGTGTTTTTCCTATCACTAATCATCTGAAGTGCACAGATTAATTTAAATAAATATTCAAGACTAAAATGATTAAACAACTTTATTTAAACTAATTTAAAAATGAATAATAATTAATTTATTTCTTTGTATAGTAATTGCACAATATTACAGAGGCTTGGAATTTTTTTACTGATCCAAATATGACCCCTTTATGCAGTAATTTTATTGGGAATGTGAAAATATATTAAGATTGTCTATTAAATGACTAAGAAAATTAATTTAATCAAAGTATAACATTCACTAACTAGAGTTCAGTCTTACCAAATATTCATATATTTTTAAAAAGTATTGTCTTAATTATTTAACATGTAAGTTAAGAAATGTTCAATGCATATTCAAAATAAGGAATTTTTTTTATAGTCCAAACATGAAAAGATTAATTTAAACTTAAAATAAATTGTATTCTTATGCAAAAGATGGCTACAACAGAAAGAAATGAGGACATTCTTGAAAACTTTGTCCATTGGAATCTGGTAGAATTCTGTATTTAAATATAGTTTTTCAAACATACAACATCCTATAATTTTAACATTTATTCTAAAGAATTTGTCTTTATCTAAAATTACTACATTATAGTATAGATTAGTGAAGCTCTTCCATGTTAGTTAATTATATTGCTTGGATTCACTTATATATTTTATTTGTAGCATAAACTTTACATTATTTGCATTAAAATTTAGATGTACTGTATGTCAGACAGATGTTTTAACTACTCTCAGTATATCTATATGATTTACACTGATATTGTTTGGCACTAATCTGGCATAAAAAAAATTTGATATGTATATTACTTATTTTTTAAGATTTTTTTACCATTTTTCTTTAAGATTATAACAATGTCAGCTCTACTATCAATTTCCATTTTAATTTGATAATAAATTTTTAACAAGGATTATACACTTTTAAGTGAATTCCTTTTCTCAATTTAACTTTTTAGTAATAACTATGTAGATCTCAGTAATATATATTTTTTCTATTACTTCTGTTACTTTTATTCTCTATATTTGACCCCTCCCATGTCCAAAGTATGAATTCAACTTGCTTGCAAACAGCACACATTATTATAGGAAAATGATAATTTATAGCATATAACATTGACCAACAAGAACAGCCAGTTACTAGTCATATTTTTAAAATTGTAATTATTACTTTGGGAATAAAAGAACTATTGGTTTTAAGATGTAAATTGTTTGTTTAGAATTTTTCTTATACTAGATCATCTGTTTTGATACTAATTTATCTTGAATTATTTAAATTATTTTAACGGTTTTGATATTAATTTATAATCTGTACTTTCTGAATGTTTTTTTTAGATATCCTATCTAAATCAGGCAAAAAACTTCCAGGAAATTTAATAACACATTGCTATTTTAAAAATATTTGGGCTATGCTTAAAAGATCACATCACTAAAAATGAAGGTTAATTGTTTGATAATGTTGGGTTGGGTTTAAATTTGACTTAGATTATCTATTAAAATATAGTATGACCTTTTGTCTGGTTTTCTGAGATTAGATGAATGATTTCTTATAGCAAAAGTTATCTTCTTGTTAAACCCAATGATGCTGAATTTTTTATTTTATCAGCTTTATTCTAAAACAATTTTTAAAAATGATCTAGATATTAAGACCTCTCTGCTGGATCCAAGATGTCACAAGTTGAATTGCTATTTGATCCAAATAAGCTATTATCTTACTCCAGTACTTAATCTTTACTAAAACTGTACAATATTTAGTGATTATGTTGTTAACATCTACTGTGTGTGCTAGGACATTTGAAATAAGTAGCCTAAATTGAAGACACTAATTAAATTTATTTAAAAATAGTTTAGAAGTAGGCAAATGATTTAATCAAATTTTAACATTCATGGTTATTTATGCAATAGGATAGTGGTGGCTACGGTTATTAAAGAACCAAAGACACCAAAATGTATTTGTAATGAACTGAGTTCAGACCTATATGACTATATAAGCTAATGAGCTTTGATTGAAAATATTATCATGTTTTCAATTTTAGACTCACAGTTTTGTAATTAAGTAGAGATAAATGGCTGCTGGAGGGTTGCATTAGATCCTAAGAACTAGGTGCAGTGCTGTCAGATCCAAGGCTCCTCACTGATGAAAGCCACATGCTAGAAACTAGTCTGGAGATATTGGATGAGTAGGCACTAGATAGGGATATTATGAACAAACATTCTTGCATCCATTGATTACTCTGGCTTGCACTGAGTGGCACTATTGTATGGAGAGTTTTACCTATTTCACAAGATGCTCCTATATATATAATAATAATTCAAAAAGACATCCAAATACATTCTGGAACAAAATGAAGCTACTCACTTAAGAGATGAAAAATTGTCTCCCAGGAGATTTACACAGCCACTTGGTCCATATTACAACTTTTCTCAAAATTATAGCATGAAAAAACTAATAAAAAAGAAAACTAAGAGCCTTGTTGGTGTATAAAACTAATTGGATGTATATGAATTGTAGAAAAATGCAAACTCAAATCTATAAACCACATGAATATCCTTTTTTTCTTTTTCCCATATTCTATATTTTCAATTTGTTTATGTTAACTTCAATTTATCTACCTTTAGTAAAATAGTTATTAATGTAATCTTTTTCTTGTTATGTGCAATAAAGTCCTTTTAATAATAACAACAACAACAACAACAACAACAACAACAACAACAACAATAATAATAATAATAATAATAATAATAATAATAATAATAATAATAATAATAATAATAATAATAATAATAATAATAATAATAATAATAATAATAATAATAATAATAATAATAATAATAATAATAATAATAATAATAATAATAATAATAATAATAATAATAATAATAATAATAATAATAATAATAATAATAATAATAATAATAATAATAATAAAAAAAAAGAAAATAAAAATCATGAGTATGACAATTCCAACTCAAAAAAGGAGAGAAAACTACTCTAAAAATGAGTTTTGCAATGATTATACAAACCAGTCTGTGAAACACAAATATGAATATATTGGACCATTTTTCTGTTTACTGATATTTTATGATATTGTCATTTAGTTTTCTCTACAGAAAACTTTTCTTTTTGAAATGCTTCAATAGCATGTTTAAATTGAAGATCTTCAATTTATTTATTCTCAATCACATTTTTCCAATGGAAACAATTGTAAGGGTAACTTGCAATCAAATTGAGTTCAGCCTTTATTTACTAACATCATCAAATCAAACTCATTTGAAATGTAAGATTAGCTAACAGGTGGTTGAGCATGCATTATCGTTTTATAGAAAATACATACACACACATATATATTGAAGCAATGGATCCAGAAGTCCAATCCATGCTTCACAGCCTTCTATAAACTTAACCAATATTGTAGACAAATTAAGTTTATAGCCCAGTATCAACAGGATTTTGCATTAAAGCTAAAATTAATTCGTTCATTTCATCTTATTTAACGGTGTTTAAGTTTGTATTTGCATTTAAATATTTCTCTTTAAATAAATTCCGTTAAGATTAAATTGCTATAAAAAAATTACTTGTAAAACCTATTAATCAAACATATATATACATCAAGCGTATATATATGAGTCAATGCAAAATTCTGCTGAAATAAAATGTTATTTTGTTAAAAGAAATAAGAATATATTTTTCTTTTTAAATTCTGTTAAAATATGGCATATGATTTTATTTTGAGATAAGCCTGCCTACATTTTCTAAAGGAATGTATGTTTTTAATTAGTTAGCCCATTCAAGGCAAATTAAAGATGGCCTTTTTTTTTAATTAATAGAAATTTAAAGTTTGAATAAAGAAATTTAGAATAAGAAATTAAAAGTTATTTTTAAAAAATGTTACCTTGAAACAAAGGAGCGGGGGGGGGGAGCTTATCAAGATCTAAAATTATACGCAAACAATAGAAGGGGTGCTGACAAAAGGCATAAAAAGAAGAGGAGAACAAAAGACTGGGCTCTCTCTGTTTTTTTGCTGATTCAGGCAGATCCTGTGCTGTGATTCAACATATTTTATTTCTAAAAGCAGAAAATATTGTTCCTGAATTCATTGAAATCTCCATCAGAAGTTTCAACATGCGACATGCTAAAAGTGATTGTAATTTGATGAACGTGAAAATGATTGATGGTTAGGCAAACGGCTTTGCCTGCCACCGAGGTCCTAAGCCATCAAAATGCCATAACATGCCAAAATAAAAGCCTGAATTGTGTGCTGGTCTGTGTGACCATTCGATTAAAATGCTACATAATTTCCATTTCCTTGTCCGGACAAATCTCAACGTCTTCAAGCCACCACGTCGAGGGAACCAGATCCATAAAACAAGGACTGGTAACTGTATAAAAATCTCCTCATGAACTCTTTATTACTTTACCATTTTCATAAATACTTTTCTAAATTGTTCCATTTAATTATATCTATCATCGATTAAGCCAATGCACATGCGCTTTAAAGAGATTGTATAAATGAATACTCAATTTTTCGGACATGAGATATAGTATTTTAGAAAGAATGGAATGAATCCACCCATTCTTTCCAACCCAAATGTTTATGTATGGGCAAATCTTAAGTGTGTGGAAATAAGAGTGTGAGATGTTACATGATCACTTTAAATTACATTTGTTAAGTTTGAACGAATGACACTTTGTGAAATCTTTACAATTTACGAACCATCATTCTTTAGTTGAAATTAAACATATATAATGAGATATTTTATATAGTGCTATGTTTATTTATGTAATAGTAATATTAGCAATTAAGCCAATGCATATGCACTTTAAAGAGATTATATAAATGAATACTCAATTTTCCAGACACGAGATATAGTATTTTAGAAAGAATGGAATGAATCCACCCATTCTTTCCGATCAAAACGTTTATGTTTGGGCAAATCTTAAGTGTGTGGAAATAAGAGTGTGAGATGTTACACAATCACTTTAAATTACATTTGTTAAGTTTGAACGAATGACACTTTGCAAAATCTTTACAATTTACGAACTGTCATTCTTTAGTTGAAATTAAACATATATAATGAGATATTTTATATAGCGCTATGTTTATTTATGTAATAGTAATATTAGTGATTAAGCCAATGCACATGCGCTTTAAAGAGTGGAAAGAATGGGTGGATTCATTCCATTTTTTCTAAAATACTATATCTCGTGTCTGGAAAATTGCGTATTCATTTATATAATCTCTTTAAAGCACATGTGCATTGGCTTAATCGCTAATATTACTATTACATAAATAAACATAGCGCTATATAAAATATCTCATTTTATATCTATCATGTAACTTTTTTATTAGACTAATATTAATTGTATCTTTTATCGTTTGATCATTTACTTATTGAAAATTCTTCCCCTTTGCTATTCCTTATTTTAAAATGTATTTACATGTTTTCTTATTTTTATTTGCGGTGTAAATTATTTTTTTATTTGAAACTTTCCAAGTTAATAATTTTATTAAAGTTGGGAAGATTTTGATTTAAACCGCACAATATTATGTCATTACTCCGCCTTATTGTCAACTTATTTATTATATCATCAACTGAGGAATAGCGAAGGTAGTTTAAACATTCCTATTATTTTAAAATGTCATTTATTAAAATATGTTATTTAAATCTAAAAGCTTAGTTTTCTAATTTTCTTTCAATTTCTTAGTAGCTTAATCTATTATTTTACTTATTAAATGATCCAGGCATGCACAAACACATATTCCATATTATATATTTTTATGCACATTTAACTTCGTTAGTCCCATAAGTGTCCCCGTCCATGTCTCTCTCTGATGCTAAGCCTGGGCCCGGTAAGGAAAATTTATGCATGTCTCAGATAATGTTGTTGGTTCGTAATTAGACTCGAGAATAGGTGAATAGGGCAGATGTCATAGTATTCTTGATTTAATATCTCGTGTATGGGTGGCCTCGAGGTACTTTCACTTAGTATTCGAACTGGGTTAAACCAACATACATCATCTGACTGGTACAGTAAATTTTTTTTTCTCGGATTCTGATGCACAATGTGGGCTGAATTTCATTTTTTTTTAATTAGTAGTTTGTTTGTTTTTTCTCTGATTCTGATGCCAACAACATGGCCAAATTTCATTTTTTTTTGGAAGTATATTATAGATGTAAAAAAGTTTTTTTCAAGTTTGTCTTCTAAGTGGGCCAAATTCCATTTTAAAGTTTAATTAAAAAAGTTAAATGTGTCATAAGGTAAAAAAAATTTTTCCCGAGTTAAATTGATAGAATGAAGATTTTATATTTAAAAAGTTAACACTCCATTAGTTTTTTTTTGTGAATATATAATGAGATTAAATAAAGAGTTATAGCAACTTTTTTTTCCTAATTAGTAGAGTTTTGTCATGGCCAGTTGCCATTTTGTTTTTCATATAAAGTATATAGCTTCGATGCGGCGGAAGTGTCAAATAAATACCCACCTGCCCACTTTTCAAATAGCTTTCTTACTTTATGTTATTTTAGTATTGCTTAATTAAACAGGATAAATTTTGATATAATAATGTTTTTCGAAATATAGCATATATACAGCAGTGTTAATTTTAGTAAAAAGTACAAATAGATAATAGAATTTTTTTTTCCGTGTCTATAAATTTTTGTAAAGATCTAATAGATAACAATTGTTTTTCTGTTAATAGAAATTTTTTCTTAGATCTAAGGTTTGATAAGTTCAAATTAACACGTGTCAACGTACGGTGTCAGCAAATATTTTTTCACTTTCTCTGCATTTTGTTTTTATATATAATGAATAATTTTAATCATGCAAAATTTTTTTTTTCACTTTTAAATATTTTGCAGTTATGTTTTCTCGCAAATAATATATAAGTACAGTATAAGTTTTTTTAATAATATCAAGCATAATTTTCAACTTGATAAATAGTAAATGTGTGTATGTTCGTTTGGTAGTTACGGATAATTCAACCGATGATGTTTTACACTTACCGATTTCCCTTCTGGTAGACATCATCAATTTTTGCATGACAATGTTGTCATGGCAACCAAGTGATTGGCATGATTAATCCATCAGAGAGTCAATTTTTTTTTTCACCCGCAGATTTAAAATTCGTAGAGAGGTTTGGGAAATTTTTTGATTTTTCTGTCACATGACCTGGATAATTCAACCAATGATGTATTACCCTAAAGGCATATCAGTCTAATCTTGTGATTTTTAATGTACCATGTTCACGTGATCTGCGGACACATTTTAGCAATTACATGTGTCCGCAGATACCTTGGAGACGTTATCTTAAAAATCGCAACCCCAGACTGATATGGGTAATACGTCATCAGTTGAATTATCCATGAGAACCGTTCGGTTTAATAAATATATATATTAAAGTATTTTCTGTATAACATATATGTCAGCCACCCTTTAGTTAAGATTTTTTTCTCAGTTCGGATTATGCTATTGAATCATTTATTGAGTAACCATTAGCTGAAGCTCTTTTTTTTGTCCTTAGTAACCATTTAGGTGAAGACCCCTTACATTTCAGACTTCTGGATTGCTGAGTAGCCTGAAATAATAGGTCTATGTCTGCAATCATTGTTTCCTTGTTATATTTGTGACCAGCGTTTACTAGCCTGAAATAATAGGAGTATGCGGTCTGCAATATGACGAATCGTTCTAATAAAATTATGTACATGCTAATAAGTGAAATATTTATATAGGTATATCTGTTTGTATATATGTAGTCATATATATGCTTATTTAATATTGTACTATTCATATATATCAGTGTATATGGTATACATTTCATTATAGATCGGTAAAACCCGTTTTTATATAAATGTTTTTTAACAATTTTTGATCTCAATGCATGATTCTGTAAAATTGCTTGATAATTGTTAATCTATTTCGGGTTGTGACCAAAATGGTAGTTGGTTTCGATCCCAGGTTCATAATTCAGAGTGGTGGTTATCATGGGATTTTATTTTAATTGTTTTTTGTATTATATATTTTGTTTTGTTAATCGTACTTTGGGCTGTTTAAATTGATTTTTTTTTGTCATGACCAAAACGGTAGCGTGGTTTCGAACCCAGGTCAGACATGTTACCTTACTGAGTTGTATACATCTTAGACTTAATTAATATTGTCATTTAAAATAGCATGTACTTATTCATATAGAGATTTTTTTTTGAAAGTGAAGTGAAAATCAAAATAAATTTTTATCGCATTAAGCTTAATAAACCTTTATCATTGTGTGCTTGGATCATTATCCATTAAAATGGATATGTGATATGGCCATTGCCTTGTTGACTGGCGCCCTCTATCAAATAAATTTGTCAGCAAGTGCAATCCCTCATATCGGATATCAAATAAACCAAACTGTAGTATAATAGATGATCAAAATAACAATGTATGCTAAGTGAGCCAAAATAATTTTAAACATGACATATGTATATTTTTGCTCACATATTCCTTTTGGATATATATAAACTTGTTGTATTAATGTAAATGCATTTTTTTAGTTGTTTCAGGTGTGAGAGAAAGCCGGGTCAAGCTGTAAGTTTCATTATTTTTGTTTATTAAATTAATTGCTGTGACTTTAAGAGTCAAATATATATAGAAGTAAATTGAGGAGTTGTATATGTAGCATAAATATTAAAAACAGACACAGACAGGGCAAGATTTTTTTTTTCATGTACAAACTGATATATTTGGACATTGTTTAGAATAGGACCTCGTGAGGTGGGCAAAGTTGATTTCTAAATACATATAAAAGTAAAAGAGATAGTTATAGAGAATAAAAATTATAGTATTAATTTATTTTACAAAGAAATAAAAGTTTGTTAACAAGTATAAGAATATACAAAAGTATAAAGCAACTAGACACTCATACAAAAATATTTATCTTGATTGGGTTTTTTTTCCTTGTTGTCTCTAGGTTAGTAGAGATAGTTATAGTCGTTTATAAAAGACTAAAAATTCATAGAAATAAGGTGTTATTGTTGAATAACAAAATAGCCAATATTAGGCCAAAATGGAAGAACAGAAGATAGGTGAAGATTATGACAGTGACGAGGTAGTACTCAACCTTCCCAAGATGCCAACATGTACCCATAGTGATAAAGAGTATAATTTGGAAGCTCTCATCAAAGAAATGAGAGAGGAAAGGAACATGATGATGACCATGTTCCAAGAATTTATGGGAAAAATAGTACAGAGATTAAACCGATTAGAGGAGAATATGGAACTCCATCAAAAGCAGAGTACTATGACAAGGGCATCACCAGAAGATGATACTCATGTTAAATCATTAATTAATAATGAATTTTTTAAGGATATTCACCACTTGGACTTGTCAATCAAACAGGAAATGCAATGTGAAGAAGAACATGGACAAATGAATGAGGATAGTAAAAAAACAAACAATCAACAGTCGTTGAACCCTATCCAGATACAACAAGGGAGTCAAATCTTTACTCCAATTATAAGTAATCCTGTAACATCTCCTGTGGCAAAGTTTATCCACATACAATGTTTTAGAGGGGAACTGGGTGGAAACCCTAGACACCACCTAGATAGTTTAAAGATGTTTTTCAAATTCCAGACTATGATTGAACAAGAAAAAGTGGCAATCTCCAGTCATCATTTGAAAGAATCTGCCAGAGACTGGTGGAACACTCTGTCTGAACAACCACTAACATTTAGGGAATATGATCAAGCAGTGGGGTCTATGTATTGGAGTGCAGAGCACTAGGAAGGTTTAATATATTCCATCATGCATGAAAGATACCCGGCTAACCATCAAGAGACATATGCTCAGTTTTTTGTTAGGCAGGTAAATAGAATAAAAGCACTAAATGCATTCAATTATCCAGAAATGCAAATAGTGAGAATGATTAGTCACAACATGCCACCTTGGATAAGGAAAATATTGATAAGCGCTCAAATGCAAGATATTCAAGGTACAATTCGTATATTAACTGACATTGACTACGGAAATGTAGAGGAGAATCAAAATGATAGGGTCATGAGCCAGTCAAAAAGTACAAGGCAGTACATACCACCAGACCCTGGAAAATTTAGAAATTAAAAAAATATATATACTTTGTTAGATTAAAAACAACATGGACCCGATTTAAGATATATGATATTGAATTATGGATAGACCGTTAGTATATGATAAGGAAATGAAAGACCATTAGTTAGATAATATAGTAAATATTACAGCAAATAAAGAGTAGGCTTGAACTCACCTGGCACAAATTTTTATCTCTGACCTGAAGCAATTGCATTTTTTTTAACATTTTTTTTTCTCACTAACTATTGGGAAATGAAGCAATGGATCTGGAAGTCCGATCCATGCTTCACAGCCTTCTATAAACTTAACCAATATTGTAGACAAATTAAGTTTATAGCCCAGTATCAACAGGATTTTGCATTAAAGCTAAAATTAATTCGTTCATTTCATCTTACTTAATGGTGTTTAAGTTTGTATTTGCATTTAAATATTTCTCTTTAAATAAATTCCGTTAAGATTAAATTGCTATAAAAAAATTACTTGTAAAACCTATTAATCAAACATATATATACATCAAACATATATATATGAGTTAATGCAAAATTCTGCTGAAATAAAATGTTATTTTGTTAAAAGAAATAAGAATATATTTTTCTTTTTAAATTCTGTTAAAATATGGCGTCCCTGCCTACATATGTTTTTAATTAGTTAGCCCATTCAAGGCAAATTAAAGATAACCTTTTTTTTTAATTAATAGAAATTCAAAGTTTGAATAAAAAAATTTAGAATAGGAAATTAAAAGTTATTTTTAGGAAATGTTACCTTGAAACAAAGGAGCATGGGGGGGGGGGCTTATCAAGATCTAAAATCATACACAAACAATAGAAGGGTAGCTGACAAAAGGTATAAAAAGGAGAAGAGAACAAAAGACTGGGCTCTCTCTGTTCTTTTGCTGATTCAGGCAGATCCTGTGCTGTGATTCAACATATTTTATTTCTAAAAGCAGAAAATATTGTTCCTGAATTCATCAAAATCACCGTCAGAAGTTTCAACATGCGACATGCTAAAAGTGATCGTAATTTGATGAACGTAAAAATGATTGGTGGTTAGGCGAGGTCCTAAGCCATCAAAATGCCATGACATAACCAAAATAGAAGCCTGAACTGTGTGCCGGTCTGTGTGACCATTCGATTAAAATGCTACATAATTTCCATTTCCTTGTCCGGACAAATCTCAACATCTTCAAGCCAATGTCAAGGGAACCAGATCCATAAAACAAGGACTGATAACTGTATAAAAATCTCCTCATGAACTCTTTATTACTCTACCGTTTTCATAAATACCTTTCTAAATTGTTCCATTTAATTATATCTATCATGTAACTTTTTTATTAGACTAATATTAATTGTATCTTTTATCGTTTGATCATTTACTTACTGAAAATTCTTCCCCTTCGCTATTTCTCATTTTAAAATGTATTTAAATGTTTTCTTGTTTTTGTTTGCGGTGTAAATTATTTTTTTATTTGAAACTTTCCAAGTTAATATATTTTATTAAAGTTGGGAAGATATTGATTTAAACAGCACAATATTATGTCATTCCTTCACCTTATTGTCAACTTATTTATTATATCATCAACCGGGGAATAGCGGAGGTAGTTTAAACATTCCTAATATTTTCAAATGTCATTTATTAAAATATGTTATTTAAATCTAAAAGCTTAGTTTTCGAATTTTCTTTCAATTTCTTAGTAGCTTAATCTATTATTTTACTTATTAAATGATCCAGGCATGCACAAACACATATTCCATATTATATGTTTTTTATGCACATTTAACATCATTAGTCCTGTAAGTGTCCCTGTCCATGTCTCTCTCTGATGCTAAGCCTGGGCCCGGTAAGAAAAATTTATGCATGGCTCAGATAATGTTGTTGGTTCGTAATTAGACTCAAGAATAGGCAAATAGGGTAGAGGTCATAGTATTCTTGATTTAATATCTTGCATATGGGTGGCCTCGAGGTACTTTCGCCTAGTATTTGAACTGGGTTAAACCAACATATATAATCTGACTGGTACAATATATATATATACAACAAACATTTATTTTATCAAATACTATATTGAATAAATGTCACAATAGATTAATTTCTCTTATCTAATAAAAAGATAAAAACCCTAGTTAAAGAAATCATACAAATATTTATTTATATCAATAATGAATTAAATGCCAATGTATTTTATGTTATCAGACGAGACTTAGACTTGGTAAACATAGCGATGACCTAATGCCAAGCCAGTCATTAGGTAACCAAATGTGGTAGGTGAATGCAGAATTCTATTATGTAATTTTATTTTTACTTTCAATCAATATAATATGCACAACAATAGACACATACAGCAATGAAAAACGAAATAGAAATGCAAGTATACTAAACAACAGAAACTAAGCCCAGTATAAAAACAAACCGTGTTCATTTCCATCATCTTTTGTTATTTTCGAAAGGATATAATAGCTGTATAACACCAACATCTCAAGATTGATTGTTCGAATCCAAGAGAATATGGATGACCTATTCGAACATTCCAAACTATTCGTACGATCTTCATAGTGCAAAATTATAAAAACTATAGCTAATATTTAAACAGAAAAAAGTTTTAATAGATTTATGCTGTTGGATAAAAATAACTGAACTGATTTTAAATTGACATTTGAAATAAAAACTATGCTATTATTCGAATACAGATAAAATAAAGAAATAGAACATCACCAACATATATATATATGCAAACAATGAAATAATTCTTTTCTTATAAAAGCCATTAAATACCAAATAGTGAATTAAGGAAATTTAAATCTTTTATGAACTGCAGAGCAATATATGCTGGCTAATTTAACATTGCCATAAGGTTGGAGTGCTATTATTCCTGATCATAGGAAGCGTGATGATTTAATATTCCCCTGTATAATGCCTAATGAAACATCAAATGTCCTGTCTTAAATGTCTAGATAGATCCAGAAGGAAAGCAATTACAGAAGATGGAAATAACATCATTTCAAACATGTTGCTGAGGAGTTCCCATTGAGTGATGCATGACTTGCTGAAGAAGGATGATCTAAAAGTGATAGACTGTATCTATAAAAGACATTATTTGCCAAATTCATGAACATTATTCAAGATGATTTGAAGAAAGCTTTAATTTATTGTGTATTATTTATATGTTTGTAGAATTCTACTTTTATTTCACTTCCACACTTGGAAACCTAAACATCTACAACTTGGAAGAGTCCACTGTAATTGAAATCAAGAAAGTACAGGGGGGAAGGTTGTTAAGTTAGATAAAATCCTTTTTTTTTTGTTAAATAAAGTTTAGGTCAGCTCTTTCTCTGTAGCGGCTTGATGTTAGTCATCATCATCATCACTGTGATATGGAATAAGGTAAGATTTTATTTGATATTATTCCATATTAAAAACATACACTTGCTACAGGACAGAGTTCATGTTGTTTATTTATTTTTGTTAACTAATGATCATTTATATTTGTTTATTCGGTGTGAATGATTAATCTCATGTGGACATTTTTTCTATCAACATTAGGAAACTTGTACATAGTTAGGGGAGTCCCCAAAGAAAAAGGAACTTCTATAGCTGGAATTGAACAACAAGGCTATTGCATGTACATTTATAAAATAGTGTAAAATAGTCAGCTTTGTGATCATTGTTATAATGAATTAATGATTTTTTTTAATTTTTGTTAAATTTTATCTGCTTTGTAAATAGTTAGTCTTATCATGTATATCTATTATGGGTAAGAATTCAAATAATAAACACATCTAATCATTAATATGGTAGGGATACATACTTGACACATATAAAAATATATACATATTTTTTTATTATGTTAAAAGAGTTTTGAATTTTCATTTTGTTAGTCAATAAACATTGTTAACTTGATTTTCACTAAAATGGTCTCTAGTTTGTCAAAATTATTTATCCATTCATTCATCAATTCATAACCAGTTATACATGCACATATACATACTTTCTTTTTACATCATAATATAGTAATATGGTTGGATGAACCCTTCACTCAATTGGAAAACTATATAGAGGTAATATAGAGGTACAGTAGTTGCTGTCTAGAGTAAATTCACTCCTGAAGAGAGCTAAAGGCAACATTCTCCTTGTGTTTGAATACTGAGATGTAATGGAATCCAAAAGAGGGTGAGGTGTGGATGAAGTAGCCTAAACTGTATTTGAATTTAATGTGTAAACTTAGAGCTAGCCAATTGGAGGTAGATATTGGTTAGATACTTCATCAAATCATTCACAGCATTTTACCAGAAGACTCCAGATTCGGCCATAGTGATATGCATTCTCCTTTTTCTGGTAGACCATTACATAATTGACATTACAATTTTTTAGTATATCTTTGAAATAATCCATATACCACAGACAGGTCTATCTTTCCCACAAAAAACATTCTCAAATTCACCATAAAATATCATTTTAAGAAGTTTTGCATTGTGTTTTTAATTTTACACCAAATCCAATGAAAGTATGATTTTACAATATTAAACTGTATAGTATCACATCTAAAAAATTAAAGAACATATTTATTACTTTTGTTATCTTGCCATATTTTAAATTTTTATGGAGTTTCCTTAATGGGTCAGAACAGTGGGAGAACATAAACAGGCAGATTTAATTTTTTTTTCTATTTTTGTTAATTTTCTGTTTACATGAAGCAATAATGGCAGAAAATTGTAAACAGCCTGACTATATAGTAAAAATGGATTAAAAATACACAAGTCATTCACATTCAAGGCCTATAATGGGATGTCAACGTAATCGCATATTCGTAAGTAGATTTTTTTTAATAATATTTTAAATTTATTAATATAATTTATTTGTATAATTTATTAATTTGTGTTTATATTGGTGTGTGTGTGTGTAATATGTAAATTATAAATAATATAATATTAAAATCATTTACGCTCTTTATTATAGGTATATAAATTATTATTCATATGTAAAGTAATTTTGTATCTTTGAGATTAATAATTTATTATGTTCATATGGTGTGTTTGTAAAACAAGTAATGATTTACATATATAGAGCAGTGCAATGTAAATTTTTAAAACATAATCAAATGTACAGAAAGATTGCAGTTGATAAAGTATTCACAAAATTTACTTGGCATAGTACCATGTGAAAATATAAACACTTAAAATCAATAAAAGAGATTTCAAATGATGTTTGTGTAGTAGTAGCCACAATGGTTATGCATATACCACATGGAATTGTATGCAAACAAAGAATCATTCTGATTTTTGCCTATGCCTTGATACTCATGCTGTGGAGTCAGTAGTTTTGCCACATCTTGCATCACATTATTTTTAAGTCTATAGCTAGCAAATGAGCTACATGCAAATAAATTATATCTTTGTGGGACAATAAATATAACAAGATAGCATCACTAGTGTGAATAAAGAATATAAACATCATTGATGTACACAAAAAATATGAAATGAAGAGATGAAACTCATTTTATCAGTGATACAGACAGTAGCCTACAATTTCTAGTTTTAGATAGACAAGAAGGCAATTGCTATGATGACAAATGCATATCTATCTTCTGGAAATGATTTGTTTTATATCTTTTATTAGGATGAATCTTTTTCTTATAGACAACTTTGAAATTTGATAACCCTTGGTGTACAAGATAAAAATGAAGAATTCATATGTGACTTGTTTTGAAGATTCTGAAGCTATGGATTATCTCAGGAAAGAAGTATTATATATATGGTTTGAAAGATAATTTTGTGAGGAATACAAAGAAATTATCACTGAAGATGTAATTTAAACTTAGTTATTGATAAATTAGAAATTATGAACAAACAATAAAGTAATAATTATATTGGATTTTGAAATGTCTTTTTTACCTTATTTTTTAAATGATTATCATTGTTTGTCTTAGACTTATTGCTTTTCTTTGTTTTTTTAGTTTCTATTAATGTAAATATTTTTGCTCTATCATTATGAAAACTGAAGTTATTGTGAAAATTATCTCAGGTCAGTTTTAAAAAAAATTCAGTATGGGCGCCTCTAGATTCAAGTAGTTAAATTAAACTTTTCTAATGTCTTTACATGGCATCGATAGGAGTGTCAAAGTTTCATCTCTTTACAATAAATAAGTGAAATATAGCTTTACACAGTCTTATCACAGTTGTAGTAGTTATTTTCCTATAATGAAATATTCTATCCTTTAATTTGTAAAAGCAGCAGCAACACATTGGAGTCTGTTTTGAACCTTAACATCTATATCTCCCCTTCTACTTATAAAACAGCAAGATATTTAAACTGATTTACATTTCCAAGTTGATAATTATCTAAGCTACAAGTTGCTGAATATTTTTGCATCATTAGTTGATAAAGAACGATTTTTTTGAACATTAATTAATAAATTATAATCTATATAAGTTCAATTCAAAACATAAATAATATTCTGTAAATTGTTTTTTGAACTGACAAAAATAATATAATTATCAGCATAATGTAAATCCAGGATCTCGTAGATGAAGTTCTTGTTTTGCTTTTAATTAATTTAACTTAAAAATTCTAGCATCAAACCTGTATTGTATTTTAATTCCTGTTTGATTAAGTCACCTATAAAAAATTCCAAAGACTATTATTGTAATTATAAATTTTATTAAACGCTCACTATTATTTCAGTAATAGTTTTAACAAGGCTGTAAACCTTAGCAATGAGCGTCTGAAAAAATCGTCACTAGGGACCTCTGTAGGTCTTTAACATTGCTAAGGTTTACAGCCTTGTTAAAACTATTAAAGACTATTATTATAAAATTAAAAACAATGTTTGAACAAGTACCCAATCTTGTTAAACACCAGTTCTCATTTTAAATGCTTGAGATTTTTTACCTGTAGTATTTCCTTTCATTTCACAATGTAAAAGTTATATAATGTAAATATATTTTGTTGGAAATTAACTAATTTCAAACAATACCATGTAACTATACTATTAATTAAAACAAATGTCTTGATCAAATCAATAAAAGAAATATATAAATCATTCTCATTTCTGATACTTTTCTTGCATTTGTCTTGCAAACAAAGTTATATTTACTGTGCTTTTTGACTTTATAAAACCATGTTGAGTTTCTGATAATGATTCATCTATAACTAGAAACCTTGTATTCCACAAAATTCTTGAAAGTATTTTTAATATGGTAAATAATAATTTTATTCCATAATCATTATTGAAATCTTGTTGAGACAGCTACCTTTCTTTTTAAAAATTTAAATCTCAAAAGCATTATTAAAATTGGGTGGCACAATTTTGAATTTAGATATTCTTAAAAAATTCCTATATTTTCACAATTGAAATATCACCACTATAAGGTTTTTCAGATATTTCATTAGAATCTGCAGCCTTTTCATTTTTAAGATTGCAAAAAGCTGTTTTGATTTTATTAAGCTCGATATCTTTATCCAAATCTAAGTGAGTAGATCAAATGAATATATCTTTAAAATTCAACATCACAATTCTTATATCAAGATCATCAAAGTACTCTTTCCACCTGTTCACAATATCATTGCCATCATATAATACATTGCCATTGCTAGATTTAATAGCATTGTGATACCAATTTTTCAGGTCCATATGTTGTTTTCAACGAATCGGAAAAAGATCTAGAATGACTATAATCAGCTAATGTTAATATTTTCTTTGAAATTTTAATCCACCAATCATTTTTAAGAATTATTGTCAGTCATGAAACTTCTTCTTTCAGATCTTTATATTTACTATGAAGTTCCACATTTGCTATATTATTCTGCCAAGAAGAAAATGCCACATGTTTCTTTTTAATTAAATCACTAATAGTAAGATTATTGTCAGAAAAAGAATAGATTTACTTGTATCAATAACATAATCCTTAAGGGAATTTCATACTTCAATAATATGACAGTTCTGAATATTCAAATTAGCAAGTTTACTGTTTAATAGCAGTTAAAATTTAGTACATATAGTAAATTCTTCTAAAGAACAACCATCAATTTTTTTGAGACTATGATTGAAATAATATCTATTTTTAATGCAAGTATCATTTTAATCTCAGAGTGTAAATATATATATATATATATAATTTGGCCAACAATCTGAGCATTAGTGTGCTCAAGTAATGTGAACTTCTCTTGTAGTCTATGTCCTAAATATAATATAATCTATTAAATGCCATGTTCTTTTACAGTGACTTTTCTGCCCAAATAAAGTGTTTGTGATAATCAATCCATGTGTTGCATGTTAATGTAATAATACTTAAATCATTAGAATTTACAGTCTCAGTACTATTATTGTCAATAATTAATTATAATGTTTACTTCTTTATGCACACGTATATTTTTGCTCTGAAGAAGACTACTGGTTAGTCAAAACTGTAAGATTGATCTAGTAAAAAATAAAATATAGGATTGTATAAGTGATTAAAGAAAGGAGAATTTATTTATTTGTTTGGAAAATTAATCTATGCCATAAAAAAGATATAATGTGAAAAAAATAATAAATGGCAAATTATTATTTATTTTAATTTTGATAAATTGATTTTTAATCTTAATAATGCTATTGGAAATATGATTTTGGAATAAATTACATTTTAATCATTTGACTTTTCAGTCAAATTACTTTTGGTTCAATAACCATTTAATATTTTACGTTTTGATTTATTAGCTGTCAATCTTTTGCTGTCTGTACTTTGGGATGAATCCATTAAAAACATCCTTCTATTATTTTTCTTACAAGTCAAATAAAATAGATTTTATGCAATGTAAGTTACACATCACTTATTTATTTCTGTAGAATTATGCAGAAAAATGCACTTTTTTTTTTTTCAAGAAGTAATGTATATAAATTATAATATATTTATATATTATAATAACATTTTATTTTTAATATATTATAAATCTACTGCCTACTTTTTAAATAAATATTTTTCAAGTGCAAATTTTTACTTTATGTAAGACAATATCTAAAAATAGTTACACATTTATTATGCTGAGGAAACATATTATTCCTACGAGAATTTGGTTCTTATTATTCATTTATTTATTCATCATAATTCATTTTCCAGAATGAATGAAAAACTTCTATATATCATTTTGATTGATTTTCATAGCTAATACTATATTAATGAGAACATTTCTCTATTCTATCCAAACCTATAATAGATGATGTTAACATACACAAAGGAGAAATGCTCTTGATATATGATTATGCATTAATTAGGATTATTGATTTGTAACAATAATTTTAATTTTTCATCAATTATATTTCTTTATTAGTGTTATTTGCATGTCCATATTGCCTGTTAATAGTGCTATATTAAAGTAGACAAGAATAAACTTATTGATAGGTTTCATATTTTTTGAAAATGATCAAGACATGATTGAAAATTAAATAATGATAGTAAGTATGATGAATAATGACATTCCATTACACAAGAAATTATATTAATGGTGACAGAAAATGCTAATTGAATTTGTTCTAAAATGTTTGCACTAATGAAACTTATTTAAAAATTTAAAATATTTGTTTTTCAATCATTATTTGTTTACAAAGATATTGTTTTCAGATTTATTTTTTTATTTTTTTTCTGCTTCATGTTTTGAAACATATCTTATTTTCATGTTTTTTGCATGTTTAATTTTTTATTAAAAAAATTTGAAACTTATCAATTAGCTTATTATTGCCTGTGTGATGTGATGTGACTTCTCCTTAAATGGGGTCAAGAATCTCTCAGCAACTATGCCCAAAGAAACCTGTTAGCCACTTTACCTTCCCCTTCCATTCCCCATCCTAAGCTTTCCCATAATCTGCTCCATCCCATTTCCACAACATAATCTTTGTCAACTCTATGATCTTTATATCTAAATCCTCCTTATCTTTTCCCAAACCCAGGATAAAAACCAATAATCCACTTTCTGTATAATCACTTTGTTCATATTTATTTTCCCACTTCATTATTTGTATCCTTTCTGCTTTCAAGCATTTGCATTCAATCAACAGATGCTTAATATTTTTTATATCTTCCTTACATAATTTGCAGAATAAATCACCCATATTTTTTCATTTACATGTATATTCTCTTGTTGCTAAAGATCCTGTTTGAGCCTTAAACAATAAGCTACTTTCCTTACTATTATCATAAATTAACTCACAACCAATGTTCCCTTTACTTATATATATATTTAAACTTTTTTACTCTCCAGACTAGTTCTCCATCTCTCCAACTCCCTATTCTTTATTAATGTATCTATTCTTTTATCCCATTTCTTACCACTATAACACTCAACAATCCTCCTAACACAATCATCCCACTTTTTATACAAGTATACTGATATAAATTCTTTATCAAAACCCTTTGCATACTGCATTACCTTTCTCACCCATCTTGTTGCCTGTCCTTTACTCATAACCCAATTAAATACTATTTTGGCTATTCTTTTATTATCCATAAACTGCAACCTACCAAACATTTTCATTTTACTTTTTGCATCTCTCATATAAAAACTTGACCATCCCATTTCTCCTTGAATTGCCTCCTTTGCTGTCCATGTCTCTGCATCTAATGCATGTCTTCCTACTTCCCTTTGTACTCTCTCTAAATAATCTAATACCCTTTTACTAACACATAAGGCATCATTACCATATGTTAACCCTGCTACTGCAACTCCCTTCCATACAATTCTAGCTACATCATATTTATTATATGAAAACACTGTTAATTTCTTTACTAAACCCTTTTTTTCTTTGCTTCATTTACCAATTTTTTCTCTCATTCAACCAAGAAATTTTCCTAATTATTTAAGATTATTCCCAAATAACTATTTCTATCCACCACACTTAACTTTATATCCCCCAATAAAAATTCTACAACTTCTCTTTCCCCATTATTAATCATCATTATATTTGATTTACCTTCATTAAATTTAATCCCCATCTCTTTACCCACCCTTGCACATATCCTCAGCATAACTTCCATATCTTCTCTTCTTTCTGCACACAAAAAAATATCATCTGCAAAAAAAAAGACCCGGCAAAATATATACTCCCTTGCCACCCATTAATGGTATCTCTATCCCTCTTTCTAGTCTTTCTATTGCTTTCTACATTTCACTCAAATACAACAAAAACAAAATAGGTGACATAGGGCATCCTTACCTTAATCTCACTCCATTTTTAACTTTAACTGATTCTATATCCCCTAATTGGTAAGTATAATAATTATTTTCATATAATTTCTTAAAAATATTTACTAAAGCTTCATCTATTCCCAAATTTTCTAACCTTACCCATAATCTATTTGTATTTATTCTATCATATGCCTTCTCTATATCTATAAAACTCATATATAACGATCTACCTGAATTTCTACTCATCTCCATAAGTTGTATAACTACAAACAAACTATCTCCTATATGCCTATCTGACCTAAAATCTCCTATTTTGGAATATGGATGGTGGCTCCACCAATGAGTAGTACCCACATGAAACTAACAACCTTTTATCCCTCTTAAAATATATATAATATCTATATATGTTATCCATATTCTAAATTAAGTGATAATAGCCAAACAACATTGAAAATCTTAGAATAATCTAGTTTTTTATAGAGAAAATAAGCATTCTTATAATACTCATTAAAATTATTTAATAATGAAAATATATGATGAAACATTGGGAATATTAAAATTAAACAAATACATTTTTTTTATTTAAAAGAGATAAATAGATTTATATCCATTATTAACTTTATAAGATTAATAAAAAAAGTTTATTAAAATATATTAATAATATTTTGTTCATGATTTTTCAACATAATATATGAAAACATTTTATGACTGCTTTTTTTTGCTGAGTTTGAAGTGATTATTTGATTTTGATATAAGTGTGTTCAATATCACCATTAATATTTTTAAATGTAGATATTAACAAATAAAACACACAAAGCAAACAAAATAGAAGCAAGATGATAAAGATTAAAAAAGATATATTAAAAAATTAATTTATAATTAATTGAATTATTTCAGATTTGAGATCATCTGATAGCTGAGTTCTAGAAGTATCAGAGATATTTTTTAGCTTTTAAATTCACAATTGCATTAAAACATGAGGGAATTTTTAATAACAGTTAAAAGATATAAAATGTTAGATGTTAAAATTTTTCTACGATGATAATCATGGGGGAGTTTAAGTAGCTTTTGTAAATTATTTAATTTTTTTTTAATGTAAATAATCAAGAAATTTTACTAGTGTAGTCTCAAGCTGTAATTCTAAAAAGAAGATAATCAACTCTCCACACATGCGCCATCTATAATATAATATTCAATTAGCAATGTTAAATATGAGTAAACTCCTGCTTCAAGTTACAAGATAAAGACTTTGAAAAGATAAGAATGACCAACTTATCTTCATAACAAGATGCTTAAGATTTGCCTATATAATTGCATTTAGGTATGAAGATAAGATGGCCATTCTTATCTTTTCAAAGTCTTTATCTTGTGACTTGGATCAATAATTTACTCATATTTAATATCATTGAATGAATATTATAATATGGCACATGTGTATATGGTTGATTATCTTCTTAGAATTTTTTTGTTCTTTTCAAAAAAGGAGCAGCAGAACTTGCAATTATATAACTACTTAATAATCCAGCAAATATGAGTTTTATTCATTGAATCAAAACACATAAGTATATATATTAAAATGCAAAATCTGTCAGTTAAAAATGATTGCCTTTTTTTTAAAAAAAACTTTTTTTTATAGCATTAATATTTTTTTTTTTTTTTTTTGGCTTTTTTAAAAAAGCCAATTTAAAAACTGATTTTGAAACTATTTTTATTTCTAGCAATTTTTTTTTTTAATGAATAAAAAAAAAATTTTTATTTTTTTATTTTTTTCAGTAATATAAAGCATTTATTAGTTCTTCTCATATATATATATATCTTGCAGAATATAATGTAAAGGCATTATATAGTCTGTAATTATTGCAAATTTATTTATATATAAGCATTATTCATTTGATATCTAGGCAATAAAATATTAGCAGTTAATCAATAATAGTAATAGTTTATTATATCTTGTGAGCCTTCATAATAGCACTTTATCGTAACTTGCAATCTTTTTAATAAATTTTTTTATTTAGCCCTCTTTTTTAAAGTTCTGATATTTTAAAATGCATTGTAAATCCTTTAGGCCATTAGCACTTTTAAGTTTTCCTTTTAATAAAATTGTTACCAACTTTTTAAGTTCATATTAAAAAAAGCTTCAATTGATTATTTTATGGAATATTTCATGGGTACCTATTGTTAGATGCCCTGTGAAGTTTGATACAGCAAAAGAGGGTCTGACTTAGGGTCAGAAGTTCTCAAGATCAATTCGGGTGTTCAAATTTCTTATGAATTCCCAAGCAATAAAACCATATGAATCTTTTTATATATACATTGTTGTTGGATCAGTTTAGTATTCAACACAATAAGTTTTGCACATATAATAAATCTAATCATCTGAAAGTTGTTAGAATTTAATTGATTTGAGTTTACAGTTTGTAGGAATTGAGATGACTTAATAAACAATTTCTCTTTCTTCCAAGAGAAAAGTAAATGTGCATCACATAAATTAGTCTGTATAGTTCAGTAGAGGAAATATGCAAATCATCTTAATTGGTAGCAGCCACATATAATATTAAAAAGATATAATAGGAAAAAGGGTTTTAAAAAGTCATGTGATTAGTCAAGCTTCATGTGACATGGGGAAACAGAGAAAAGTTGTTTCAGAACATACAAAAATGAAATTACATAAAAGAACTCATTACCATCTTTATCAACAGTGGAATTCCATTTGTTTTTGTGATTAATAAAATATTTATAAAATAATACGTTTAAATTAGTTAATTAAAAAATTAAGACAAATCTTTGTTATTTTACAAAATCTTCAATTACTTAATTTGCAAATCTTTCATTATGATTTTTAAGCAAATTGCTTAAAATTCATTTTAATAGAGATTTTTGTCTAATAAAATTTTGAGCATGATTTTTCAATTCTATTGCACATTGAAAGAGCTCTTTCCATAGATATACTGGTAGATGGTATAGTCAAGCTTAAAATATAAAGCAATACTATTTGAGGAAAGATAGAATTAAAATCTGTAAAATTTATATATTCAAAAAGTTTGTTACCATTTTAGTTTTTCTAAATCATTTGATTTAATAATTCATTTCCCAATCTTTAAAAAATCAAAATATTTATCATAAATAAGCATGTTCAAGGAATTTTATGTAATATGTTTGTGACATTTTGGATGTCAATTAAAAAAAGAAAATAAACTTGATTCATTTATTTGTATAAAAAGATTGTTTAAAGTTTCAAAAAAGTCGCTTGTGGTTGCTTTTTGCACCACATTTTCAATTTTTAGGCATTTTTTCGAATGAAAATATATAAATATTTCATTTGATATATTTTAGTAATTTTAAACTGATACAACATTTATAAGTAATTGTTTTTTTTTAAAATTTATCTATTTTTAATAAACAATATTCATATCATAATGTATAGAGTATCAGTCAAAAAAAAAAGAAAAAATAGATAAAACAATAGTTGAAATTATTTGAATAAGATAAGAACTATATGACATGTAAACGACTCTGTATTCTATTTATGAAAATGTTCTCCAATTGTTTTAAACATTGTTATTCAATATTTATGATATTCAAAAAGCAGTTTAATAATTCTTTCATTCTATGTTCACATCATTGCACTTACAGATAGAAAATTTTAAATTCTTTATCTAGTTCATTATTTGCATTTTGTAGAAATAAAGAAAAATGATACTAAATCACTAATTAATTTCAAGAAGATTTTATATTCTTTGATTTTGTGGCCTTTCAAAGGCTTAAGATAAAACAAGATTTAATCTATGAAAACTGCAATGAACAAAAGAGAGCTCTGAACATTGTTTTATTTTTGGGGGAACCATCATAAATGTCCAAACATTACAGCTCACCATAATAGATTTGTGCAATTAATATTCACATCCTTATTAAATCTTGATCTATCATGACTAATATCTACAAATTCTATAAATTGTTCTTGAATTTTTCATCTAAATAGTAGCTAAGAACAGTTGTAAAATATTCCTACAATCAATAGTTTTATCAAGTGATATCGCAATAAATAAAACATTTTTTCTTTTACTATGAATATAATCAAGAAAAACATTTTTCGCAGAACTTATTAAATCATTTTGTTATAGATCAGAAATTTCTGAAAATATGTTTTCAGAGCTTAAACGACGTGATAAGTTTCGTCATAATTGCTTAACATATATATGCTATCAACGTAGGTGCCTCTATTGTAAGTATGGTCAGTTTCTACATGAATATGGAATGCTAATTTCTGTGTTCCAATATTTATCAATTTTGTTTAATCTTTGTATTGTAATGTAGTTGTCTGTAAATATATTCAAAATATAAAACTTATACAAAATTGTTGTATTCATTATAAAATAATTATTTTAACTTTTATTTCTTTCTGATATAATCACTCACCAAGCTTAACATTTTTGAATAAAAATATAGTTTAAAATGTATACTTTAAATACATAGTATGAAATTATATCTGAAGGAGTGAGATATATTTAGTTTTATAATTATTCTTTATACATGATTAAAGACTATTAAAAAGCAGTTCAGTGAAAGCCAGATTTTCATTAACATGATCGATTCCACTTGCAACTGATTTTTTTTTTTTACATTTGTATTTTTTGTTTTTAGAACTTTTGCAAGAATAGCTTCCAACTAAAAAAACAATCTGGATTTAAAAATGAGAGAATTTATAAAAAACACCAATGAATATTAGTTGCCATTATGCTTTGGATTAGTAGATTATGAAAAGGCATTTGATTCTATAAGTATTTCTTCAGTGATTAAAACATTGGATCATCATATTGTAGACTCAGGATATTGTCATATTTTGAAAAATATTTATAAAAATGCAACAGCAATAATTAGATTGCATAATGGTACTAGGAAGATTAACATTGAAAAGGTCTTTTAACAGGGTGACTCCATATCTTCAAAACCTTTTACCGCAATAAGTATTTTGTGTAGTAAAATGTAAAAGTAAAGGAATAAGAGTAAATGGAGATTATTTAAGTCATTCGAATTTTGGAAGTGATGTAAATGTTTTTGCAAATAATGCTTTAGACTTTCAGAAAATGTTGTAAGAGTTATCAGATGAAAGTAAGAAAGTAGAGTAAAGGTAAATGTTAAAAAGACTAAAGCAATGTTTAATGGATTTACTCAAAAGATAAAATGAATACTCTCATTCTCAAACACAAGATAGTCTTTATGAAAAGATGGAATGAATCATCTATTTTTTCAACCCAAACATTTAAGTATGGGCCAATCTTAAGTATTTGGAGATGAGAGCATGAAGATATCAAGCAGTCACTTTAAATTACTTTATTATGCTTGAATGAATGACTCTTGCAAAATTATTTAAAATTTGCTATATGTCATTCTTAGTTGAAGTTAAACATATATATATATAATAAGTTATTTATTTATATAGCACTATTTTAATAAATTGTAATTGTAAATTAGTGATCAGGCTAATGCACATGCACTTTACAGAGTTTAAACTATATGTAAATACCTTTATATATGTTTAACTTCAATTAAGAATGACATATAGTACATTTTAAATAATTTCACAAGCATAATAAAGTAATTTAAAGTGACTGCTTAAAATCTTCACACTCTCATCTCCAAACACTTAAGATTGGTCCATACTTAAACGTTTGGGTTGAAAAGATAGATGATTCATTCTATCTTTTCATAAAGATTTTACCTTGTGTTTGAGAAAGAGAGTATTCATTTACGTATAGTTTAAAATCTGTAAAGCACATATGCATTAGCCTGATCACTAATTTATAATTACAATTTATTAACATAGCACTATATAAATAAATACCTTATTATATATATGTTTAACTTCAACTAAGAATGACATATAGTAAATTTTAAATAATTTCACAAGTGTCATTCATTCATAATAAAGTAATTTAAAGTGACTGCTTAATATCTTCACACTCTCATCTCCAAACACTTAAGATTGGCCCATACTTAAACG
Source organism: Epiperipatus broadwayi (assembly GCA_028023455.1). Classification (NCBI taxonomy): domain Eukaryota; kingdom Metazoa; phylum Onychophora; class Udeonychophora; order Euonychophora; family Peripatidae; genus Epiperipatus; species Epiperipatus broadwayi. Next base: position 6,305,606 of record JAQFVV010006267.1, read on the forward strand.
TTTGGGTTGAAAAGATAGATGATTCTTTCTATCTTTTCATAAAGACTTTATCTTGTGTTTGAGACTGAGAGTATTCATTTATGTATAGTTTAAAATCTGTAAAGTGCATGTGCATTATCCTGATTGCTAATTTACAAATACAATTTATTAACATAGTGCTATATAAATAAATATCTTATCAAAAGATGAAAATAAAGTTTGATAATGATGTGTTAGAAGAGGTTAATAACTACAAATACTTTGATCAGATTATGGAAACATAATAGATGAAATTAATCATAGAATTAAACTTGATTGGAGTGATTTTAGTAGAAATAATGTAATATTGAAAGGAAATTTGCTGATGTGTATAAAAAGGATGATTTTAAAAAATGTGTTTTACTAGTTCTTACTTATAGATATGACACTTGAACACTAAACAGAAGAGCAATACAGAGTCTTCAGACCACTCAAAAAAGCATGGAAAGATACAAGTTAGGAGTATCAAAAAGAGTTCAAAAATGAAATACATGACTAACAGAACAAACAGGTGTTACTGATATCATTGAAAGAGTTAAGAGACTTAAGTGGAATTGACTGAGCATATAGCTAGAAAAGATTATAATAGATTAACAGTTGAAATATTAAACTGGATTCCAAGAGATTATAAAAGACCTATAAAGAGATCGCATGTCAAATGGAGGAATGAAATAAGAAAGTGTGTGCAACTGATGTGGAAAAGAAAGAGTACAGATCAGAGAAGATGGATTCAACTTGGAGAGACCTTTATCCTGCAGTGAATTAATAATGGTTCAAAATGATGACAATGAATGGAAAAATATTTTATAGATGTGCCTTAGTGTTGATCTACCTTATTTAATATCTGTTTTTTTTTTAAAAAAATAAATTGTCAGTAAGTAAATAAGTCAAACTTAAAAAGGGAAAAACATAACAATATTATAACTAGATTTTCAATTTTACATACGAATCCAATACTTATTTTTTAAAAAGCTTTTTTTACTTGAAGAAAACCTATAGTTGTCAAGCATTGGTGGTCAAGTAGTCAGCACAGCTGCCTTACAAGCAGTTGTCCTGGGTTTGTGGGTTCACTTCCCAGCCGATGCTTTGACACATGAGAAAAAAAAGCTATAGTGAGCTCATTATTGCCTGCCTGGCTATTGCTAATATTACAAGACTAAACATCGTACATATATATGCTATGTATAAAATTTTATTCAATTTTGATGTTTCATATACTATTTACATATTCCTTTGCATTATAGCATGACTAGATATTTATTTTTAAGGTTTTATAAATCATCCATCCACTTGGATAAAAGAATGGTGTTATTAATTAATTATAATCTCCAATTTGGCTTTATGCATTAAGTTAATTTATTATATTATAACAATCTGGAGAATTGAGAGCTAACATAATCTGCACTACAAGGTGCCATCTAGGCATTTGAACCTAGAATAATTTATAAAGTAGGCAGATACGTAAGTCAAAAAAATTTTTTTTATTTTTTTTATTTATATATTTTGATATCTGGTCATTATCCCATTGTCACTAGCTCAGGGAGTAGCCAAGATTTATATTTATAATAAATTCTTATCTAAGAATATCTAAAAAAGAATAAAATAAGCCACTGCCTGTAATTAACATACAAACATTTATCTACGCACATATATATAAAATTTAACATTTTTATTTTAGTATGTTTATTTTAGATTTTAATTTGATTTTTATAAGTTTACATTTTAATTAAGTTCGCACAGATGGATTTATGAAAGTTTGTTTTATAATGTTGAGTATAGATCGGTTACATAGATCACACGGTCAAAAACATTTCAAAATAAACATAACCGATCAAAATATAAAGTCATTGATACCGTCAATTGCATAGGGAATACAAGAAACCCACTGGTATTCATCGTAAGATACCGCAGTGACACCAATAACTTAAAAGACATCTGAATAAATACATTTTAGATACTCACCGTAAGGTATCATTATTTACCGAATGTCTATATATTTTGATCAAATATGAAAACCAAAACCATAATTAACCGATAACGAATCCATGCAACTTCCATACCCAACTTAAATTTAATGCATTTTTATTTAAAGTGTCGAGTATGAATAGACTACATAGATTTGCATTTGAAAGAAAATATTCTATCCTTATTTAACCCTAGGCTAAAAATTCACAGTCAAACTAACATTAATTCATCTGATATATTGATGCATTCAATGTAATATGAAATATGGCAGCACAAAAGGTTAAGAGAAGAAATTGCCTCTTGTCAGATAGGAATACTACATCTATCTGACAAGAAGAGCAATAAAAAAAAACTCCATAGAAAGGAACAGCGTTCTATGTCTTATAATCCCTTCCATAGGCAAAACGGAAGTGTGCGGCGTATAAGCGATTCTGCCCATAGCGAAACTCGAATTACATCTACTAACTACATCAATATATCCAATTCACTGACCCAATTCAACCACAAAACAAATAACCTAAGATTACCTCCCCTAATATAACTTTACAAATCTATATAGCCATTCACGCCCGACTTAAGTTTAACATTTATATAATTTAATTTATCGAAAAACAAAAATCATTATAAAAACCTAAAAGAACAAAAAAAATAAATGGAAATGATTTTAAATAAAAAAAAAATACATCAAATTACATTATTAATATTAATTTATGTTGGTCAGATAGAATTCTATTTGTATTATGTACTAAAAGGTTTAGAATTTAGAGTTCTATGTTTTCAAATGAATATAAAGTTCTTACTATTTTAAAAGGTCCATAATTTGTAGTTGTTTGTAATTCTGAATGGGAATTCCCATGCTGTACTGAAGATATTTGTATCCAGTTAGCCGTTGTTTTTTATTCATCCAGAGGTCTTTACTTTAGCTGGTCCTTAATGTAGAAAACGATGTCATTTCTCTTTAACTGAAGGGATTGAAGAGTGCATCTTTTCAATCCCTTCTCCTTCGACTCCACACTAACACATATCTGTACTCTCATAATAACTAATTAATTCTTTTATTTTCAAACCTTTCCTTTTATAATAATTTTGTGGATTAACTCAACATTACGTCATGATGGTGAAAACCTTTTCATTGAGGTCCGATTTCCCGATGGATTTATTTCATTTGCTAAAAGTTTCTATTGTTTTCCTATCGGACCGTTGTTTATACATTTAAATGCCCAAGGGCTTGTTCACTTGGACTAATTAAAATAATCATTTCCATTTTTCAATAACATTAATTAATTTGTTTTCAAACTTAAAGATATATTTTTATCTTTAAATCTTTACTGAAAATTTAGTTTTAAAATACTTTTTCTTTAATAAAGTTTTCGTTTAATAATTTTTTTCTTCATCGGTGCGATTTATATATACGAGTTTAAGATAGAATTAATTTTCAATTTTTAATTCTTAAAAAGGAAGTTTTATTTGTGAACTTTTATTCTTTTCATGTTTACTAATAAAAAAAACAATGTAACATACGTATGTACCTGTTATAATATATATATATTGATTTCATATTATTTTCAGAAAATTCCATGTAGAAATTAAAATAACTAAATAGCTGATGTTTCAGTCCAATAACAAGTGCTCTCCTCAAAGCTTCTTCTTTCTCAAATCATAAGAATCTGTGTGAGATTTAAAATCATTATTTTTTCCTTATTTCCTAATCATACTCAAATTCTATTGGTTGAGATGTTTAGTAAATATTTTATTTTCCATTGACTTTTTCCAAATATTGTTTATTTTTTCAATTCACACTTCTTATTTATGCTCTTGGGCCTTTTAAAATTCTCCATAGCTTCTCTTACAATCTCTGACCATATTGTTCATATGTTGCCAGAATATAATAGTGATTTTTACAAAAAATATACAAAAGCATTAATTTTTGCTATGGATTTAGATTTAAAAACTAAGATCCATCTTACACTTATAGAAAAATCTTTTCACCCAAAGTTATATGGTTTGTCAAAAGTCCACAAACTAGATATTTCATTGAGATTATTTGTAAGCACAATTGGTTCACCAACACAGACACTGGTTTATTTTCTAGCTTTTTTTACAGCAAAAATGCCATCTTATGATGAAGAAGTGTATCATTTTCGTGAGATTATCTGAGATATTAAATTAACTAAGAATGATATTTTAGTGAATTCTGATTTTGCTTCACTTTTTGTAAATAAGGCTGAAATTTTTGAAAAATATTCAATTACCTGCTTCTGTTGGGGGTTTGATTGAATACTATTTATTGAATACATTTTTTGTTTTTGATGGTCAGATGTATAAACAAACATCAGGTTTTTCTATGGGTATGGGTTTTCCAATTTCTCCAACATTGACCTCTATTTTTACGGAGAACTTGAAAAAGTTGATATCAGCAGTTAAAAAACCATCTGTATGGCTGAGGCATGTTAATGATATTTTTGTTATTTGGTCTCATGGTCCATCCTCTTGATGAATTTTTAATTTTCTTAAATTCTTTTCACAACAATATCAAATTTATTAAGAAAGTAGAAAATAATAACCAACTTTCATTCTTAGATATTTTAATTGAAATAAAGGAGGATGGTTCTTTATCCCCTGGTATATATAGAAAGCAAACACACACGAGGAGATATCTACATTTTTCTTCTCATCACTATACAGCACGTTTATATTCAGTGGCAAGGACATTGTTAGATAGAACGAAGGGACTTTCTGGTGATAGCCATTTCACCAAGATATCAATGCTTCTAAAAAAAATGCTTCTTCATAATAGTTTTGATCACAGAATTATTAATAGGGCTTTTTTATATAATAAGAAAAAAGATTTTGATATTTCAGAAATTAAGATAGTTCTGCCATAGAGAAGGTGACAAAATTAGTAACGTTTTCAAGAAAAATAATAGCCACACAGTTTATATTACTTTTAAAAAAATAAATGAAATATTTCCACATCCTAAATATAAAATTTCTTTAGAGTGTCATGGTATATGTGAATTTTTAACGAATTATAAGATCAATTTTAATAAAACACATATTTTGGAAAACATTGAACAATATGACTAGAGACTACTAAGGGAAACTATAGAGATTTTTAAAAGGTCCAAGAGCATAAATGAGTGGTGTGAATTGAATTTAAAAAATAATATATGGAAAAGGCTATTGGTGGATAAAATATTTACTAAAACTTCTCAACAATTAGAATTTGACTATGAGAAGGAAATAATAGAAAGAAAAATTAATAATTTTAAATCTCACACACTTTTTTTTCCTTCGTCTCAGCCGTGGATTGGTGCTATTTCTAACCAAAAACACATTAATATAACGTTCCCGGGCTAGCAATTCTCTATTAATTTTGGCCTTTTTTTGTTTGTTTACAAATTTTACTTTCTTTCATTTTTAAATTATTTCCCCCAAATAATATTTTTGACAATGGGATAATAATAGTTGTTTTTTTTTAATTTTTATTGACAAAAGGGTCTTTTTTTGTGTATATTCAAATAGTAATTTGTGTTTTTTAAATAGTATTACTGTTTTTTAAATTTTGATTGACAAAATTCAAGATAGAATGGGTTTTTTTTATGTATCTTTAAATAATAATTTACGTTAATTTTATTGGTTTACATTTGATTGCCAATAACAATTAGTGGGAGGGGTATTTTTGTGTATGATTAAATAATAATTTACCTTTTATTTTTACATTTGATTGCCGACAACAATTATTGGGAGAAGTGTTTTTTTTTTGTGTGTGTGTATGTTTAAATAAAAATTTAAGTTACCTTTATTGGTTACCTTTGATTGACAACCAATTTGACACTCTTTCATTTATAAATTATTTTGGTTCCACAAATAATATTTTTGACAATGGGACAATAATAGTTGTTTCTTTAATTTTTATTGACAAGAGGATCTTGTTTGGTGTGTGTTCAAATAGTAATTTGGGTTATGTTTAAAAAATAATTTACTTTACTTTTATTGGTTTACATTTGATTGCTGACAACAATTAATGGGAGGGGTGTTTTTGTGTACGATTAAATAATAATTTATGTTACTTTTATTTTATATGTGATTGTCGACAACAATTATAGGGAGAAGGGTTTTTTTTTTTGTGTGTGTTTAAATAAAAATTTTAGTTATTCTTTTTATTTTACATTTGATTGACAACAACAATTTTTTCTAGAAGGGATGTATGTTTAAATAAAAATTTAAGTTACTTTTATTTTTACATTTGACGAAGCTCATTTGGAATCCCTCAAACAAGCTGCCCTTTACGAAGTGAACATTTCCATTGACAACAATGAGACTTACAAATGAAAGTCAAAAGATGTTTATGGATCTCAATTCACATATATTTGCCACACAATCATATCTTTTCTTTCAGCAGGATGTTTTTCTGCTGTAGAAATGTTAGAGCGCTGGCTTCCGTGTCTGGCATTTCCCATCTTTTCTAGTTTTCTGTGTTCGAATTAGCCATATTCTTGGTCTTGGAAAATTTCTCACTAAAATGTCACTTAAAGCATGATCATCAAAAAAATTCTGCTACCCCACCCTAATAGAGAATTTAGGAGACTTACAGCTTTATGAAGAACAATCACGACACTGTTAAAATTGTTAAAAGGTAATAGTACATCAATTCGTATTAAAAAAAGGCCCCAATGAAAATTTAAATAATTTTGACACGATAAACTTAACACACTCTCGTACAATATTGTTACATAAAATACATAACACAGCATTATGATGTAGTGCATGACACAAACAACTACAGTATTTTCCTCCACTTTTAGCATAGGAAAAAGCACACCATTAGCCGCTTAAGCCAAGTTAACACTCTTTCTAGGTTTTATCGTAGAAAGAAGGCTTAACTCCGAGTTAACACTCTTTCTCCATTTTAGTGTAGAAAGAAGACTTAACTCCGAGTTAACAATCTTTCTAGGATTTATTGTAGAAAGAATGCTTAAAGGCTTGGGTGTGGCCACGGATATGGCATATTTCTAGAAATTTAGCCACGGGATGGCACTATTTCTAGCCAAAAACACATTAATATAATGTTCCTGGGCTAGCAATTCTCTATTAATATTGACTTTTTTTTTTTTGGTTTACAAATTTTACTTTCGTTCATTTCTAAATTATTTTTCCCAAATAATATTTTTGACAATGGAATAATAATAGTTGTTTTTTTAATTTTTATTGACAAGAGGGTCATTTTTTGGTTTATGTTCAAATAGTAATTTGTGTTTTTTAAATAGTATTACTGGTTTTTAAAATTTGATTGACAAAATTAAAGAAAGAACATTTTTTTTTAATGTATCTTTAAATAATAATTTACGTTACTTTTATTGGTTTACATTTGATTGCCGATAACAATTAGTGGGAGGGGTGTTTTTGTGTATGATTAAATAATAATTTACCTTACTTTTATTTTTACATTTGATCACAGACAACAATTATTGGGAGAAGTGGTTTTTTTTTTGTGTGTGTGTATGTTTAAATAAAAATTTAAGTTACTTTTATTGATTACATTTGATTGACAACCAATTTGACTTTCTTTCATTTATAAATTATGGTTTTGGTTCCACAAATAATATTTTTGACAATGGGACAATAATAGTTGTTTCTTTAATTTTTATTGACAAGAAGGTGTTTTTTGGTGAATGTTCAAATAGTAATTTGGGTTATGTTTAAATAATAATTTACCTTACTTTTATTGGTTTACATTTAATTGACAATAATTATTGGGAGGGGTGTTTTTTGTGTGAATGACTGTCGACAACAATTATTGGAAGAAGGGGTGTATGTTTAAATAATAGTTGATGTTACTTTTAGTGGTGTACATTTGATTGACAAGAATTAGTGGGAAGGGTGTTTTGGGATTATAATTAAATAATAATTTACGTTACTTTTATTTTACATTTGATTGCCGACAACAATTATTAGGAAAAAGGGTTTTTTTGTGTATGTTTAAATAAAAATTGAAGTTACTTTTATTGGTTACATTTGATTGACAACCGATTTGACTTTTTTCATTTATAAATTATTTTGATTTCCCAAATAATATTTTTGATAATGGGATAATAATAGTTGTTTCTTTAATTTTTATTGATAAGAGCAGGTCTTTTTTGGTGTATGTTCAAATAGTAATTTGGGTTATGTTTAAATAATAATTTACGGTCTTACTTTTATTGGTTTACATTTGATTGCTGACAACAATTAGTGGGAGGGTTTTTTTTCTGTATGATTAAATAATAATTTATATTACTTTTATTTTACATTTGAGATTGGGAGAAAAAGGAATGTATGTTTAAATAAAAATTTAAGTTACTTTTATTTGATATTTGACGAAGGCCATTTGGTATCCCTCAAACAAGCTGCCCTTTACGAAGTTAACATTTCCGTCAGCAACAACAAGACTTACAAATGAAAGTCAAAAGGTGTTTATGGACGTCAAGTCTGCATATATTTGCCACACAATCATATATTTTCTTTCAGCAGGATGTTTTTCTGCTGTAGAAATGTTCCAGCACCAGCTTCTGTGTCTGACAAGTCCCACCTTTTCAAGTTTTCATTCGAATTAGCCATATTCTTGGTCTTGGAAAATTTCTCACTAAAACATGACTTAAAGCATGATTATCAAAAAAATTCAGCTACCCCACCCTAATCAAAAATTTAGGAGGCTTACAGCTTTATGAGGAACAATCACAACACTGTTAAAATTGTTAAAAGGTAACAGTACATCAATTTGTATTAAAAAAAATGCCCCAATAAAAATTTAAATAATTTTGACACGATGAACTTAACACACCCTCATACGATATTGTTACATAAAATACATAACACAACTACGGTATTTTCCTTCGCTTTTAGCATAGGAAAAAGCCACACTGTTAGCCGCTTAAGCCAAGTTAACACTCTTTCTAGGTTGTATCATAGAAAGAAGGCTTAACTCCGAGTTAACACTCTTTCTCCATTTTAGTGTAGAAAGAAGACTTAACTCTGGGTTAACAATCTTTCTAGGACTTATTGTAGAAAGAATGCTTAAAGGCTTGGGTGCAGCCATGGAAATGGCAGATTTCTAGAAATTTAGCTAGAAATAGCGCCATCTCATGGCTGACACGAAGGAAAGTACTTGTTGTTGAACTGAAACATCAGCTATTTTGTTATTTTATCTACTATATGAAATCTCCTGAAAATAAGAGTATGAAATCATCATTTATACATGAGAATATTAGAATATATATATTGTAACGGGCACATATGACGTTACTTTATTTTTTTTATTATTAAACATGAAAAAAAATAAAAGTTTGCAAATAAAACTTCTTTTTTAAGAATTAAAAATTGAAAATTAAAATTCTATACTAAACTCATATATATTTAAAATCGCACAGATGAGAAATTAAAAAAAAGAAACTTTATTAAAAAAAAGAAAAAGTATTTTAAAACTAAATTGTCAGTAAAGATTTAAAGATAAAAATATATCTAAGTTTGTACAAAACAAATTAATTAATGTTATTGAAAAAAAATGGAAATGATTATTTTAATTAGTCCAAGTGAACTAGCCCTTGGGCATTTAAATGTATAAGCAATGGTCAGAGAGGAAAACAATAGAAACTAATGGCCAATGAAAGAAATCCATCGGGAAATCAGACCTCAATGGAAGGATCATCATCATTGATGATGTAATGTTCATTGGATCCTAAAGTTACATATTAAAGAAAAAAATTGGAAATAAAATGGTTAGTGAGTAAAGAAAATTTAAGAGGACAGATATGTGTTAAGTTGGAGAGTTGGAGGTGAAGGGATTGAAAGATGCACTTTCAATTCCTTCAGTGGTTATAAAAAAAAAAGAGAAATGACCGATCGTTTTCTACATTAGGGACCAGCTAAAGTAAAAGATGTCCGGATAAATAAAAAACAACGGCTAACTGAATACCAATATCTTCAGGATGGCATAGGAATTTCCATTCCAAAATTACAAACAACTACAAATTATGGACCTTTTAAAACCGTAAGAACTTTAGATAATTCATGAACATTAAATTAAAAACTTTCCATATTTAAAATAATTGAAATAGAATCCTATCTGACCAACTTTATTTATTAATAAGTAATTTTAATTGGATGTATTTCTTTTGTAAAATCATTTCCATTTTTTTTGTTCTTTTAAGTTTTTATTATGATTTCTGTTTTTCATTAAATTAAATTATATAAATGTTAAACTTAAGTCGGGTGTGAATGGCTATATAGATTTGTAAAATTTTATTAGGGGAGGGTAATCTTAGGTTATTTGTTCCGTAGTTGAATTAGGTCAATTGATTGGATATATAGGTGTAATTAGTAGATGTAGTATGAGGTTTGCTATGGGAAGAATCACTATTATACATTGCACACACTCGTTTTGCCTATGGAAGGAATTATAAGATGGAGATCGCAGTTCCTTTCTATGGAGTTTTTTTTTATTGCTCTTATCGTCAGATAGATGTAGTATTCCTATCTGATGAGAGGCAATTTCTTCTCTTAACCTAATTGTGCTGTCACATTCATATTACATTGAACACATCGATATATCAGATGGATTGACATTGGTTTAACTGTGAACTTTTGGCCTAAGGTTAAATAAGGGATAAAATATTTTCTTTTCAAATGCAATCTATGTAGTCTATTCATACTCGACACTCTAAATAAAAATGCATTAAATTTAAGTTGGATATAGATGCTTGCATGGATTCGTTATCAGTTAATTGTGTTTTTGGTTTTCATATTTGATCAAAAAATATAGACATTCGGTAAATACTGATACATTATGGTGAGTATCTAAGATGTATTTATTTCGGATGTCTTTTAAATTATTGGTGTCTATGTGGCATCTTATGATGAATGCCATTGGGTTTCTTATAAATTTCCCTCTGCATTTCCATCAATGACTTTATATTTTGATCATTTATGTTTATTTTGAAATGTTTTTGATTGGGTAATCTATGTAACCGATCTATACTCAACATTTATAAAACAAACTTTTATAAATCCATCTGTGTGAACTTATAAAAATAAAAATGTAAATTAAAATCTAAAATAAAAGTTAAAAATGTAAGTTAAATTTTAAAATGCTAAAGTAAACATACTAAAATAATAATGTTAAATTTTATATATGTGTGCATAAATAAATGTTTGTGTGTTAATTACTGGCAGTGGCTTATTTTATTCTTTTTTTAAAAATTATTTTTAGATAAGAATTTATTATAAAATATATATCTCTGCTGTTCCACTGAGCTAGTGACAATGGGCTAACAACTGGAATCAACCAATAAAAAAAATTTTTTTTTTTAAACTTACGTATCTGCCTACTATATAAATTTTCTAGGTTCAAATGCCTAGTGGCGCCCTGTAGTGTAGATATGTTAAGTCTCATATTCCAGATCGTTATAATATATATATAAATTACTTGTTAAAAATATACTATTTGTAATTATTTAAAATTATAATAGTATTTGTTTTACAAATGATATGTAAAATTTTTAATTTTAGTTCTTCAATGTAATAAGAATCAAGGCAGTTATAAAAGTGACAAAATGCAAAATATTGTAATAGTCAGTTACTAAATGTTTAAAATTCTGGAGAGGAGATGCTTCAAATTTAGTATCTATCAATTGTTTTTAACAGCTCTTGATAGTTTGATTGAATGCTATTAATTTTTTCCAAAATTTGGAAGATAATGTGGATTGAGTTTAAACTGTCAATCTTCTTGAAAATGTGCCATCCTATCTTTATTTCAGTGATATATTCCTTAAAATAAGAGCAATACTATTATTTATCCAAGTTAGAAAAAAAGTATTAAACCATTTATTTGAAAAATGTATTCTATTCTGATTTCTCTATATGCTTCATCTCCTTCAATTCCTTCACCATCATACCACATTATACAGCTTCAGCTTAGATCAAGGTGTCATGAATCTTTTTAATTTACACTTTGAATAAAATCACTACTAAAAAATACACACCAGAAGATGGTTTAACAAATATCCAATAGATTTATTTGTACACAAACTATGTAAAATGCCACCAATGATTGATGATCTAATACTGCATTTTTAAATTTAAAATATTTCCACTTTCCAAAGGAGTTATTTTCCTTTTAGTCATAACACACAGTTTTAAATAAGCTTGACTTTTCATTTTATATTGCCTAAATTATTTTTTTTTCTTAAATAATTTACTTTTCATAGTTTAATTGCCAACTTCATTTATTCTAATATCAATTACTTTCTTGACTTTCATATAACTATAATAATGTTGTAAACATAAATAAAAACAAACACAATTATTCTTTATACAGTCACTTTTAATATTTCAATAAGAATACTGGTTTTTATATGAAATTTGGACTTCCTCCAAAACTTAAATATTAAAAATCATTTGCATATCAGATCCATCAACCAGTGATTTATTGTTATAAATAATTTATAGTTATTATATATATTGAACCTGATTGAACTCCGATTCAATTGCGTTATCGAAAAAAAGAAATTTACTAAGCTTTTAAGTTTCATTAAACGTAAGGTTTAAATTTCATTATTATTTAAACAGAATGCGTGTATCCAAGTATACACGCGTTTATATGTAAAACGGATTTTTTTAAAAATATTTATCGATTTATTTTAAAATAGTTTTCATATACCGCCTGTTTTTAAATCCATTTGATTTAAAAACAAGCTGGCTAGCTAATTGCATTCCTGTTGCTTTTATTTTAATTATTGTAAACAATTTTGATAGCGGAGATTTGATTTTTATGTTGTTGTTTTCATTTCAATAAACCCTGGGTAGAATTCCTAGATAGATTGAGCGGGAGATTAATATTTGCCCTGCCTAAGGCAAAGAAATTGAACAACAAGGAAAGTGTTTCGCGGGAAATGGAGCATCGTATAAATAGCCCCGAAAATTTGGAGTGTCAGTTAATCCATTTTTGAGAGATAGACAAGTGGTTGTCTCACGTGAAAGTTATAGCAGCGTGGACATTTAAATTTCTTAATTAAAGGACATCAGCTGTTATTAGAGACTTTCGCTGGCAAAAATGACAAATTCTATACTCGTTATCACCACCCGAATGGCTTGCTAACTCCACAAAAGACGGATCCCTGACTTCCAAGTTTGCTCCAGTAATGCTTTGAACACCTAAAAGAAGCCGGAACCTCTCTACATCTGCTTTGCTGCCTAAAGAACCTGAAAATGAACTTAATTAAAAGTGCGCACTCTCCGTGAACATTGCTTTTACCGAAAGGTAATTATTTTCGTTTTTATTCTTCCCAGGGTAAATTAGTTCTCATTAAATCTCCGCTCAATCTAACCACAAATATGTATTCTTAAATCAATAGAGCCTCATATTTAATATTTGCTGTGTTTTTCAATATTTTATAGTGTGTCTTAGAATCTTAGTTTTAAGATTCTAATTTGCTTTCCGTTTTGTTTATTGGAGAGTGACGAGTGAGTTTTCTATTTTATGTAAGATTTTTATAAATGCTTTGGCAGTCGTGCTTTTAAAATGCTTACCTGTAATTATTTAGTATTTAATAATTAATTAATTTTATACTCTATGTTTGCCCTCTTGCTAAACCTCCAAAAATCTTTTGGCTGACGACTTTATTGTCTGATTTTCACAGGTGGAGATTTCATTTCTAAGATCTCTAAAAGTGGAAATTAGAATTGTGTTTTCTTTGTAATTTTATAAGTCGTCAGCAGGAAGATAAAATTTGTCCTTTCTTAAATTACAGGTGAGCGATACTTCCATTCTGCTAAAGTGTTTACAACTTTTAATATTCTCGTACTCATGTGCACTCTCCGATAGATTTATTTTTGTATTTATTACGTATGCTTTAAATTTATCAGAGCGTGTACTCAGAATTTGTTTGTAATTCATTTTCTTTTCTTTAATTGCTGGGGCAGACCAACTGTTTTTCTAATCATTTACTTGTCTCTTATTGAGACCATTAATTATTAATTTTAAAGTAATTTTCGCCAATCGTTTGGCTGGGATTCACCAGTTTAATTGTTTCTTCATTTCAATGATATTTTTCGATTGTTCTTGGGGTGGATCAATCGCCGTTATTTTAAACGTAGTAATTGGTGCAGTTCATACCGATATAAGGACATCCGAGATCTGACCATGCTTAGATCTCGGAAAGCTCATCGGCACTGGGTTCTTTGATCTATTTCAGGGGCATATGGTTTAAATATCTGAAGGTGAAAACCAATGTTTAGGTGAATCCTCTGCTGAATGAAATTTGCTTCCTCCCTTTTAAATTTGTTTATTAGAAGATCAGTCAGTCTGTCATAGCTTTGCCTTTAGTATGTCTGGTACATGCCTGAGTTAACCCCCATCTATCGTATCATAAACTTATATTTAATAATTTATTTTCTCATAATAAAATTTATGAAATATGTTTAAACTTAATTTGGCTGACGTTTGTCTTTGTGCTTTTGTCTCAATTGTCTAAACAATTTAAGATCTCTTGTTTCTCCCTGGGTCTAGTCGGTGCAAACCATCATCATCATCTATTCTGATCACAGTAAACAAATTTTCCAGACACGTAATGGTCTGGTGGCGCCCTCTGTGTCAGAATAGATTGAGTATCTGGTATATAGGATAAGAATTTTAGCGCTACCAACGTGAGGCTTCGAGTTTTCAAACTCATGTGAGATTTTGTTTAGACAATTGAGAAAGATTTCAGGTGTAAGAGGCAAGATTTAGTAGGTGGAGGTTCGGTTTTGTTAATTATTGCATGTATTTTGGAGCAGTTTGGTAGAATGGGGTTCGTCTTTCTTTTTAATGAAATAATTTATCAACTGTAAAAGCGTATTTTCGAAAAGTCTATCGGAGTAATTTTATTTCAAGAGTTAAATATAGTTCATCTTTTTCAGACAAACAAATAATTTATAGAAAACAATAATTAGAGTTTCTTTTAGATGAAAATCTTTCAGAGTTTTTGAATTTAAAAGTGTTTATAGTTCGTTATCTTTTGGCATATAAATAATTAGTGAACAGGAAATAATTAATAAATAGAAAATAGCGTTTTATTTGCTATTAGATTTTAGATTTTCTTTTAAGAAGTTAATATTGCGAATTTAATTTGTGTCGAAAATGGAAGTCAACGAAGAAAGCGACAGGGCGGCATTGGTAGAAGACAGTCCTGTCTCATTCAAAAACCCTCAAATTGTAGAAAAAGAAGAGAGTGAGTCACAGATGATGATGAAGATGTTGATGAAGTTGGTAATAGACATGGAGGAAATTAAGCAGGGCCAACAGGCAATGAAGAAAGAAATTAGTGAAGTTAAACAGGGCCAGCAGGCTATAAAGGAAGAAATGATTAAAGAGTTGAGAGAGATGAGGGGGAAAATAACGGAAAAAGTAGAAAAAGTTGAGGTCATAAAAGATATAGAAATTAAGGTAGCACAGGATTGTACTAGGCCAGAAAAGGTGGAAATAAAGTTAGAAATAAGCACAGATGGGTTACAAATAGAAAGTGTGGTGGAAAATCTAGTAAATGTAGATAAAGAAATAGAAGAAAGTTATAAGGTAAAAACAGAAAAGCAGGTAGAAGAGTCTCCGCATGAAACTAAAAATAAATTGGTTTCAATAACTGTTTGTGTTGAATATGAATTTGAAAAGAAGACAAGAGTTAGAAAAAAGATTAAGAAATATGATTTTAAAGCTGAAATAGAATCCATCTATAAAACAATCTTATTTAAAACGTTCGAAAAATGGGTAGAAGATAAAAAAGTTCCGTATACTAATGCTGATAGTATGAGTAATAAAGTGGGACACTTAGTAGAAAGGTGTTTTGCTTGGCAAAACAGTGAAAGAGACAAGAGAAAATTGTATAAGCTAAGAAAATATAAGAGTGGGAAAGGAACTTATTTTAGTAAGTTAGTAAAAGGAGTAAAAGAACCGCCGGACAAAAGTTAAGGGTTCAGCATTTAGCAATCGGACGGATTGTTTTTAATAAAAATAAAAAAAAAATTTCTTAATGAATTATGAGAATGGAGAAAGGTTTTTGGATCAAAATGAAATATTGTTTTGTTTTATGAGTGCGAGGCAAACGTTCGGCCGAATTTCTAAGAATATTTTAAAGTGTTTATAGTTTTAAAAAAAAGTTACAGGAATGTTTTTTTTTTTTTTTGATCACGTTTTGAGGCAGTTGAACCTGATTGAACTCCGATTCAATTGCGTTATCGAAAAAAAGAAATTTACTAAGCTTTTAAGTTTCATTAAACGTAAGGTTTAAATTTCATTATTATTTAAACAGAATGCGTGTATCCAAGTATACACGCGTTTATATGTAAAACGGATTTTTTAAAAAATATTTATCGATTTATTTTAAAATAGTTTTCATATACCACCTGTTTTTAAATCCATTTGATTTAAAAACAAGCTGGCTAGCTAATTGCATTTTTGTTGCTTTTATTTTAATTATTGTAAACAATTTTGATAGCGGAGATTTGATTTTTATGTTGTTGTTTTCATTTCAATAAACCCTGGGTAGAATTCCTAGATAGATTGAGCGGGAGATTAATATTTGCCCTGCCTAAGGCAAAGAAATTGAACAACAAGGAAAGTGTTTCACGGGAAATGGAGCATCGTATAAATAGCCCTGAAAATTTGGAGTGTCAGTTAATCCATTTTTGAGAGATAGACAAGTGGTTGTCTCACGTGAAAGTTATAGCAGCGCGGACATTTAAATTTCTTAATTAAAGGACATCAGCTGTTATTAGAGACTTTCGCTGGCAAAAATGACAAATTCTATACTCGTTATCACCACCCGAATGGCTTGCTAACTCCACAAAAGACGGATCCCTGACTTCCAAGTTTGCTCCAGTAATGCTTTGAACACCTAAAAGAAGCCGGAACCTCTCTACATCTACTTTGCTGCCTAAAGAACCTGAAAATGAACTTAATTAAAAGTGCGCACTCTCCATGAACATTGCTTTTACCGAAAGGTAATTATTTTCATTTTTATTCTTCCCAGGGTAAATTAGTTCTCATTAAATCTCCGCTCAATCTAACCACAAATATGTATTCTTAAATCAATAGAGCCTCATATTTAATATTTGCTGTGTTTTTCAATATTTTATAGTGTGTCTTAGAATCTTAGTTTTAAGATTCTAATTTGCTTTCCGTTTTGTTTATTGGAGAGTGACGAGTGAGTTTTCTATTTTATGTAAGATTTTTATAAATGCTTTGGCAGTCGTGCTTTTAAAATGCTTACCTGTAATTATTTAGTATTTAATAATTAATTAATTTTATACTCTATGTTTGCCCTCTTGCTAAACCTCCAAAAATCTTTTGGCTGATGACTTTATTGTCTGATTTTCACAGGTGGAGATTTCATTTCTAAGATCTCTAAAAGCGGAAATTAGAATTGTGTTTTCTTTGTAATTTTATAAGTCATCAGCAGGAAGATAAAATTTGTCTTTTCTTAAATTACAGGTGAGCGATACTTCTGTTCTGCTAAAGTGTTTACAACTTTTAATATTCTCGTACTCATGTGCACTCTCCGATAGATTTATTTTTGTATTTATTACGTATGCTTTAAATTTATCAGAGCGTGTACTCAGAATTTGTTTGTAATTCATTTTCTTTTCTTTAATTGCTGGGGCAGACCAACTGTTTTTCTAATCATTTACTTGTCTCTTATTGAGACCATTAATTATTAATTTTAAAGTAATTTTCGCCAATCGTTTGGCTGGGATTCACCAGTTTAATTGTTTCTTCATTTCAATGATATTTTTCGATTGTTCTTGGGGTGGATCAATCGCCGTTATTTTAAACGTAGTAATTGGTGCAGTTCATACCGATATAAGGACATCCGAGATCTGACCATGCTTAGATCTCGGAAAGCTCATCGGCACTGGGTTCTTTGATCTATTTCAGGGGCATATGGTTTAAATATCTGAAGGTGAAAACCAATGTTTAGGTGAATCCTCTGCTGAATGAAATTTGCTTCCTCCCTTTTAAATTTGTTTATTAGAAGATCAGTCAGTCTGTCATAGCTTTGCCTTTAGTATGTCTGGTACATGCCTGAGTTAACCCCCATCTATCGTATCATAAACTTATATTTAATAATTTATTTGCTCATAATAAAATTTATGAAATATGTTTAAACTTAATTTGGCTGACGTTTATCTTTGTGCTTTTGTCTCAATTGTCTAACCAATTTAAGATCTCTTGTTTCTCCCTGGGTCTAGTCGGTGCAAACCATCATCATCATCTATTCTGATCACAGTAAACAAATTTTCCAGACACATAATGGTCTGGTGGCGCCCTCTGTGTCAGAATAGATTGAATATCCGGTATAATATATATATATTTCTTTATCAAACTTGACAAAATAAATAAATAATTATAATTCATTAATTAAAAAAAAAAAAAAAAAAAATCATGTACAATATATGGATATCAGGGATGAAGCATTCATGTATTGAATGGAATGAGTGCTTTCATAAAAATTTTTTACTAAAGCTTTCAAAAGCTTTAATTAAAATTCAATTTAAAAAATTCACTTTCAATTTTTTTATCAACAGTTGAATTGTTTTTATATATGCAAAGAATGAACTTGACTAATGCATTCTAATTTATGATTAAAACTTTTAAGAATATTAAAAGGATTTGGAAGATAAAAATATATCGATAATATATTCCCTGATTTACAGAAAAGAGAGTTTCAGATTTCTCTCTCTCTCTCTCTCTCTCTCTATATATATATATATATATATATATATATATATATATATATATATATATATATATATATATATATATATATAAGTTGCTATTATGTAAAAATTGTTGTGGCAAGTGAAATAAAAACATTATAAAAAAGAAATGTGCTTTGGTTCCTAAAAAGTCATGCTTCATCACTGATATATATGTATATATTTGCACAGAAATCAAGTCATACATCATGTGACTTAATTTAATAAATTTTTACTACAAATATTATATAATGAGCATGATAATTGCTATTAACAGCTTTTCTGAATATCACTATCCCCAGACTGTTTTCTAGCTGCTGGATGTCATCAGTGAGGCACTAGGTATTCAAACATTAGATCTAAAAATACTAGCTCAAGTCCAGCATTTATCTAATAGTTAGCTATTAAGTAGAAAATCTGAAATTTTTAGACATCTATATGTCTTTAAATCCAGTTTGTTAGGAGCTATTAGCTTGCTCATTATATAACATTTGTAGTACAAGCCTATTAAATTAAGCCATGTGATATATGACTTGATTTTCCTTGTAATTATAGTTTTGCTCTTGCGACTTTGGTAATGTTATATTAATAAAGCTATTAATATATGGTATATGTGAACTTGGTTCATACATATATGGCTATTTAAGTTAGATATTTGGATTTGAAGATTTAGATATCTGAAATTTTTAGATTTTCTACTTCATAGTTAACTATTAGATAAATAATCTTGAGTTGGTATTTTTAGATCTAATGTCTCAATATCCTAGCACCTGATGACTGCCAGCAGCGAGAACCTGATCTGAGAATAGGGATATTCAAATAAGCTTGTTAAGAGCTATTAACACACACATTATATATATATATATATATATGTCTATGCAATACAAAAAAATTATGTGTACAAATAATTGTGTATTCATATTAAATCTCAAATATATATATATATCTTATATTGAATTTAGAATACAGCATTAGGAAACTAGATAAGTTAAAGATGTAATAGTGTCTATGTTCATGTTCATATCATGAGAATGTAGTCTTAAATTTATAAATAAAAGATATTTTCTGTTTTCTATCTGTCTTGTGGAAAAAAAATATATTCTGTATTATGACCTCTCTTAAGTCATCAATTGAGTAATCTAGAAAATTGAAGTAATTGTCTTAATTTCTCTATGTAAAATGCCAAATCTATTATTTATTTTTATATGTAGACTGTTTGCTGATTCACTTATGTAATGGTTCAAGCATTTGTAATATTCTATAAAATATATTACATTCACTGTTTTGCAAGTGACATAGTTGGGAATATACCATTTAAAATCACTAATGGCATTATCTTGAACCATTTTTGTAACAATAGTATGTTTGCATGTAAGATATTTTTTTATTATCTCCACATGAAAACCATACTTTTTCTGATAGAAAATTAAAATGACTCGAATGAAGTAACCCTATGGGATAAAAAAAAGTTCATAAAACTTAAAGATACTTCTGTCACTTTTCATTAGCTGATTTAATTTTTAATATTTCTCAACAAAAAGATTTTCTAATAATGATTGTTTCTAAAACTAAACATAATGATGGTTTGGTTTTATACATGATGTTTTTACAAAGGTACTAGGTAATTTAAATGTTAGTATTAATCAAAAAATGTTAATTTAATAATTGTATTTTAGATGTGCTTAAATACAATATTTCTAGTTTTGATATTAAAGAAAATCATAATAAATCTATTTGAATACACAACAGACATATGATTTACCAGTAATTAATAAAAGAACAGATCTATAAATCTTCAAAATAAAATAATAACAAAAGCAAGATAGAAATATATGACATTATTATATAGTACAACATTTCTTAAATGTAGAAAATTATATAAGTTAATAATATATAAACAACATATTAATTTTATGCTTTGAATTAACAATAATATTATTCCTAAGGGTCTGCGAATACAAATAACCCCAATATATATCATCTTCCTAGAGGATGTAGAATTAAATGGACTAGTATTTTAGAACAAACATCCATCACACTTATACATATTTTTAAAGATTCTTTTTTAAATAGACTTAATTTAATTAAACAAAAACTATAGATTTTAGTAATGGCAATTTAATGAAAGTAGATAAATAAAAACTACTGCAAGAATGGGTTGATTTAGAAGGGTTTTATTAAGAAAATTCCATAGAAAAATGATTCATTGGTTTAGAAATGCAGAGAAGACTTTCTTAATAATTCAAAGTGGGTTTTTAAGTAAGATATTAACTTATTCTGAATCTAGAAGATTTTTGAAAATCTTAATATGGTGAATATACAAACAATTAGTAATTTCAATCCTGGTATTATCCAACCATTGCATTATTTCAGATACATTAAGTAGTGTTGTAGAGATATCATTAAATTTATTAAATTTAACTAATAATATTGTCTTATCCAAGATTTATATGACTACTAATGCTTTCATGCATCACAATATCCTTCTAATCATTAAACAGTTCTCCACATATGAATAATACTCTAATAATAATATTAACACATCTTTTGATTTGGGTAAAAGAAAGACAACAATGTTATTAATTTATCTAATGTAATACTTAATGCAGCAGAACGTTCACTGCTAAATGAAGATTTATCATTTTTTCCACCAGTTAATCTTAATCATATTACCAAGGCAATGAATTTAAATTATATCAGATGATAATTTTACTAGGAAACTAAGATTAAGATAGTTTTTTGAAATAATATGTGAAACACCATTAATAAAATGTGGTCTTATTGAGTATCTCCACATCAGAGAAACATTTTACTCTCTATGTACATGATAAAGTCATTTAATATATTACTAAAGCAATTAGACTTAAACAATATAAGAAAAACAAAGCAATTTAGCATTAAATAAAAAATATATGCATTATATAATTTAGAGAAAAAAGAAGAAACCAGCTGATAAAAGAGAAACAAGAGTAATTATGAATACAGACGACTACATAAATAAAACTTTGCTTCTTTTAAATGACCATTTTTTTAATATAAACTTATAACACAAGCTATTATAAATAAATTATTTAAAAACTATATTTTCCAGTGTAAAAGATGTTAAAATAAGAGGATTTCTTGATAAAGATACATATAATTTATTAAACATCACATGATCATCTCTTATGCTAGCACATAATTGTTATTAAACAGGCAGAACTCTCCATACAGTAGTGCCACCCTGTGCCATCCAGAGTAATCAATGGATGCCAGAAGGCTTGTGCATAAAATCCCCATCTAGTTCCTGCTCATCCAATATCTTCAGACTAGTTTTTGGCTTGTGGCCTTTATCAGTGAGGAACAAAAATCAACAATAAGTTTTACATTTTACTCAAAGTTCATAAATCTGACTGCCCTAGCAGGTCTATAGTAGAAAGCATTGGTTGTCCTACAGAAAATATTTCAGAATTTATTGACGGTCTTATACATGATATTCTACCATCATTCAATTCTTATGTTAAAGATATTACACATTTTCTCTCAAGTTTAGAAAATATCAAACTTCAACTATGAATAGTTTTAGTAACTTTAGACATTTAAAACAGGCAAAACCCAATGGATTCCAGAAGGCTTGTGCATAAAATCCCCATCTAGTGCCTACTCATCCAATATCCCCAGACTAGTTTCACGCTTGTGACCTGTATCAGTGAGGAGCCTTGGATCTTAGAATACTCCACTTAGGATCTAGGTGCAGTGCTCTCAGATCCAAGGCTCTTCACTGTCGAAGGCCACAAGCCAGAAACTAGTCTGGGGATATTGGATGAGTAGGCACTAGATGGGGATTTTATGCACAAGCCTATTGGCATCCACTGATTACTCTAGCTTGCTGTGTGTTGCAATACGTATAGTGAGTTTTGACTGTTTTAAAATAATTATACACAAGCATAAAAAGTGGTGGTCATGTGAGGTTTATTAACTTTAGACATTGCATTATTGTCTACTATGTACTTTTTAATAACGGAATTGAAGTTATTAAATCTGCTTTACAAAATAGGAAATATGACCAGCACCAAATTACAACTGTTTCTGAATAATGTATTTAATCTTAAAAATAATAATGTTGCTTTTAAATCGACATACTATTTACAAAAACCAAATACTGCAATGGATATAAAAATGACACCAAATTATGTCAACATTTTTACAGACAACTGGAGTCCTCTATACTTAAAAAAGTTAGGTTTACTCATTGAGATATGTAGATATTATCTTCATGATATGGCCATACAATGAAAAGGAACTTCATATTTTCTTTTACTATATTAACTAAATATTATAGTAACACTTTAACATATTAAATTCCACTGATTATCTAAAATCTATTTTTTTAAACCACTTAAAAGTATATTTTAGAGATATAAGACACTTAGGGATAGATTTGTAAAAACAAATTTTATTACTAATTTCGCATTAGAAATAGAATGTTTTTCATATAGAGATAAAATATATTTTATTATTGTTACAAAAATGATTCAAAGTAATACTATTAATGATTTTAAATAGTATATTCCCAACTATGTCAATGTAAAAGTGTAAACTTAATTTATTTAATAGAATGTAACAGTTTCTTGAACCATTATGTAGGGTCAACTGGCAAACAGTTTAACATTTTACACAAAAGTGAAGGTAACCTAGTGTTTAAACATTTCAGTTTACCAAATCACTCAACTGATGATTTAAGAGTGGTCATATTGCAGAATAATTTTTCCTCCACAAGAGAGAGAAAACAATAAGTTTTTTATTGATAAATTTAAAACTTTACATTCTCATGGTAAGAACATGAACTTAGGTACTATTATATCCTTAAATTACACAGTTTCCTAATGCTCTACTCATCTTTCATTAATTATTTTTAATATGTCAACTAATAAGATATATATATATATATATATATATATATATATATATATATATATATATATATATATATATATATATATATATATATATATATATATATATATGCTGCCTTTTATTGTTAAAAGGAGGTTGCCTTGACAACAGCTTGAAATTGTTGACTGGTATTGATATTGAGATATATAGACTATAAGAAATGATATATATATATTTGAGATTTAACATAATTTTTTGTACACATGAATTTTTATATGCATTTTTAAAATAGACATATATATATAAAGTCTTATTTGAGATATACTGTGTTATTTTGTTTTAATTTCCAACATTTCAACAAAATAACATTTATCCTTGTCAAAATCAAAGTCAAGGTCTTAATAAAAAACTATCATGCCTTAAGTAATAACAAGATTGAGGCAAAGTAAAGAACATGAAATTATATATACTGGGTAGTTGATCATTCAGAATATATGGATTAACAGTATTTTTTTTACTTTTTTTGTTTTTACAATTAATTAATTCCAAGTAGATTTTAGAAGAAAGGACAAAATAAATGATCTCCACAAAGCTTGAATATATTGGTCTTTATCAGATTTTTTTAAACCACTCTGTCTTTTCAATATTTCAATAGACCCTCTCATAGTTCTTATGGAAGTAATTATAATTATTATTAATAATAGTTTGAATATAAAAAGGTTTAAAAATAAAGTTGAAGAAAATGATGATAGAGGGAGTAGTTAAACAAGTAAAAGAATTTTTGAAAATTTGTCAGTTGGTTTTTGGAAATAGGATTATAAAGATGTAAGTATTTAGGAATGCAACAAAAAGATAATTTATAATGTAAAAAAGTTAATAGTTAAATATATAATAAAAGTAAAGAATGTTTAGAAGTAATTAAGAAAATATAATCAAAATGATAATAATAAAATAGTAGATTAAATAGCAGAGTTTAAAGATTAAAGTTTTAAAATTATAATAAAATTGTTTTAAAATAATAAAATACTATAAATAAGAGAATAAAAATAATTAAGAGTAGAATAATAAAGTGGAAAATGATTATTTATAATAGTTGGGCTAAGATGTATGTTATTGGTTATGAATATAAAAAGAATATATTAATTGTATGATTATATAGTTGGATATTGTAGCTGATGATGACTGCAGGACAGTTAAAACTGTAAGAGTAAAGTTTTGACAAAGAGTATTGTTAAGTGTATAAGAAAGTTGGAAATGGTATAATAGTTCTTATGTAATACTTTCCCAAATTAATTAGTATTTTAATATTAAAGTCAAGTATGTGGTCAATTTCTAAAAAATGCATTATAAAAACTTTGTGTAATAAACATTTGATTAAAGGCATTTTTATATTCCCTAACTCTGACACTGCTATATCTATTTGATTGATTTTCATAGCTTTTTGGCATAGTGAAGATGAAATTTCGTAGTTATTTTGATATTCTAAAAGTAACTCAATCTTTAAATTTATGGGGAAAGATGACCATTGTTTTTGCTAATGGAAAAGATAATCTTAATATTGAAATTAGACAGCTTTATACTGATCTTATCAATTGTCAATTTTATTATATGTTTCTTCTTAGTATCAACTTTATATATAATGTTTTATTGTAACCATTAGAGAATAAAATACTTTTAGTTCATACAATTTCTTGAGCAAGATGATCTTTATCAGATAAACTATATACTTTCATAAAAAAATAAATGAGCAGAATGATAGTGGGAATTAAAATTAAGATATATGTTTGTATGTGCAGATTGACAAAAATGAATGTTATTTTATCAAAATGTTGGAAATTAAATATAATACACCATATAACCCAAATAATACTTTATTTTTATCATATAACTGTGAAAATATATATATTGTATATGTGTTTTTTGTCTTTTTGTTTTAGAATAATTAAAAAAAAAACTATAAGGTATTTATCACAACGGATCATTAGTTGATTAATTAAAAAAGGTTAATTAATGTACAGAAATTTATTGCATTATCAGATATATAATTGATTTTTAATGTTTAAGTTTTGGAGGAAGCCATTTTGTTCTAATTTCTGATGAAAACCAATCTTCTGGTTGAAATATTAAAATCAGTTGTGTAAAGAAGTAATTGTGTTTGTTTTTATTTATTTAAATATTTTCTTTAGTTAGTTTATATATATGTTCATGAGTTTGGAGTACAATGTTTTGAAAAGGAACTAACAAATTCTCTCATTACTGGCATAATTTCTTGATTATAATTTTAAATTTTCTTGCCATGATCAATCATTTAATATCATTATCTTAATGATATAGCCTGATACTTTGGTATTAGAGCTGCAACACAAAGCATATATTAGACCTATTGAGACTGTTCCCATTTGTATCAATCTGCTGATAACTTTGTAATCTTGGGATCTGACCAAAATTGTACACGATATTTTGGCAAGATTTGCAAAGTTATCACAGGGTTTGATATGAATGTGAAATAGGTGCAGTAGGTCTAATAAATGCTCCATGTTGTAGGACTAAAAATAATTAAAAGTAAAAACATAATAAACATATTTATCATTTGCAATAAGAAATGTATAATTTAGAACAAGACATTCAAATATGTATAACTTGGGCACTAACAACTTTTAAGAATGACATTTGAAATAAAAAAATACAATTTGCAATTTTAATGAAATGATGGCATTACACAAAAAAATTGTTAGTTTAAATACACACTAAACAAACAGTGAATGATTTTGATTTTTAAATAATATTTATAAAAAGACATTAACTATACAACAATTTTCATACTAACAATTTTTAAGAATGACATTCCCAATCAAAAAAAAAGTGGTTTGCAATCTTAATGAAATGATGCCATAACACAAAAAAATTGTTACTAAACAAACAATAAATGATTTTTGTTTTTAAATAATATTTATAAAAATACATTAAGTATACTCATACAATATTTACTGTGTAATATATAACAGTAATTGTCACCTTGAAACAAAACATTTAATATTACCACAGAAAATGGAAATATCTACTAAAAATTTCCCCTCTGAAAATGTAGCACATGATTGCAGAGAATGCGGGGATTTTCAACAGAAATGCTAATAAACATATTTTTTTTATAAACAACTTAAACCAAAAAAAGAACAAAAACCACAAAAAATACATATTAATTATGAGACTTTTATTAAATTTTTATCCTGGTGGAACCATTTCTTTTATATCGTTAAGTATGGCAGAAAGAAATCTGGATAATAACTGAAAATGTTGAAGTATTAAAAAAAAGATCATGTTGATAAAGATAAAAACATGTTTCCACATATATACTCACAAGGTTTATTTCTTTTCAATTTGATGTCATCATGACATTACACATTTATTGTGGGTCTGAAAAGGCTTGCTATTTTCCCTATGTTGCAGCTCTAATACCAAAGTACCTATAGTCCATATGACAGCACAACAATTGCAAGATATCAGTTGAAAGACCTTTTTGATAGAATTAGTTAATAAGATTACTAAAATGTAGTTATGATCATATCATCAAACAACATTAATCAATTTATATATATATATATATATATATATATATATATATATATATATATATATATATATATATATATATATATATATATATATAAAATCAAAATTACCTCAAATCCAAAACTGAACTGGACTAGCCAAGAAAATAAAACCTAAAACACTACTAATGGTTTCACTGCTATAAGCAGACTTATCAAATGTAAAGAACTACAAAAGAACAACATATTTAAATTAAACATTACCCACAATTCCATTTACTTTTCATCCACTCTTAATATTAAAATAACTTTTAAATAAGTTAATTGCTTCAGAATCATAAAATTTTAATAAAGATTTCTTAATTCTTTTTTATTTCATTTCTCTCAAAGAAGACAACTTTAGCTTCATCAAAATTAATACTATGGCCTATCTCTTTTTCATGGACATACAAAGCAGAACTAGGATATTTATTTCTAACCCTACTTTTATGTATCTTTATTCTTTCATTTAAGTTCAAATTACTCTGACCTATATATATCTTCTTACAAAAACAAGGTATAATATACACTATTCCCGAAATAGTCTTCCTATCAAAAATTTCATTTGTATTATTTAATAAATTATTTAAAGTAATACCCCTTTTCCAAGCAATTTTCTTATTTCCAAACAAATTACTATTTTTACATACAATTTTATAAGAAGACAATGTAAATGGCAAAAAACTAAAATCATATTTTTCTATATCCTTTAGATCATTACAAATATTATTATTAAATAAAATACTTTTAACAAATTTATCAGTGTAACCAACACTGAAATAATCTTTATAAAATTGACCTTTGTGAAACAAAGCTACCTCACTAGAATTATTTAATTTCTTATTCCTATAACAATAATTTCTTAAAGCAGTTACTTTATGAGATACAGATTGATAGCTATCAGATTTAATTATAGACCTTAATTCTTTACTTTTAACATAATGACTATATACTAAACAATTAGTCTTTACATTTCTAATCACCAATAGATCTAAAAATTTTAATTTAACAAAATCTAACCCCTCTCCTTCTACCACATATTTTATGGAAGGATCAAAACAATTAAACTCATTTACCAACTCCTTCATTTTATCATTCTCAACTACAAACAAACAATCATCCACATATCTAACCAATAACTTTAAATATAAACAATTCTTTTTAATAATAATTTCCTCTTCCAAATAATTAATATAAACTGAACAAACTAAAGAAGAAATAATATAACCTATTATCCACTCTTTTTTAATCTTATAAAAATTACCATTATAAGTAAAATACATAGAATTCTCTAACAGTAAAAGCAAATCTTTAATAACTTTAATTTTATTTATTTTTGACAAAGATCTATGCTTAACCAACATAGACATAAGAACATCAATACTGCTTAATCTATTAACAGACTGATACATATTCTCAATATCTAAACTGCCAAATACCCAATTACTTTCCATAACCAAAATCAACAAATTGTTTTAAAAATTTATTCAAGAATCTAGAAATACTCTCTACAACACTACCTGTAAAATCAAATAAAAATCTTAAAGTTCATTCCAATATCAGCCTTTCAAGCTAATTGAGCACGCACCTTTTGAGTGTTAAATAAATGAATACTCTCTTCTTCAATCCAAGATATAGTATTTATGTAGGGATTCTTTTTATTCCTGCATAAATACTATATCTTGGATTGAAGAAGAGAGTATTCATTTATTTAACACTCAAAAGGCACGTGCTCAATTAGCTTGAAAGGCTCATATTGGAATGAAATATAATTGCAAGCATGGCGCTAGATAAAATATTTGCTTATAAATCTTAAAGGAAAACCATAAAAATTTTAGCTGATATGAAATCACTTGGATAACATTTTAAATAATCTATTCTATTAAAAAATTTTAAATTTATCATTTTTTTAATAATATATATTAACTTCCTTTTAATCACATTACCTGGATTTTTTTCTAAAAACATACATATATTTGCTATTATTTAATTGTTTATCCATTTTCTCCCTGAATTTAGTTCCTTTCATAATGACAAATGGACCAGCTTTGTTTTCATGAGAAATGATTATACCATTAGCAATTAACCTATCCTTAAGATGTCTAACCTCAGCAGGATTAACAAGAAATTTTTCTTTCTGTTTGAAGCTTTTATTTAAAACCAATTGAATGCTGACTTTCTGTTCATCACTCAAATTACTAGATTCAATAGATGAAATTGTATCAAAAACTATATTTTTTGAATGAAAGGGAACAAAATTAGAACCTTTACTAAGAATCTCTAATTTTCTATCATTTAATTTAATATCAGAAAGATTAACTTTATTAATAAAAACATTACTCTCAAACACCCTATCACTATAATAAACTTTATTTATTTTCCCAAACAACCATTTTAATTTTCTTTTATACTTCTTACAATAGAAATTTGAAGTATTTTGTCTAAACTGCCTCATGAAATCTTGCCTCTTGTGTTTGTAAATTCAAAACTAACAGTTTATTAATAAAAACCAATTATCCAGTAATAAGAAAAAAGTTTGCAAACATTTACATCATTACCCATGATAATGACTTATTTATACTTTCCAAGTACTTGCACAATTGGAGAAAAAACATACTATTTATATAAATATGAAATTGGAGATTTATGATATTATTTTAAAATAACAAGGGACAACTTCTTCAAACATTATAATATCTTTCAATAGGATGTTCAACATTATTTTGATTAATGTGTTTAAGTTATAACTGATATACAGGCTTATTATATACCTGTATTGTAACAGTCAGAATCGTCTATCACGCTAACACACTGCAGAATTCAAACCCCAGACACGAAACTGAACATTCTAGGAGGGGTTGCCTTCTAGATATACTAAGTTCGAATCTAAAGCCCAAATTTCACAGCGCCATCTACGTGACAACGCATCTGATGCCACTACTAGTATGACCTTTGACCGGTGCCTGGTGGTCAGGGAGAAACAAAAGACTCTATACTAAAGGAAGTTTGGGTGGCTAATTAATGTCTATGGATTTACAAAAGAAATGCAGAAATATATATATAGATCGAGACAGTGATAGGAATCAAATAAAATAAGAGATCAAATTTAGTTTTAAATAATTTCACAAAATTTATTCATATAAATTATATATATATATATATATAACGCCACTGTCTGCTTATATGAGACAGGGACGTGTATTAAATAATTGTTGGCATTTTATTCCCACAACTGACAAAAAGACTTTAAAACAAAGTGATATATTCTATTCCTCGGGCTAGTAGCATTACGATAATGTGCTTGACGAGATAGGAACATGTGCGAGGTGCTTTGAGTAATTATACAAGTTTAAAAAAATATTTGAAAATTTAAGTGTTCTAAAATATTTATTGATTTCGAGAATAGCACAGACTAAAGCTTACTAAGCAACAAAGTGGGAATGTGATCAAAGCATTTATTTGAGAATAATAATAATAGAGTTGCATTGGGAGGTCAGTATTGCTGATAATGAATTTATTAAAGTTGGAGGGTGTGACACGTTTAAGTCACGGATGCTTTGTAAAATAAATATAAAATAAAACAATAATAGAATATTTGGAATGATTACGGAGGGCATATCACCGCTAACCCATAGGAAAGTATTTTATGAACAGCCGAAACTTAGAGACTGTGTGACGATTGCGTTTAATTCCCAGGTGTGTCATTTGGGACACCCTCTGCCTGGAAACTGCAATAAGCGAAAATAACGGACCTTGCCGTGTAAAGAATCCTTGGAAAAGTAAAACAAAGTGGTCTCAACAACCAATTCATTTACCAGCAATACGAGACTAGTGTATATAAAAACATACTGAATGGGTTTTACTTGGATTAAGAGAAATGCCCAATCAAATTCCCCGAAATTCATTTAAAAGGGTCCACACATTCTCGACATCAATGATGAACTTTGTAATTAAAGTAGAACATGGTAATTAAAATAGGAAAATGCATGCTTGCGGGTTTGAAAAGTAAGTATAGATTTATATACGCAATCATGCATTAGGGGACACATTGAATCATTGACCTCGCAATACTCTCATATTAGATTAAAATCAATAACATGTAGACTTTAAACTATGTGATTATATTATATATTAAAGAATAGAATCACCCTCGAATGAGTGATTTGCAAGATAATAAAATTGGAAAATTATAAATTTAAAATATGCCTTAATAGTGGCATCTTACTTTCAATAAAGGGAATAGTTCACTTGGTCAAAGACGATTCTGACACATTATCATAATAAAATACAAGAAAGCTTTATATATAGAAAATATTAACCCAAGGATAGAGCAAAACTGTTGATTATATTTGAACACTTTAAAGAAATACATAATAAAGTTATGTGAAATTTCAGAAAACAATTTAGAATAGATATAGCATGTTAGTTAGGAATCACAAGAGCTCTTGGGTTAATTTAGGTTACCTCTGGAGACGCATTTGCAGATAGATGTTCGGCAGGTTTTATAATTTAGCAGCAAATCTGGAATGTTCATATTTTATGCAGCAGCAGCAGTTCCGGGTTCCTTATGCGATAGCTTCCGATGGTCTGGAGCAGCAGCTGGCTATTCCGAGGGGCATAGCCATCTTAACGCCTCTACTCTGTCATGTCAAGGTTAGCAACTTATTAGAATAGATTTCCTCATGTTTTCTCTTAAAAACATTAGAATACAAACCTGGAGGACAAAGAAAACCCTTCATTTATAGTAAACTTTAACAATAGAACTGCCCTGGAGCATTACAAAAATATATCGGACTTATCAGCTGTAATTAAATCATCCGAATGTCTAAAGGAATTCAACATTAATTAATTTCTTTTGTTAATTTCCCTGTCGACATCCGAATTACAAACTAGATTTAATTAAAAATTACTTTTATTAATTAAAGAAAACCTTAAGTGGACATCTGCTGTTTTTAAATAAACTTATATAATATTAACTAATTAAATCATTGTCCCTCATTTATTTTAAAGAAATATTTGGAATGACTTTTATTAAATGAAACGAAAATTATTTTACATTTAACTTGCAATATTTGAATCTATTTACTAAACGAATATTTACTAAATGAATTTTATTTTAAATTAAAATATATTGTGCACGGTAATATATTTGTAAATAGATTCAAACAAAATAATTTTAACAATTTATAA